>OX637867.1:37906762-37999262 GCA_951802705.1 Netelia virgata
TTAATTCGTCCCTGGGATCAACGACGTTTTCGAGATTCTCGAACCTTTGCTGCCTCGACAGCTTTTTGCGCCCTCTATCCAATCGTTCATTTTCACCTTAACACACGCTCTGGCGTTGTATCCTCGTGAAAAAAGAAAAAATGTCGCGAGAACTCGATCAGCCAATGTTGAATCGATGATTACGTTAATTTCAATAAATATAATACGTTTTTAGAAGCCGGAAATATTTGCGAATAATTCGATGAAAAGCTTTCGCGAAGCCTGTTGAATTCGAATCAAATTTCGAAAATTGACGTTCACGCGAAACGAAGGATTTTCAACGTGACCACCGGGCTGTAACGCGCGTCATCGGATCCTCGGGTTTTACGTTTCGAGGATCCTCTTCGCATTCATTACGCCCTCTTTCTCTCTTTCTCTCTCTCTCTGTTTTTTTTGTTTTCAATGCCCCTTGTGCATCGTCAAGAGTTCCGAGTCAAATGGATCGAAATTTTCGGTAATCGTTTATGTTTATGGAAAAGCGACGTAACTAAATGAAAATTATAAATATTTTCGTTTATCGATTATAAATTGTGAATTTCTGGCATTGGGTAAAAATAAATGCGATCGTTTGTGATTCATCGTATTTTTTACAGGTTTTCGTGATTTCGAGAAACAAAAAAAAACGTAAGAGAGTATGTGAAAAGCAAAGAAGCGTCGAGAGGTAAAAGAGAGAAGGAGAAAGTAGCGCGATGCGTCGATGAGTGGACGATGAAAATGGCAGGGAGGAAGGGGTTGAAAAAAGCACGTGGTGAAGTATACGAAGGGGATTCGAGCGTCAGCCTCGAGAGAGTGAGAAAATTCTCCCTCCCTTTTGCTCCTCCTTTCTCTCTCTCTCTCTCTCTTTCTTTCTCGCTATGGCGTACCATTACTGCCGTTTCTACTGCGAGCTCGAGGGAACATTTGCGAGCCGAGAAGCTTCGCTATCTCTGACGTGGAGGAGGGATTATCCTGTGAAAGCCTCAACAATACCTTGCGGAGAAAAGAGAGAGAGAGAAAGACTACGAGAGGGAGGGAGAGACATTAGCGAACCAAAAAAAATTAAAACGAGCATCAACTCTGATGGAGAGAAACTGAGAGAGAGAGAGAGAGGGGGGTGAGAGAGAGAGAGAGAGAGAGAGAGAGAGAGAGAGAGAGAGAGAGAGAGAGAGAGAGAGAGAGAGAGAGAGAAGAGTGGGGCGTTGGCCGAAAAGCATTTACGACTAATCACTGGTTCGAGCCGTCAGCACATTTACAGCTCAGCTAGAATATTCTTCTAGTCGAAAAATATTTCTCTCAAAATCTAACATCGCCGAAATGTCTTCACCAAAATTTTCATATCCGACACGCAACGATTTTGTCGGTTTTGCCCAAACCGCGTTATAAACCCTCCTCGATTAGAAATCTACCAAAAAACAGCCCTTCGGTATTTGCCAGAAGGAAAATGAGCTCGATGATAAAGTCGCCTCTGATAAGTTCGATATCCCGGATGATTATTTCTCAGAATGAAAGCTATAAATTTTCTTGAATCGAGAGACATAGAGATATCTCTCGCTCTCTCTCTCTCTCTCTCTATCTCTCTCGTTTCAAGAGAGAGGATATTCTTCGCCCGAGTTTTCTTTGATACGCGACACCATTTCCGAGTCTTCCGCGCTGGGACTTTCGAGGACGAAGAATTCGAGAGTTTAGGGAGAGATTCATCCGACATGAGAATCTGCCATACATCTCTCAGGCATCTCTCTCTCTCTCTCTCTCTCTCTATATATATATATAAATGTTATATATTGTACATATATGGTATATATTATGTATGTAGGGAGCGTGGCATATAGTGGACGAAAGCCGGGTCTTCTCTCCTCGGTTCTTTTATTCCCCGGTCCATAGCGTAGGATAAGGGAAGAGAGTGAGAGAGAGAGAAAAAGTGAAGAAAAAGAACGAAGCGGAGCACGAGACGCGGTCTCGATCACCGCGCCTTCCTCTCGCGTTACGTTTATACGTATATATATATATATATATATATATATCCATAGGGAGGTTATAGAGGATGAAGAAAAGAGAGGGAGGCTGTGCAAGAAGCAGAGCCAGAGAGGATGAAAAAGGAAGGCGAAAAAAAAGTAGCGAGTAAAAAAGAGAAAAAGCAAAGGAAAAAGAAAGGAGAAAAGCGAGCGGCATGAAAAAGGAACGAGACTTATCCCACGTAGAGGAGTAGATGGAGCGCGAAGAGGAAGCGAGAGAGACACCGATATACCGAGAGAGAGAGAGAGAGAGGGAAAAAATAAAAAAGAGAAAAATAGAGCGAGTGCTCTGTTCCTCGTGCGCCAGTCCTGCCTGCTGGTGGTGGAGAGAACAAAAAAAAAAAGGAAAAAAGGAAAAAAAAAACGAGAGAGAAAAGAAAGGAAAGGAGAAACGGAAGAAAGCCCGGCAGCAGGCTCGCGCGCGCGTGCTCGCGTGGGCGTGAGGGAGCGAGCTCTTCGCTTCGGAGCAAAGCGAAGCTTCGATGAAAAAGAAAAGAGGCACCGAGCGAACTGAGAACGCGACTCGCTCGTGTCTATCGGTGTGATGTTGGGACGTGTTTGTGTGCTGTACTATAGCGACGTTGGTGTGCCGAGAAAGAGAGAGAGAGAGAGAGAGAGAGAGAGAGAGAGAGAAAAAGAGAGAGTGGCAGCGAGTCACACGATAGAGCCGGAGCGGAGAGCATCGAAAGGGTGCTGAGAGGGCTCTGGGAAAAAGATCGCTCGCGGGGGAGAATCGTCGAACTCCCGAGGCAAAGTACGAACCTACGAACGACTATATTTATCGATATACAGTCCTATATCGAGCTTTTATCTTGCATATATATATATATATATATCTAAGCAAAGACGATGGATGTATCGTTTATATATATTTATATATATATATATCTTTATATATATCTACGAATTCGCGAAGTGGTGAAAAGAGGGACGGAATCGAGGCAATGTAAGAGTAAGCGTGGGAGGAATCGAGAACCAAGTTCGACCACGACTAACCAACGATCACCAATGAAGCAGCGAATTTATTTCAGAATTCGGCTACGTTTCTCACTCGAGAAAAACTCTAATACAGTAGTAGTACAACGATCCTGATAATTACACTCGAATATCGATTGATCAATGATTTTCTAATATTATGGATTAGAAATTAATAAATACATCGAGATATGATATATTTATTAATAAATATATGTACAGTACAACGATTTCGATAATTAAACTAGAATATGGATTGATCAATGATTTTCTAATATTATGGATTAGAAATTGATAAATATATCGAGATATGATATATTTATTAATAAATATACGTACAGTACAACGATCCTGATAATTAAACTCGAATATCGATTGATCAACGATTCTTCAATATTATCGATTAGAAATTGATAAATATATCGAGATATGATATATTTATTAATAAATATATATACAGTACAAAGATCCTGATAATTAAACTCGAATATCGATTGATCAACGATTCTTCAATATTATCGATTAGAAATTGATAAATATATCGAGATATGATATATTTATTAATAAATATATGTACAGTACAACGATTCCGATAATTAAACTAGGATATGGATTGATCAACGAGTTTCTAATATTATGGATTAGAAATTGATAAATAGATATGATATATTTATTAATAAATATATGTACAGTACAACGATTCCGATAATTAAACTCGAACATCGATTGATCAACGATTCTTCAATATTATCGATTAGAAATTGATAAATATATCGAGATATGATATATTTATTAATAAATATACGTACAGTACAACGATCCTGATAATTAAACTACAATATGGATTGATCAACGATTCTTCAATATTATCGATTAGAAATTGATAAATATATCGAGATATGATAAATCTGGCAAATTAGAGAAAATATTCTTATTCGAGATTGGCCTCGCGATGCCGCGAAACGATAAGACGGTGAGAGGGAGAAGCGAGAGGGGAATGAAGAAAGTTGGCTTTATTCGTCGCGCGGGCATTCGTGCGGAGTACGACGCGGTGTGCTTTTACGAGCACACGCGACAGGGACGAAACGAAGACAGAGAGAGGGAGAGAGAGAGAGAGAGAGAGTAGGAAAAGCCCGCGAGACACGGAATGCGCGTATATAGAGAGAGGGACGGACGTCGTCGCCGGCTGTGTGTTCTCGGGGCGCTCGCAAAGCCCGGGGTCTCCTGTTCACGAGAGCTTTTATGGCTTGTGAACGGGCTCTCGTCGACGTCGACGTCGTCGACGTCGTCGTCGTCGTCGTCGTCGTGACTCCCGTGTTCCTTTCATGCCACATCGTCGTGCGACTTTACTATATGCTGCTAACCAACTATACACACATGTGTATGTATCGTATTATATATATATGTATAAAATACGGTATATACGTATTTTGTGGGGTGTTCGGTTCTGCTGCACTTTCAAACACAAGATACAGTAGCGTATAGCAGCCTGTATCGTGTGTGCAAAAGAATTGTAAAAAAATCGTAAAATTGACTCACCGGTGTTGTCAGATACCAATGATGCGTCTATTCGCCACCCTCGTCACATTTTCGTCTCGACGTTACTCCGTTTCCATAGATTCTGAAAATGAAAATGTATTTTCTCAATAACGACAGAATTTAATGGAAAAAGAGAAGGTAACATTAACTCACCTGTGTTGTCGAATACCAACGATGCGTCTATTCGCCACCCTCGTCACATTTTCGTCTCGACGTTACTCCGTTTTCATAGATTCTGAAAATGAAAATGTATTTTCTCAATAACGACAGAATTTAATGGAAAAAGAGAAGGTAACATTAACTCACCTGTGTTGTCGAATACCAACGATGCGTCTACTCGCCACCCTCATCACATTTTTACCTCGACGTTACTCCGTTTCCATAGATTCTGAAAATGAAAATGTATTTTCTCAATAACGACAGAATTTAATGTAAAAAAAGAAGGTAACATTAACTCACCTGTGTTGTCGAATACCAACGATGCGTCTATTCGCCACCCTCGTCACATTTTCGTCTCGACGTTACTCCGTTTCCATAGATTCTGAAAATGAAAATGTATTTTCTCAATAACGAAACTATTTAACAGTGTATTTGACTTACCGACTATATAATCTTTCGTATCCGTTAAAAAAGAAGAACGACGTTTCTTTCTCATCGTCGTTGATTTTCCGCGACTCGATCGTCGAGTTATATAAATACGAACGAAGGATAAAGGTTTCTCGTATACGCAACGATAAAAACGAATTAGATCTCGTTTGTCACGCGGGAACAAGTTTCGACATGGCGCAACGTTCGCAAACTCGCGAATTTCGCGTCGTCTGTTTTTTACGTCACGCGGCGAGCGGGGGACTTGGGCGTAATAGTGATAGGCACGCGTGGAGTTATACGTAAAAGCGCACGAGGAGGAAACCGAGCGTGAATTAACTTCGTGCGTACCGAGAGATTCCGAGGCTTGGTGCCGCGATATGCCCCGGGGTGTGGCGATCCAACGAGACGGTACACGCTCGGCGTCGCGTGCGGTAAATATGCAAACGCCGAGAGAGAGAGAGAGAGAGAGAGAGAGAGAGAGAGAGAGAGAGAGAGCCACCCAAGTGGACCACCGTCGGTGTGACTGCCTTCTAGCCGTATGCCATCGTGGTTTAGTTGGCAAAGAGCGAGAGCGAGAGCTAGATTGTACTCTCGGAAGGTACCCGGGCGGAAAACCTCCACGGAGAATTGCACGAAACACGAGAATAACCCAGACGTTTTCCTTCTCGTTTATATCGTAAGTCGTAATCATTGGTTCTCGGCTATATTATCGAGAATTTTTAAGGGTAGAGTCAAGAAGGACTCTGTCATCGAGGTATGGTACCTTTTTCCTCGGAACGCTTCTTTTTTTATGTTGAGATAATTTTTTTTTTAATTTTCTATTTTTTTAAAAATGGTAATGGGAGCTATCGCAAAAAAGTACTTAGAAACGCTCGACGTGTTTCGAAACAACCCAAATGCCTTCTTTAAACTTCGTTCCTGTCATGGGAATGCCGATGGTCGCTTCACTGCCAGAAGTATAGCGGCGACGACCACAAATATATTTTGTCTCCTCTCGTTATAAGAAACATATTTTTTCACGATCAAAGTAAGTATCTCAAGTTTTATTATTTAATTGTTTTTCGAGTGCATTCGGTAGCTTAATTCGTGTATTTTGGTTTGGAAGTATAAAAAATAGGTTGCAACATAATTTGTTTTTATTATTATGTTCGATTCAAAATGCTTCCCCTCGGGGTAATGGGAGCCAGATGGATTCCTCTTGTATCGAGTCCACGGCCATTAATCAAGAAGCCCACAGTAACCACCAAAACTAAACAACATTCAAAAATCCCGACCGGTATTCCCATGAAAGATGATTTTGAAGGAAAAAAAGAAGAAACGAGACGATAAAGAAAACAAAGAACATTTACGCGTTAAAAAAGATATATTTGGGTCGATTATATGTTCGTTAGTTTATCATATGTTAAACGTATTCATATTAAACAGTTCATGTTTATTATTACTAATATTGACCTAAAAAGTTATTAAACTTGTCAAGTTTAAAGTAATGGCTCCCATTACCCGTCCTGTCGGTTAATAAGAGTCAAAGACACATTTTTTTAAATTCAATCTTTCACTACCTTAAACAATTATTAGTAAGTTTCTATTTCATAAAAATGCAAATTTATTGACCAAACGAATGACTAATAGTAAAAACAATAAATAATTACTGCAATAAATAACTTTTTTTTCAACTTTTCTTTACATGGTTCCAAGTTCCCCATTCTCCCCTACTTAAAGTTTTTTCGTTGACAAAAGCGTGCGTTGTTTCTATTTTAAAAATAGTAAACCTCTTGTACGTTCTCAGTCTTTCTTTCTACAGACTGTGCGTATGTGTATATGTATGTGTGTGTGTGTATTTGCGAGTGTGTGGCAACTATCCACCCTTGTAGCCTCTTCGAATTCGCGACCAGTCACGAGGGAATCCTGAACTCGAAATTCCGGTCTACGCGACAGTTGCTCTCTCTCTCTCTCTCTCTCTCTCTCTCTCTCTCTCTCCCTCTCTCTCTCTGTCTCTCTCTCTTATACTCCAGAGTAACTCGAAGGGAGGTAGGGTCGGCTTGTACAACTTGAAACGCGTGTCCGTGTGTGTGTCCTAGATAGAGCGAGGGGACACGACGTGTTCGCCTAACGTGTACACAGGAAGCGCACACTCGTTGGCTGGTCAACTCCCAGAGAGGACCGGCAACTTTGAAGTAACACTCTCGTCTCTCTGGTGGCGAACCCCTCGTCACCGTATTTCATCTTCGTTAACATACACACCAGTCGGTAGAAAACCGTAAGGTCTCCTATAGGTATACGGTCGACGGACACGGCCGAACGAAAATTTCGCCAACGTTGATAATTACCTTTTACGATTAATTCGGGTTTTTTTTTCAATCACTTTTGTCGATTCGACGATAACGACTGTACGATATATATAACGTACGACATATATCGGTAGATATATTGTTCATTTTTTAAAAATTGAAACGCTTCGAAATGTAACCGGAAAAATGATGCTACCGCGTTTGCGAAAGGGAGAGGGTGGGGGGTCGACGGTGTCTTTCAGCGTGAAATTTTCGTGAAACGTTGTACAGGGAGGAGAGAGCAAATATACGCGGTCGAGAGAGACAGATAGAGAGAGAGAGAGAGAGAGAGTGGCACACCTTTGTAGCGATCGTGTTTGTATGTGTGTCTGTGTGTGCGCAGAGCATCCGGAACTTCGGGCGCCACGAGCGCTTCCGGCGCACCGTCATTTCCGGGTCGGCCTGTAATTTTCATCCTGGTATATAACAGTTGGTGCCCAGCTTCGCGTAGAACCGAAACTTTCGCTCTCTCAACCCCCTTTGTACTCTCGCGTTTTGCCGCGTTCTTTTTCCACCCTCTTGTCGCCCGTAAACCCTTTCCCCGCCTTGTTCACTTTAACTCTTTCTCTCTCCGTCTCTCTTTCTCTCTCTCTGGCTCGTATCGGCACGCCGGTAGTTTTCCCGTCTCACCCGAGAGCGACAACAAACGAGCCTGCAAATGGGCAAAAAGGGGGAATACAGGAGTCGAGCGTGTGTCGCGTTCGGGGGGGCAAAAAGCGCGGGAAACTGCGACCCGGAGAGTGCGAAAGAGGCGGAAAGGAGGGAGAGGGTGAGAAAAATGAGCAACGAGAGTATAAAAAAAGAAGGAAGAAAAAGAGGGCTGTGGATATTAAACCACAGGCGTGCAGCGGTGATAAGCGACCTTTCTCGCGCTCGTTACATTCGCAATCGCCAAAACTTCCGGCTTTTCGTACTTCGACTTACCCGTGACCTTTTCCCCGAAACAAACGACAACTTTTCTCGACTGGATTCGTTCGAACGCACATCTGTGTTTTCCCCCATTATCGTAGCTATCGTTAATTCGGTGAAAATTGAGAGATAAGAAGGAGTCGCGAGGGTGCGCGTTTATTATCAATTATTCGTCCGCGAGATACACCGTCGAACTCGGAGCCAATTCGTAGGAAATTTTGAGGGATAGTGGGGTAGGTGGGTGGGTGCACGGTTGGGTGGAGGGTTGGAGCGGGAAGCTTCGCGGTCGATCGTTGTTGATTCGATTGCCGATGGCGACTCTTCCACCCCCTCTTCATTTCCCCGTCTCTCCTCGCGGTTCGCCAACCTTACCGTTTGTTCCCTCGCTGTGGCATGGTACAGCTCGCGAGATTGGCCGAGCGATTACCACCGCGGATTCCTGTTATATATATGTATATATTTATCATATATATATATATATATATATAGATGTACATGGTAAAATGTCGCCGTCGCACATTCACCATTGGGGGAAGTGCCACATGCATTCGTAATGCGAGCTACTGTGGTGCTTGCGATTTACCCGACTCGATCTCTCTCTCTCTCTCTCTCTCTCTCTCTCTGTCAGTCTCTTTCTATCTCTGGCTCGTTGCAACTTGCCATCAAACAGATAGACATCGGAAGCCAGCAACGACATCACCAGCATGCACCGCTCTCTCTCTCTCTCTCTCTCTTTCTCTCGTTCCCCTTTACTCCAACCGTTCCTGGTCTCTGTCATATCACACTCATTTTGTCTCACATTACGGCCCGGTACTCGCCACGACTCATTGATGATGTATATATATACGCGATGGAGAGATCGCGAGCCTCGCGAAGCTCAGATTTCTGGGTCATCTGCGCGCTGATTACACGTCAGCGACAAACCATGTTGCTCGATATCGAATCGAAACCTATGAATCGACGTGATATGTATTTTGTACGTATTTGGAAAAAAATATCGAACGATCGACTGTATCGAAAAATTATTGATACAACGATAGATAGATAGATAAATATAATATATATAATATTTCTAGGACAATGTGATTTATGTCATTTGGAAATATTGATTGTTCGCGCAACCCGAGAGCTGGGAGAATTACGGGAGCAAAAGCCCGGCCGAAATTTCATCAGGTTGAGATTTGGCCCGGATCAGGCGTGTCTTATTGAAAATGAGGTTCTGATCAGACTAATAATTCAGCTTGAGTCCTTGGTGTACCCCAGATTCGCCCTTGGCCCGGTACCTAATCTGGCCTTGATTTCACTCGGTTCGGGGCTGGATATGGATCAGAGAATAACATTGGATTCATACAGACATCGCTGTAAAATGAGTTTGAAAATTGTCAAAAACTGGACAAATTCCTAAAAAATCGTCTTGAAAAATTTGTGAAAAAACATGTCCACCTTTTTTCACCCATTTCGTCATGAGAATAGGGAATTTTGAAATTGTCATGACTTCCGTTTGACCGATCGTGGCTACCTTATCCTTGTCCGGTTGAATTCCGACCAGCCGCGGATCAGGCACCCCTTATCGATGCCTGATTCAGCCCTGACGGAACGTCAGGCAGCCTGATTAATTTTCTGCTAGAGGACGACAGCCCGGTAATTTTACCGGTTAAATGTGTTAAGGCGAGGTACGGATATCCGGTGAAGATGAAAAACGAGGGGTACGCTCGAGGATGTTGAGAAGTAAGACACGAATTCTGCGTATATATATATATATATATAATTATACTCTGGTACGTTTTGCGGGATCCGTGGAGTATCTTTTGCCCTCTCTCTCTCTCTCGTCATCCTCCCTTAATTATTAGACCCCGGGATTGCACGAAGCATCCGCAGTGGCGGAAGTGGTGCCGGTGGCAGCCTCCGCGTAATCCCGCTTTCAGCATTTCTCCCATACTCCGCATTTCGTCTTACTCTCTTCCTCTTCGTTGCTTTCCATTTCTCTCCCTCTCTCTCTCTCTCTCTCTCCCCCTTTCTCTCTTTCTCCCAAGCAGCATCGCCGCTGGCAAGTACAACCTCGTACTTCGCCCTCTCTCGGCATCGAACCCAAACCAGTCATCCGACCTCTCGGCTCATCCCTTCGTCCTTTTACCACGAGGTTCTCTCCCCTTTGGTCCTTCTCGCGCTTTCCGCCGTTCTATCGTGCACCGCGCTCTCTCACGTGCCACCGTCTATTTCTCTTCTGGCGTCGCTGATGGCTTCTGCGGAACCTCGAGACAATCTCCCCCTCTCTCTCTCTCTCTCTCTCTCTCTCTCTCTCTCTCTCTCTCTCTCTCTCTCTCTCTGGCTGTCTCTGTCTCTGGAATCGAGGGTGCTTGCAACAGCGGGGAACGTACGTTCCGCCGCAACTTTCTCCCTCTCCATTAACATTCGCATCAACGGCAGGATATAATACCGCGTAACCGTATGCACCGCAGCGTCTCGTTCAAGCTGACGAGAAATTTCGAAAAAGCTTCAAGATCATCGCCATTGTGAAATGGGAGTTACGGTTCGTCGCTTCGTGTATCTTCTTTCTATTCGTGAAAAAAAAGGGGCTTGGAAGGGAGCGATTTCGCTCGGTGCTCTCTTCTTTTCCCTCGCGAATTTACTGCTTTGGTATCGCAGAATACCTATATATATATGTATATATATATATATATAGAGAGAGAGAGAGAGAGATCCCGTATAGAAAACCTGGTACGGTATTATGTTTATACGAAAAGTGCGAGAGAGGATTTTCTGGTAGGGAAGAGGGGGAAAGGACGATAGTCGAGTAATATATTGGACGCCCTCTCGTCGGGTAGCCCTCCCTCGAGCGCGCCACGAATCTGTACGATAGCGACCGCATGGCACGACACGCCAGTTGCCGCACCAGACTCGAGCGTTTTCTCTCCCTCCCTCTCTCTCTCTCTCTCTTCCTCTCTCTCTTCTCTCTCTCTCTCTCTTTCTCTGTGGGACTCCGGTTCTCCGGCGTTTCTCTATACTTGAACAGGGTTGGCGTCTGGCGTCGTTGTATGGACGATAGGACGCTCGAGGGAGGGTGAAGGACGAGGTTGTGGGAGGGCGGCAGGGAGGGGGGAGGGGGTTGAGTTTATAGCTAGGGCCTTCGCTCGAGTTCCGAGAGGGTTTTTGCTCGAGAGTTTCGTGGGACACCCGAAGGGGTTGGGGGAGGGACATTCGATGCCGGGTCTAGCGCGATATAGCACGAGCTCCTCGTTGAGTACCGATTGCCCCGCCTGCCGGACTCCGCACGAGAGAGCTCTGCTCCATTTCCGTCCGAACGATTCCCCCGAGCATCGGCGATCTTTCTCTGCGCAAACACGCTCACACGTACGGACACATTGCCACCCTTCGAAATCCTCGTGTCACCGATGTCCGGCCTAGCCGTCTCTCTCTCTCTCTGTCTCTGTCTCTCTAGCTCTCTCTTTTTCTGGCCCGAGGCTCGATATTATAGCGACACTCGTCGTTTTTTTCCCGATCTTCCATCAACGAAACATCTCTTTGCCGGACCGAAACCCGATCTCGAAGGCACTATAGAAACTGTATTTTTATCCGTTGAATTTTTGTTTCGTCGTAGGGTCATCGATGACACCTTCTCCGAGAGAATGAGAGAGAAAGAGAGAGAGAGAGAGAGACTATTTTGATATTAAAAATAGCGCAAAGGCAATGCGATCATCGAATACGACGATGGAATGATTTTTCTACGTGGTTGAAACTCATCCCTTGTTCTTTATCGTTCGGTCGAGAAGGTCGCAAACAAGATGTTACACGTGTATAAGGAGTCGGAATAGAACGGAATGGAGGATCGTGAGACGTAGCGGGTCTCTGGTGGATGGAGAAACTCGGAGATCGCACGGAGTCGCAATTTCCTCCGGTGTGCTCCAGCCGAGATCAACCGAACGCCATCTTATTCATGCCGGAAAGAGAGTATTCCGGTGAGACGATGGTATATCAGTGGCTCGTAGATCTCGCGGTAACCAGGACGAAACCGTAGGGAGAGGGTTATACACCGTCGTCGTCGCCACGGAACGATCGGGGGAGGGTTGATAGAACCAAAACTACGAATCGTATCTTTTTTTTCTTTCTTCATTTTACCCCTCGAGGGACTCGAGACTTACGGCGATCTTATTAAAAAGTACGTCATTTTTTTCCCACGGGTCACTGAACTTGGCGACCCACGACTCGTCCAGAAATTAACGAGGATTTTCATCAGGGATGATGGAAATTAGACGCGCAAGAATAGTTACCCGGTGAACTTTCGACAGTTACAATAATCAGCGATACGTATAATGATATTTGTAACATTTCTTTACGTTCGATCGAGTATACGCGCCACGGAAAACGTGTATCCTCCACCCTCCCTCTCCCTCGACAACAATTGAATTTTCAAACTTTCGCCGAACCACGGACAACCTCCGGACCAAATGTAGCTCCGAGCTACCTACTAATTGAGTCTCTCTCTCTCTGTTACTCTCACCCCCTTAATCGAGGGTATATCGGCCATGAAAACTTTCAACCCCATTTCGTTACCTCTATATGATTATTTTCCCTGGTTGTTTCGCCCGAAACTCTAGAAAATGTCACGTACCAGGTATTATTCTCGCTCGCTAAATATTTCGTCCATTTTCGATCATTTTAATTATCGATCGTCGCGAATTAATCTCGTTTTTATTTGAAAAAAATTCGAATACCACCCTTTCGAAATATCCGAGAGGGTGAACTCTCGAGTTCGCGGCAGGCTTATCGTCGATACGAAAGCTACTGCGTTCTATCCACGCGATAACGTATATCTCCGCGAGGAAAGAGAGCAAAAAAACGAAACAGGGGGAAAAAAGTGGTGTCTCGCGTCATTTCGCTAGAGCGACCCCCCAATCGTATTCCTCGGGATGTTACGTCGGGATGAGTACGGAGCACGCTTCTCCCTTCTCGTCGCAGCTGATGCACGGGGTAAACTCTCCCCTACTCGCGACTTTCTATACGTGTATATATAAAGGGAGAAATGTGCACTGGTATAAGAGACTGAAGCTTGCTCGGCCGAGACCGCGGGTGGAGAACACCTCGGTCTCGGAACTGCGGGTGCTACCGGGCTGGGAGGACGAGGTGAGCTTTCCTCTAGGTATAAGGGTATTACTGTAGCGGGTAAAGCTCAACGCGGTGTACGGCGTCGTTCTCTCATTCGGCCCACCCTCTTCAACCTTCCGCCTCTACCTCGTTCTATACACGTACCTATATAGACACGTACGCGGGGGGGTTGTGGCCGATGGCAGCCTGCGTCGAGCTCCATTTCGACGCCAAGCGAGCTCGGTGGGTTTCTCTCTGACGTACCTAAACCTCCCTCCCTCTCTCTCTCTCTCTCTCTCTCTTTCATTCTCTTTCATTCTCTTCTTCGGGCTCTCCGCACTTGGCGGCCTCTTCTCATTCCACCGACGCTTTCACGTCGTCGTTCTCCACGTTCGCCACGTCCTCGCTCTATCTCCATCCCCCTACTCTCTCTCTCTCTCTTCCAACCTCCTTCTCCCACAGTCTCGAACGAGAGGTTCGTGCTCTTCCAGTTCCAGGCTTCCCAGGAGCTTCTCTCCAGTGACGACCCTCGACCGAACCGAGCACACCCGCTTCCCTCTCCTGCTCCTCGCAACGATGGCTATACCGATGTGATAGTCCATGAAGATATATATCTAGCTATATATATATATATATATATATATGTGAACGCTATATATGTGCTGGCATACATGTACTACTCGTACCATCCCCCGTACTCGGAGACATACAAGCTCGACGCGTATACATTATACGCAGTCGATCCATACGTGCAACTCTAGTACGTGTATCTCGTTCCCTGATAAACATATATCTATATATCTATCGGAAAGGGAGGTAGCGATGTCACCACCGTTGTAACGTTAACGTCGCACTATGACTGTTTCAAGTTCGAGATTCGACTATACGGTCAAGGGATTCCCATCGAATCCCTTTACACATACACGACGTATCTACCTCTGGAAATCTCTTTACTCGACCCGCCCTCGTGTCATTTTACGTATCGAACACATCGGCTTTATCCGTGAATATCCCTTATTTACCATGGATTAAGGTCGTCCAACGAAATATCGGAAACACGATGATGGTTAAAATATTCATCAAGCCTACGTCGAGTCGAAAATTTCAGTTCTCGTTTGCGAACGAAACAGGGTAGGTAGGCGTTACGTAGCTTATTATGTATCGACGAGAGTTCGATGCGTAACATGAGGGCAGGAAGAGGTAGATCGCGGGTCTCGAGGGGAGAGGAAAATAGCGAAGGTTCGCTATCGAGCCTGTGTATATAAATGTAGAATGTAGTAGGTACATATGTACGCGAAGGGGTAGGTACACGGGGCGCGTACGTCAGAGGGCCGACATGGCAGGTGGAGATAGATACAAATGTGACACCGTGGAGCGACCTTCCTTCTTGCTGTAGAGCGAACCGGCGCTGGCGAAGAGCACACCCCAGTGGCGAACCAACGGCGTGCAACATTGCTGCTGCTCTCGTTCCAACCAACCAACCAACCAACCGACCGACCGACCATCTCTCTCTCTCTCTCTCTCTCTCTCTCTCTCTCGCCTATACTTTTACCTCACTCGCGTAGCTACCGCTTCGTGCTTTCCACCCATCTACCCGAGTTACACCCTCGTCCCTCTTACCATACATATACATATGCACACGTAACACATCGCGGGAGTTCTCGGCGCAACGAACGTGTTGCCCGTATGCAACGCGTTCCGGCGGGTTCAAAACAGGAGCATGCGGTTCCGTTCCACGTTGGGGTTTTGCAAGAGCGTACGTATATTTATGTGTGTATTTCGCGTATGTATATATATATATATATATATATATGTGTAGAGTTATACGTATACTAGACGCGAAGCTCTCTTGTTCTCGATTCTGAACCGTGCGTTCCCTCGCGACGCCCTCTCAACCTCTCTCTCTCTCTCTCTATGTATATATATCTCTATATATATATATATATATATAGTATAGTATATATATACAGGTATGTACGTAGCACAAAAACCCACCGAGAGTTCCGTGTCCGTTGTTCCGACTCTGGCTCTATATCGTTCTCGCTACGAATATCGTCGAAGCTTTCGTGTGTCACGGATTTTACATCGTACGACAATAAATATATATTCGTACAGTTGGGTGTTATAGCGACTCTTTCGATTTCTTTCTAATCGTTTTTCCTTTCGGCGACACGGGTCTACCGCGTAACGAGAGATCGTCGATCAATTTTATCGCGTTGGTCGTTTCGACGTTGATCGAAAAACAAAATAATTAAACACGGTGGAAACATTATTGGGAAAAACGGAATTTTTTTTGCACTATCGAGAACCTTATCGCGTATACGATAAGAAAAATGATAGGGGAGAATCTCGAGAGCGATACGCGCGTTGACAAAAAAAAGCACTCTCCTCTATCGAATCGCTAAAGTTCGACACACATCGTACGCGACGTATGGCAGAGAGATGCACGAAGGCGTGTGTACAGAGGAAGGAGGGGGAGGGGAGGGTGGGGGAGACAACGTCGAGTCGCGAAACGTTAAACACGTGCGACTCGTGCCTGCTGCCGATGTTGTTGCGGACGAGGAGGGGGAAGTGCGTGTGCGACAGTGTGCGAGGGAGCGAGTGGGGTGACAGGTGCAGGTGTTGTCCCTTGGCAAACACACCCCGAAGACTCCCCGCTAAAACGACGAGTCTCGCACTCTCCCCTTACATGGACGTTCCGCCCTCGGCTCGATTTACGACCCGTAAGCTCGAAAAAAAGCGCGCGGTTTCGACTCGTGTCGCTTTTCACCAAATTTTTTGAAAAATATGAAAGGATTTTGGAAAATTGCAAATTTTTATTGCAATTTTTCTTTGCCAAAAAATTGTCTTTTTTTCTTTAAAGACCCCTGCGCGTGCTAAACACCGAGTAAATTTGAATAATTATTATAAATGGTATATGCTGAAAACAAATTTAAATGGTGGATTTTTTATTTTAAACTGTAAGAATTTAATTTTTTTAATTTTTTTTAATATTGACATTATTTTTTACGGGTAGAAATGATCGACTGACGAACCACCGCAGTGGCTCCTGGTCGGCATCGCAACTTCACAAGAAATTATCCAATTTGCAAAATTAAAGCAGAATCTAATAGAGAAATTAATTGTTGACGAGGTGTCGGCTTCGATTCGGCTAGTTGTTCCAGGTGGAGGTGGAATAAAGTTTTTTCGGATGTTTTAACGTTTCGATCCTGATTAGAATCCTCTTCAGAAATTTATTCACGCTCGATGTTGGCTGATTTTTGGTTTCACGATGCATTTCTTTGGTGATCATTCGGGATATGTTGGTTATAAAATAATATGTCAATTTGGGGAAACGGTTGATAGATAGATTTGTTCATTTTGTGTGTGAAACTTGTCATGAGTGTTTATGTCCAATCGGTTTTTTGCGATAGACATTATCATTTAAATTTCAGCGATGATGATCTCTTTTGAATTGCATCGTGAGGCAGGAAAGACTACATTTCTAATAAAAAACTACTACATTTCTAATAAAGAAATGTAGTAGTTTATAGTCTGAGGGAGAGAAATTTTTTGATTCGTCAAAAATAAAAAAATGACAGTACTTCAAACTTTAGTATGCAATTTAAAAAGAAAAAAATTAGTATTTAATAATTTATAAAAAATTGTCCAACCAAAAAATTAAAAAATCCTCTCGACAGACTATAGAGAAAATAGTTATCAAGATTATAAAATAAGTTAGAAAATATTAAAAATTGAGTGAGTTATCGTGCAGACCATGTCTAAAAACATATTTTCGAGAAAAACGCGTTTCAACTTTCTGGTAGGCACAACGTAAACTCGACGCTAATCTCCGATTCCAGCTTCGTTTTTTTATGCTTTTTTTATGCTTTTCTGCAATCTCTTGTCAATTCTAGTTTCTACAAACGTCCTATAAAAACGACCTTGATTTTTAAGAAACCAAGGCTTTGCGAAAAAAAGAAATACGAAACGTCCCAACCCGATGTCCGATCACATTAATTGCTATAACTTTGTAACGGAGTAAATAAAAAAAAAATGTTTAATTCCTAAAGGTATAAAAAATAAAAATTTGTAAAGAAAAATAAATCGATTTTTTTAAATTTCAATAGTATGCGAACCCTTAAAATTAGGAGGGCGTAAACAAAATTTAATTCGTTCGATCCCTTTAATTTCGTTATAGCTTTTGATGAAATTTCTCGAATTCTTCGCTCATCGTGCCATTTATCGAAGAACGTTTTGTCCATTCTCGAGCGTGTTACGCACGTGCGATCGTAGAGATCGGGTTAGCTGCGAGTGAGACGAACGACAAGAGGGTGAGCCAGTTAACCATCGAATAGGCAAAAGGATCGTGGATTGCGACTCGTGAACGTAATTTATGCGGACAGGTGCGATATCGGTATCCGGGACAAAAACGAGGGGGTTTGTCGTAAGCTTTGACGAGGTCGGGATTCTTCGACCGTATTGTTCGTATATAAATTAGAGCTGCATTAAGTGGGCGCCTCGTTTCACCCTCGTTTCTCTCTTGCAACCGTGATTGACGTTTCGTACCCCGTGACGTTTCTATGCGAGTGCACGTGCGCCAAATCCACATTTATTTTTGTCTATCGATCGTCAACGAGGCGAGTTATTATTTATAAAAGTGCCAGAGATAACGGTCTTATAGAAAAACGGAAAGTAAAAAATTGATACGCGATGGTATCGACGTTAGAGCGCTAGGGGGCAGCACCTTAATATTTTTTGACAACAAAAGAGAGAGAGAGGGAGGGAGCTTCGCACCCGAGGACGTGTATGGATGCGGTTGAGAGCGAAGAGACGAGGAAAGGGGAGGGGGGAAGGAATGATCTATATAAACGAACGTAGAGAGGGGGTCGAGGAGAAGAAGGGAGGATTGTGGCGTCGCGTAGCATTGGATGGCGCGTCGTTATCGTTAACGACAGCCGCCGATTGTCCCAACGACCATCGGGCTGTCGCGGAGAACTCTCATACTCTCTCTCTCTCTCTCTCTCTCTCTCGTTCTCTCTCGTTCGCGAAGAGAAAGTCGAGAGAAAGAGAGAGAGAGAGAGAGAGAGAAAGACGAGAGGAAGAGAGAGAGAAAGAGAAAAGTCGTACCCAGCATCGTCGTCTTCGCCTTATTGCCACGATAAATATAAAGCCTACTCGACGAAAGTGTTCAACCAGAGGCCGCGTGTGAGCTCGCACACTCTTCGCGTACCTACGCGTACGACACACGCGTGAGTTCACGGATTTTCGCATCGTGTACGATGGGAAAGAGATACGAACCTGCGAATTTCTCGCCGGGTCCTTCTACTGCGAGACACTAACGGTAATACTTCGCGTTACGCGGTGTAACGAGCTCTGCCGAGGGCGATTGCCAGTAGTACTTGCGAAAATAGTCGTTTTGCAGTGCGGAATTATTTGAATGCGTCGCTCGATAACGAACTTAAAGTGACGTACTTGACGAAAAATTCAACGTAATTTGATTATATTTAAGACATCTTTCTACTTTGCAATTTTTAAAAAATTGGGTTTTTATTGCATTTTTCGAATGTATAGATCGTTAAGAATACCATGTACAATTTTTAAGGGGAAATTCCTAATAGTTTGGATTTTATAGCGAATTATATCGGGAGTATAACATTATTGCACTTTTTGTCGAAACGGATTTTTCTCAACTGGCGTAGGATAGAAAAAAAACTGACGAGTCGATTGAATTTTTGTTTTTTTTTTGGTTTTGTTCTACATATCATTGGCTTTGTCCCGTGATATAATTAACTTTGCACGTCAAACGTTTCAATTGAAAAAAAATGGAAAACTAAAAAAGAAAACGTAAAATTTGTATTGCAAAATTTCACTCTGCGCCATTTTGTCAATTTTTTACTTACATCGTAGCAGAAACCAGAACGGCATTCATACTCTTTACAAATCTGGCTTATTTTTTCATTTTACATAAGCGGTTGATCAAAAATCACGTCACCTTCATCGCCATTTAAACAAAAATTCTATTAATAAATATTTAATTTTAATTATTAGTTTGAATTATTAGTTTTGAGTTTAATTATAAAGTTCGAACCAAACCAAACCCTTAGACGAACCGCAATGCGTACCTTTTTTTGTTTCATTAAAAAGCCAAAAAGGTTTTTGTTTACGTGGGTAAAATGAAGAACAAAAAAATCATAGTTCAATCGTAACGAGCTGTACTATTTTCAGACGAAACGCGGCTCGACAATAATGATAATAATAATAATAATAATAATAATAACAACGATGCAAAGAATGAATTACAATGCAGGGTGAAATTGCGGCCTGCGCGATCGGCCGTCGGACCATCGCGAGAGATTACGACTGCGACAACGTGAGGTCGTTTCGTGCTGGGGGGAGTTTAAGGGTGGCAGGGGTGGATTTAGCAAGGGTGTTGTAGGAAAGTTGAAGGCGTTAAAGAGCCTCGCACGTCGTATTGCCGAGCGAGCGACAGGATGGGGTGGTGGTAAGAAGGGGTGGGTTATGGTAAGGGTAGGTACGGGTGTCGGTGTCACGGGGTCTGCCCCACGGGGGTATATAAAGCTGTGCCCGATGTGCCGTTCGCGAGCGAGGGTTGAGCCAGCCAGCGATATAGAAACGCCGA
The DNA here is from genome assembly GCA_951802705.1 of Netelia virgata. Lineage (NCBI taxonomy): Eukaryota > Metazoa > Arthropoda > Insecta > Hymenoptera > Ichneumonidae > Netelia > Netelia virgata. The sequence continues at coordinate 37,926,835 of OX637867.1, forward strand.
GGGTTGGATTATGTATATATATATATATATATATATATATACATATCCAACCCTCGGCGTATATATATATATATGTGTACATATGTATATATATATATATATATATATATATATATATATATATATATATATATATACTCGACGTAGCATGGATGAGAAAGACAGAAAATCACCCCTAATGTCGTCGTACATAGAAGTTGATGCAGCGGGAGTTGACAGCGCGCCAGCTGTCATTTGCCATTTACGGTGAATTAATGAATAGACACACGATGGTGGGCGAACGCGAGAGAGGCCACGAATCGGAATCGTACGGACGATTACCGAGATTAAAGAGAGCACGCGGGGTATCGTTCGCGAATCGATATAGGAAACATCGGAGCTCGTGTCAATGTAAATAATCTATGGGAGGGAAGCCTCGAGGCTCTTTGGTCGTTCGCGCTTTATTCTCAATCACGACCTTAAGATATACTTTAACCCTTAAATTCACGATTTTGTCATTACAGTTTTTATTTATCAAACATTACTAAAAAAAAAAAAAAAATAACGAGTGTATATTAAGGGAAAAATAAGTAAAAAATCAAATCTTTGATGAAAATATATTTCATCACAAAATTATTTATTCGCGCATTATTTGCTGTTAGAAAATCTACGACGCACGAATGGCGTGCGCCGTATATACAAATACGTGCGAGGGGTTTGTTGCCTTCGGCTACAATGCGTAAGAAGCCTCCAAACGTTCCTGCAGTGAATGTAAAGCAAACGCTAACGGGAAGTATTTAAGGGTTAAAACGTAAACAACGAAAAGATCATAGGGTGAAAGGGTTCACTAAATGAGCAACGATACGATTTAATGAGAAAATAAATATTGTTCATAAACAAAAAAAAATGAATTTTTCAAATATTTTTATGTTTTCTATTATTAAATGATAATTTGAAAAGCTGTGCGAAATTTTAAGTATAAAATTAAAAAGTTTGTCAAAACAAAAAATAAATAGGTGGCCGAACATTTTGCGATCACCGAGTACGTAGATCGTGTACCAGGATATACGTATGTACATATGTATATATATGGTATATATATGGTATATATATGGGGATGGAAAAGCGTGAGGAGGGCTGAACGGCTCACGGGCGTGAGGGTTGCGCGTACATACGTGTATGTATATGTGTAGGTGGCTTTCCGTTCCGTTGGCTTCGGGCTCTTTTCCGCACAGACCCAGCCCCCTCGTCTCGTTTCCACGTGCCGCGTGAGCTTTTCCCCCCCTCTCGCTCTCTCTCTCTCTCTCACGCTCTCTCTCTCTCTCTCTCTCTCTCTCTCTCTCTCTCTCTCTCTCTCTCTCTCTCTCTCTCTCGTTCTAGTCGGTTCGCAATTCTACGGGCTGATGCTGTCTCGCTGCTGCTGTTGCTGCTCTCAGCGCTACGCACAACTATATATATCGTAGCCCCAACTTCCGCTCGGTCGTGTTCGCGAGAGTCTTCCCTCACCCTCGCACGTTGCAACCACCGCCACGTTTTCTTCACCCTTCTACCCTTTCTCTCTCTCTCTCTCTCTCTCTCTCTCTCTCTCTCTCTCTATCTTAGCAACCCACCCCTTATCCTCGACTTGTACTCGTACCTTCACGTCGTGTGTGCCCTTTACACAACTTTCGTCTCTCCCGAGCAGCCGGTGTACGACCGCACTTGGCACACCTACGTTTAAGTATCACCCGCGATATATTCCACCGAGTTTTCGAGAGGCGGGGCGAGAGGCGCGAGAGAGAAATAAATACGAGAAAGGAAATGGCTCTGGTGAACACGACTCGAGTAGTGACCCAACGATGATTTTAACGTATGGTTGCAGTTCTTTTTTTTAATCGTATCAAATGATTTCTCAATGAAATCGTGCGATTAATTACGTTGTAACTTTGTTTTCGCATAATTTGGATTTATTATTTAACGATGATTGTATTCTCGTGTCCGTTCTTCGTAGTTTTACTTACACATACGTAGGTATATATAAATTTTGGCAATGCCGGGAGCGAAACGCGCTATCCGAGTCTCGTCTCGTCGCGGTACAATTCTCGCACAGCGAGAGACGCGAGAGACTTCAAAGACGGCCAAAGAGTCGAGAGCGCCGAGGAGGACAAAAGCTCCAAACTGCTTCTGCACGGGAGCTACGGTGGATCTATATATATCGAGGCAAAGTAAGAGAGAGAGAGAGAGAGAGAGAGAGAGAGAGAGAGAGAGAGAGAGAGAGAGAGAGAGAGAGAGAGAGAGAGAGATGAGCGGAAGTTGCAGAATCGTGGCGAGGACGGAATTCGTCGAGAGAGGAGAGGAAACCGGAAACGGAAGTCGCGCCTGGCTCACGTCGTACACAGGCAGAGAAGGAGAGAAATAGGGAGAGAGAGAGAGAGAGAGAGAGATAGAGAGTGGAACTGGGAAACAATTCTTGGATAGAAATTTCAAAGCTACGAAAGAAGAGACGAGCGCATTCTCGAAGCGAAATATCGTCGAACTATATGTACGAGTCTCTCGATCTCTTCTCGTCCGTCTGTAAACTACTAAAAGCTGTAAACTACAAAAAGCTTCTTGCCACGTAAAACGTGTCATTATTCATTATTGAAATACGAAATCAATTTTAATAATGAAACAAACAATTTTTTATTTTAATAAAACATTCGACACGGATCTCGCACATGCGAATTCGCTCTCGATAATTTAACGTCGGGCGTACGTCCGACGCGCGTAACCGTCTTCTTATACGCAGTGATAAAGGATATATACGACAGCAGGGGTGGATTTTGGCCTCGATATTCTCGCGGACTATGAAACTCTGTACTCTCTCTCTCTCGCTCTCCCTCATTCTCTCTCTCCCTCTCTCGCTATACATATATATATATATATATAGGTACGGTATTAAGGGGGATCTAGCCGGCTGTCTGTATCAGCCCTGGTAGAACTAAGCCGTAAAGAGTCTCGGTTGCATTCAGCCGCACGGAAGAGCCATATAGCAAACGAGAAATATGTATATAGGTACGAGCGAAGAATATAGGAAGCTTTGGTTAGCTATATACGCGTGTGTAGAAAACCAAGGACCGTACTCGTCTCTACTACGTTCGACGTCATTCTCTATACGCGCGTTTCGTACGATCTTCGTGACGTTACGAACCGGACAAGGGGGCTTGGAAATGCGCGCTCCCGCCTAATCTCTTAGCAAACACTTCACTCTCGGGGCGTAACAAGCATCCCCGACAGCCCCTTGCCGCGCGACCCCTCTATCGTCGCCAGCACACGCTGCGCCAGAAGACGAGGGCATCGACGGCCAAGTATCCATAGGGTGGATGGTGAATATGTATATACAGGGTGAAAGTCGAGGGTTCTCTACTACGACCACTGTCTAAGGATGACCTCTGGCGAACGAGAGAGATACGGGAAGGTTCGCGTCTACCCGAGCGAAGGCTTAATGCGGGAAATACCCATTGTATATATGTGTATATACGAGGGTGGGAACGAATCCTGCAGCAGGTTGGACGTGGCTCTGACAGTCGCGAATTTTCCCTCGTTTCTCGTAAAATCCATTTTTTCGTTGTTTCAATTATTATTATTTTTTTTTTATGAGTTTTCGTTTTTTTTTTTTTTGTTTCGAAATATTTCAAATATAGTCCGCGTATTAAAAGGACGATTTGGTTTTGTTCATTTACCTACAGGGTAGCGCGAACGGTCGTTTCGCGAGACAGTAAAACACGATCTCGGCAAATCGAAAATCCATCATTCACCCATATATTTTCCGTAACGCAACCACCTGCGCGTCAATTTGCGAGTACGCGCTGTTTTTATTTCGTAGCCCCTTTTCCCATCCCCCTCGTTTCGCGAACCCATTGTGGGCACGTTGTAATGTCAGTTGCATATCGCGTTTTGCGTGGGCAACGAGATACGCGGAGGGAGACGGGGGCGCGGCGTACATATGGGGGCTGTATCGCTCTCGCTGCCCGACGATGGTAATTGTAGCCTATTTCTACCCTCGGGTTTGCCTCACGATGCGTTTTGTTATAAACACAAGAGCGGAACCCGAGAGCCGCTATATAATCTCTCTCTCTCTCTCTGTACGTTCGTATTTTCACAACCTCGACATTCGCGTACCCCGAATAGGCACGAGTCGACCGTGGACCAACCATTTCGAAAAACTTGCTAAAACACTTGTTGAAAAAGAAAGTCCATTTTTTCGAATCTCGACGAGGAAAAGGGGAGATCGTCGAGTTTCTTGGTCTTCGAACGTTTCCGTTAGCGCGAGAAAACATGGACAGGACTGTTTGAGACCGGAAGTTGACGCGTTCGAAACGCTTAGCGATCGGCATCGGCGAAGACAATGAGTGCGAGCGAAGGGTTTTGGTCGATGCATATCTATAAACGCGACATACGCGTATATTTCCATATATATACCTACCGTGAGAACGAGAAAAGGAGGGACTGGGTACGATCGAGCTCAACGAGAGGGAAGTAGGCTGGTGCGAGAGGTAGATCGCTCGGGAGGGTTGGAACGAGAACCAGGCCAGATTGCGAGTAGTGAGAGCAAGAGGAAAATATACAAGAGTAAAGGACGGCTGTACGGCAAAAGATGGAGAGAGATCGAGAGAGAGAGAGAGAGACAGAGAGGCAGAGAGGGTGAGTGAAGAGGGGGATGAAGGGGGCATAGCGTGGGCGGCCCGAGCGACCATGGGGAATAACCGTATTCCGTATATATCGTAGAGTACCAACCTATATACATATATATACATATATATATATATATATATATATATATGAAAATCACCCACGTCGTTCCGAGGCCTGATGTCGGGGTGGTGTGCGAGGGCTGTGCAATGCCGCTGCTATAGTGCCGCACATATAGCTATAATATACGTTATTCCGCTGTACAGAAGGCTAGGTCGGAGCTTCTACAAGCTCCGAGCGAGAGAGGGCGAGAGAGAGAGAGAGAGAGAGAGAGAGGGAGAGATCGTGGTAGGGTGAGTAGAAAGAGCGAAACACGTGAGAGAGGCCATATATATATATATATATATAAGGGCGATAGAAACGCGGGAGAGAATGAACGCGAGGGTGAGTTCGGCACGAGACCGAGAGAAAGAGAGATAGATAGATAGATAGATACAGAGAGAGAGAGAGAGGGTGAGAGAGAGAGAGCGTACATACGGGAGTGGCGTGGTTGAGCCCCGATGGAAGAGAGAAACGGTGTGTGGAGACAGAGAGGGAGGATGGAGCGTAGAGCGACGAGAACAACCCTCCCAGGATAGTGAAAGAGGAGCAAGCACGGGAAGAGGTGGTGGCGACAGAGAGAGAGTGAGTGAGTGAGTGAGAGAGAGAGAGGGAGAGGGAGAGAGGTGAAGCGAGCAGAGATGCGAAGGAGGGTGTGGGGGTTGGATCGGATATATAGCGGTCGTACAGGAATATAGAGGGCATAGTAGAGGATAGTAGACGGGGTGGGAGCGAGAGAGATAGGAGGGTGGTCGAGGTAGGCGATAGCGGCGCTGCGGCGTAACGACGCTATAACGCGAGCCGCCGGGTGATTACCTACCACCTCCCACCCTCCCAACCTCTCTACTTCTCACTCCCTCGCGTCTCTTCTTTCAGCAGTAGCGGAGCGGTGTGCCGCACCAAGCCCGAGCTTGGCGAGCAATGGTGCGCGCCAAGCCGTCACACCGCTAGCTAGAAAGAGAGAGAGAGAGAGAGAGAGTGAAAGAGAAGGAGAACAAGAGAGGGGTTGGGGACGAGCAGAAGCAGCAGCAGCAGCAGCAGCGAAGCTTCGCACGCCACGCCACGCCACGCCCCACTCGCCTGCCCCATGCGCCAAGCCCGTGTACGTGCCAAGCCCGTGCCACGCCATTTTACGTCGACGAAGCGGTAACTCTGCCGCTGATGCTGGCTGAGGGAGAGAGAAAGGGTGGCTCGGAGGGTGGTGAGCGTGTCGGTAGCGCTACGAGCGGTAGTAGTAAGGGGAGTGGTTGTAGTAGTAGAAATATAGTATACTGCCGCGGTCCTCTCGGTGGCTTTTCTCTCTCTCTCTCTCTCTCTCTCTCTCTCTCGTTCGCTCGCTTTCTATGTTCGAGACGCGGCGTGCTTCAACTCATCCCTTCACCCTCGAATTTCTCTCTCTCTCTCTCTCTCTGTAGAGCGCTGGCTCTTTCGATCACCGTACCTTTCTCACCCTCATTCTCTCTCTCTCTCTCTCTCTCTCTTCCGCTGCCACGAAGAGTTCTTCCCTTTTCGTTTCTTGCTTGCTCGCCTCATCTTTTTTTATACCTCGCTGTCTCTCTCTCTCTCTCTCTCTCTCTCCCTCTTTCTCTTTCTATCTTACTCGTATACTCGGAAACTACGCCGTATTTCTCACCCTCTCGCGAACGCCTCGCTTCACACACACATATATATATATATATATCAAGGTATACGGAGTACCACGAGAGAAGATCCGCGACTGGCCTCGACGCTCTAAACGCGCCCGGCGCCCTCGTAACGACGTCGCCAGGGGATGCGAAGAGAAAGAGAGAGATGGAGGGAACGAGAGACAGAGACGAAGCGTCGCATTTTCCTTCTCTCATCTTCTCTTCTCATGCTGCTTTCCACTTCTATATATATATATATATATATATATATATGTGTGTGTGTGTATCTACGTGTATATAGATCTATAGATACACGACGAACGTACTTGCCGCGCTGCGAACTCGTTCCACCGACTACATCTCCGACTACCGCGACGAGTGAGAGAGACATAGAGAGAGAGAGAGAGAGAGAAAGAGAGAGAGAGAGAGAGAGTGAGAGAGAGAGAGCCGTTATAGCATCGAAACGGTCGCGTCGCCCTCGTTAACCCTTATCCGGACGAGGCGAGACCGTCCGACTCTCAACTGCCACCACCACTGCTATACACGCGTATAGCCACACCGCAGCGAACACCGCATCGTGCCCTCTCACTTCGAAGAGAGAGAGAGAGAGAGAGAGAGATGGTACAAAAGAAATGTGAGAGCATCAGGATGAAAAAAAAACATTATATTCTCGCGCTAGGACAAAAAAAAGAAAATGGGATCTTTCCGTTTGGTCCTCGAATGCAGAAACGTTGATATAATACGTATGCAAAGGGTTAAATTTTGGGTAGTACCGTGTGATGGAAAAAACGGGCTTGCGGTTTTTTTTGTCGTATACGACGAAACGAGCAATGTGCCATTTATCGAGGGATAGGAGGTGTGGGGTATAGTTCGAATACATATATATATATATATGTTGGTCAATTTTGTCAAGGGATGGTTTTGGAGCTCGAAACGCGCAATATAGTTTCTACGAGGAACGAACCACGCGATCGGCGGACGTCGAAGTTTCAGGCAAGGCCAGAGAGGAGAGGGGATGGTGGTAAAACTCACCCCTACGGATCGACGGAATTACAGCGGCACGAGCCCCGTGACGATGCCCCGTATATACATGGAAGAGGAGTCTCGCGTCGTTCGTACACCGCTCGAAAATCCCGGTACGAGGCGAAGGGGTGAGGAGGATGGGCTGGATGAAACAATTGTAGCGTGTAAATTGAAGGGTCGCGAGAACGCGAGGGTGGGAAAGCGCTCGCGCGAGCCGAATGAGAGAGAGAGAGAGAGAGAGAGAGAGGGCACGTGGTGCGTTTCGCGTTGATACTGCGAGGGGTGTGCAGTTCACTGTGACGGCGGAGCTTGTCGCGCGTACGATTTTCAAACGCGACCAGACGAGAGAGGGATGGGGAAAGAGAGAGAGAGAGAGAGAGAGAGAGAGAGAGAAAGGCGTGGGTGAAACGCGTTTAAGGGGTTTGGGGTTAACGCAGTGGGGTAACAAATGGGCCAGAAAGGCACGCAACTGCCCCTTCCACTCTACCATAACATCTTCCCCGACCTGAATTACGACTTTGCCTATGCGTGATAAGGGATATCGTTATTTCGATCTAACGAACTATGTGTAAAACAGGAATATCATATTCGTGTTCTATGGAAAAATCTGTGATCGAACAGGGTCGTGTAACGTTGAAAATTATGAAAATATTGTTTTCACGTTTTCGCTGATTTCGCAAAAAAATCCTCAAAATATTGAGATTTTTAAATGCTGCACATTTTTCGTAACTGGAATGGATTTTCCTTCGATCAAAGAATTTCGACTTTACCGTAACATCTTTCTCAACCTGAATTACGAATTTGTCTATGCGTGATAAGGGATATCGTTATTTCGATCTAACGAACTATGTGTAAAACAGGAATATCATATTCGTGTTCTATGGAAAAATCTGTGATCGAACAGGGTCGTGTAACGTTGAAAATTATGAAAATATTGTTTTCACGTTTTCGCTGATTTTGCAAAAAATCTCAAAATATTCAAATTTTCAAATGCTACCAATTTTTCGTAACCAAACCGTGTGTTTCTCCGACCAAAAGATTTTCAAAATTGACGAGACGATCTAGACAACGACGAAGGGTTTTCGTCGAGCCTGTGGAGTAAATTTGAATATCAGCGATGCTCGTACCAAAATCGATATTCAAACTTTAAATATCGGAAAAAAATGGTATTCCCGCGAATCGAACGTGAATTCGAAACTCGAACAATTACGAATCGATCGAGCGAGGACAGTTGCGAAGTTACGAATCCAGGGGGAATTGAAGTAGGTAACAGTCAATTTGGCGAAGCGAGGAATTCGTGGACTGGGAAAGTTGACGATTTCAACCCTATCGAGGTATAAATTGTTATCGGCGAACCTACCGAGTTCTCTCTGCGTTAATTGCCGCGTGACGCGACTGTTGGTCGCGGCTATCAAAAATATCTCGCGCACCAACGTAAATTCTATATCCGTATACGCGATATATCTATATATACGTGCATATTATAAGGCGGTATAGGTTGAGACGGTGAAGCGGAGGGAAGTTGGCGCGTAACTCGAATTTAGAGGTGGAACAAGAGCGAGAGCGAGCGAGAGAGAAAGATCTCGGATACTTCCTTATATCCACGGGAAGATCGATGTGGGTCTCGCCGAGTTCTGGCCTCTCTCTCTCTCTCTCTCTCTCTCTCTCTCTCTCTCTCTGTCTCTCTCCCTCCCTCCCTCTCTCCCTCTCTCGGGGCAAGAGCATGTCGTCGAGAGTAGAGTTACGAGTCGACGCGTCCTCCCGGCGCTACTTGGCGAGACGCTCGAGCTCTCCGGCACTCTAAGAGGGTGGGCGCAAGAGAGAGAGAGGGAGAGAGAGAGGGAGAGAGAGAGAGAGAGAGAGAGAGAGAGAGAGAGCGACGAAGAAGAAAGACGTGTGGAGGGACGTACGTTTTCTTCGAGATTGAGGATGGATAGATGGGGATAAAGAGAGAAGGGAATAGTGTGAGAACGAGACGGGTGGGGAGGGAACAAAAAATAGACGGCGTTAAAAGGCTATATAGAGGGCAGATATAGACAAGATTTTAGTGTTCAATGCGTGGTCGACGGAAGCAAAGTCAAAAAAACCGTTAAGAATATTTGAATTTGTGGAAAATAAAAAATAAAGAAAAAGTCGAGCAATTAAGAGACGTCGAAGCCGAGGTTCTCAGGCTTGACTTTTTTTTCTTCCTTTTCTCATTTTCTTTCCATTTTCCTATTCCCTTCGTACGTTCGCGCATTAATAACTGGCTCTCGCGAGGTCTCGACTCTACTCTCTTTCTCTCTCTCTCTCTCTCTCTTTCTCTCTCTCTCTCTCGGGCTCTCTGTCTCTCGGGCCACGCAACGACGAGTCGCCAGCGCGACTTATTCAATTAAAGGGGAACGTGTCCGAGCCTCGGGGACTTTTACTCGCGAAAGACAACGAGTGAGAGAGAGAGAGAGAGAGAGAGAGAGAGAGAGAGAGAGAAAGAGACAGAAAGAGATAAAGAGGGAGAAAGAGAGAGAGAGAGAGAGAGAGAGAGAGAGAGAGAGAGAGAGAGAGAGAGAGAGAGAGAATGCGGGTCAGCAACCACCGACGACCGCAGCAGCGGCTTTTTCAATTATACACTTTTCTTTCTCAACGTCCGACTCGTTTCTTCTCTCTCGGGCTTTTCTTTTCCGTTCGCGTTTACTTCTTTGGTCGAAGATAGAAAAAGAAAGGTGGATCGAAGAATAATAGCGAATAACGTTTCGTCGCGTTAACGTTTTTCGCGATTAGGATCGGGGCAAGGTTGAAAAATTGAAAAATATCGAAACGAGCATAATGAAAATTACGTAATTCGTAACATCGGGATGAAAATTAGATTTTCCATAGAACGAACAAAATCCGTATTCGACGAGTCGATTAAAAACGTTAAGAAAAATAATCATACGACTGAGCGCGTTAGTGGTAAACCACCAATCGAAAGGTCTCGAAACGAGATCAAAAATTAATAATTTATTAATTTCGTTTTCACGTGAATAAACGAGAAATAAAATTGAAACGACGATCGATCGAGGTACGAACGATTAAAAGATAAAGAGGAAAGAAGAATACAAAACCGAGTGGGAAAACTCGGTAAAATCGGAAAAGAAAAGAGAACGGACAAGACAAAGAACCGGGCGCTTTTTGTCAATGAGCGTCATAGCCCTAGCTCTCGGGGGAGAGGCTTAACCCTGGGTTTATTGCAGCGGTTATTATTAATAACCACCGCCTACTTCTTCCCCTCTCACTCCTTTTTTTCTCCATTCTTTTTATTTTTCTTCTTCTCTCTCTCTCTCTCTCTCTCTATTTCTGGTCCTCGCGAAATCGTTCGCGAATCCTCGTCACTCCTCATCCTGGGGTTTTCGGAAGAGCCGCTATATTATAACCATATATATATATATATATATATATATAAGGCACATAAGCCTTCGAGCAATGCCAACGAGCTGCGAGATCTCTTCTCCCTTTCTCGTAAAACTGCGCGCGACGAGATATGCCCGGGCTTCTCACCAACCTCCCTCTTCTTTTTCTTCTCTCCGTCTCTTTCTCTCGGCGTCTTCGTCATCGTTGTCTTTCTTCCAGCACCTTTCACCCTACGCCTGGTGCGCTATAAAAATCTTCGCCCCCGTCTACCGTCGGCGAATCTCTTCTTGTCGAAGAGGAAGCCGCGGCATTTATAAATCGACAACGTACAGTCCGCGGACCTCTCCAAAGTATCCTCGAGGGACTATGGTCCTTTCCTTGTTTCTCGATGAAAAGAATGATCACGACTCTCTTTTACTTCGCTTCGATCGACGCTCGAATCATTTCCCATAATTATCAACCCTCCTATCCTCTTTTTGATTTTTCAAACGACACTATCGACGATTCGTCTCTCCTGTCTAAATAATAATTACTATATATCTCATTTTTCTCAACATTATAAAAGCAGTATATTCGTATATGACGTATATACCGTTCAACCCTTTTAAAGGTATGCCGGACGAAACGCGACGTGTATTATTCCAACTCTCGCACCCATACGCGTATCAAGCCATACGTATATATATATATATATATATACCTATACTCATAAATATTTAAATATCGCGTATACCGCGAGCGATCGAGGCATTCGAGCAGCTCGCATAAATATATGTACATATTTTCGACGAGGAATATTATATATACACGCCATTTATGTATGAATGGTATATAATCAGAGATGGATATGCTATATATATATCTATATATATATATATGTGTGTATATAGCTGTACATTATGTATAGCCGATTCTATACATATTCGTACGCGTGTGTAGGCTACGTTCAAGCGCCCATGGAACATAAATTCATATACATATACTATATATATATATATATATAAATCCATATACATATACTATATATATATATATATATATATATATATATATATGCATTTACATATTACGCACGGAGGAGAGAAGTCGTATACGAGCACACACATACACACGTACTGACTGATTTGACTGTGGGCGTCACGCATTACGTTATTTTCTCGCGTCTGTGCATAAGTACGAAACGCTACAGGGTGTTATACCCGTATGATATATTACGTATATATTTTCTTCGATATACGTACGTCGTACGTATATATATATATATATATATATATATATATATATATTCGATTACGTGCATGCGTGGGACGCGCCACGGTGTATGTAAATACGTAAAACGATCAGCCTGTACGCAGAATAGAGGAGGTGGTGGGGCAGAGAGAGAGAGAGAGAGAGAGAGAGACGACACAGACCACCTTCGTATTAAAAAAGGGGCCCAGAGTTATCGCTGATTTCGACGGCAACCGGCTGGCGGGGATCCTCTTTATCGCTCAAGTTTCCGTCACTCGCATCAGGCACGTAGGTAATTAAATCCTGCGAGTTCCCTCGCATGAATCAAAAACTCGATTACTTCGTTCGAACACTTTGAGACCTCAACCGATCGTAACAACGTCTTTCTGTACTTTCCACTGTTTTTTTCTTCTTTTCATTTTCGTATCTAACTAAATTGCGGCAGTTATACGCCCAGAGATCACTTCCGGTCTATCATTATCGTTGTTACATCACGAATTTTTCAAAAAGAAAATAAATAAAATAACGTATCGAGTCAAATGGTTCGTTGTCGTTCATCATTCTTTCTCTCGGTAAAAAAACAAAACAGAAATGTACATTTTCCAATGAGTCGGTCCATTGTTTTCCGACCTGTCGGACGGACTCGAGTGGCTCTTCTCCGAGTGGCGCGAGACGAGTCTAATAATAAAATCCACGACGGAGAGATAGGCGCGTATAACATAGCGCTTTTAGTGCAACGCCTAGACGCGTTCACTTTTGTCGTACCCCTTCGCCCTCTTCCGATACTCTCGCCTATGTACATATATAACCTCTGGTAGGGGGAGCAAGGGGGAGGGGGTAGTGCGGAGCTTTTTCGACTTTATCCTCCCGCGTTAGCGAAGCTTTCCGCTGATCCCGGAAGTACGAACCGCTCGAAATCGTTCGGAGGTGGAGTCAACACTCTGGCTTCGCCCTTACCCCTCCCCTACACCCCTCGCTCCTCCCCCACCTCCTCGACTCGCTCTCTCTTTCTCTCTTTCTTTCGATCTCTCTCTCTCTCTCTCTCTCTCTCTCTCTATTTCGTTCTCTCGATCTCTCTCTCTCTATTTCGTTCTCTCGATCTCTCTCTCCATTTCGTTCTCTCGGTCTCTCTCTCACACGCGCGCGGCCTGAAATTTCTCCTTTACTCCCGCTTTCTCATTCTCTCTTTCTCTTCCTCAACATCGGATTCGGCATGCTCGCGCGGCGCGGCCCTCTTTCTCTCGCTCCCCCGCGACGGGATATCTGCTATGCGCGCTCGCGTAATAGCCTCGTTCCTGGCGTGTGCGATGGTAGATACGCGAAGCAGCGTACACACGCGCGCGCATACAGGACACAGACACGTAGCACCGACCCAGCGAGCTTCGCGTCGCGCGCGCTCCAGAGCCCGAGGGCGAGAGCGATAAATGGTGCCGCGCCACGCCGCTCTTCTCTCTCTCGCTCTCTCTCTCTCTCTCTCTCTCTCTCTCTCTCTCTCTCTCTGTTGGTTTCTCTGACTCTCTCTCTCTCTCGCTCTCTCTTTCGCGCTTCTCGCTGGCTCGCTCTCCACCCTCTCGCTCTTTGCCACGCCGGCCCGAGGAAATATAGCCGCGAGAAAAAGCCGCGCGCAATACAGCTTCTTGCAAAATAAATATATTCGCGACGAAATCTTGAATATAACGATTTATTGAGGTTTGTTTGATTATTTGAAGCGATGGATAATTAATTATCAATTATATCGTTGTTATTATTTATTCAAGATTATTATATTTCAGAAGTATTAATAATATTCAGCCCTAGGAATATTAACTTTCGCACGAATTCATCGAGAATCAAAATAATGGATGATGATTCGAGGCGATCTTTCTTCCGATCCCGGCTGGAGTAGATCGATCGAGGTTTAACGATTGTATCTCGCGAAACTTTATTACTCGCTTCGCGATCGTCATAGGGGACAAATATTTTCGATGTTTTGGAACACCCTGTATAATCATCGTCTCTTTCTCGCGCATAGTGGCATCGGCTTTTCTCTCTCTCTCTCTCTCTTTCTCTTTCTCGCTGATGCTACACGAGGGACAGCGAGAGAGAAGGACAAAGAGAGAGAGAGAGAGAGAGAGAGCGCTCGGTGGCAAAGCCCAGAGCGTAGAATCGTCAGAGAGGCCGCGACTAAACCAGAGCCAGAGCGAACGGCGGGATCAGAGTGACAGAGATGAAAGATAGCGAGAGAGAGAGAGAGAGAGAGAGAGAGAGAGAGAGAGAGAGAGAGAGAGAGAGAGAGAAAGAGAACGACGCCGCGCGTACTCGGTTATTTATCACGCGCAGCGTGGTTCCCCGATCATATCCCCTCTCTCTCTTTTCCCTTCGGCGTCGCACACGGCGCGTCCTCGGCAGCCTCGCGCGATCGTCTCGCTCGTTGCTGCTGCTGCTCGCTTCTCATTCCACGACACTAACTCTCCTCTCTCGCACCAACTCGCGATCTTTCTACGTCTCTCGCTCCTCGTCTCGATTCCATACCCCGTACAGAGTCATATATACACCTATAAATATAGTTACATAGGCTAGTTTGTTCGTTCCATCTTTCTCGACACTTCCCTCCTTGAAGCTCTCCTCAGCTGCTTTGTATAGGCTACTCTACCCTATACGTATCCACCTCTATACCCCATATACCATATAGTACGTACAACACTCGTACACAACATTATAAAACGTATTTAATACATATATATATATATGCACTGTATAGAGAACTTGGGTAGGTATACTACCGGTGATATAAGGGAGAGTCGCCTAAGTTGGCACGGTTATGTGTAGAAGAGTATTATACCGTCGTGTATACCATCCTATATATATATATATATATATATATATATTGTAACAAGTCCGGTAGCACGTTTCATGACGCCGACGACGATCTCGCAAGGCTCCCTGAAAGCGCGATATCTAGGAACACTAACAAGGACAACGATACACACGTACGTATATATACATATGTATATATATATATATATATACATACGTGTATACGACAGCAGGAGGGACTCGTTACGAGAAGCCCACGTCCTCGTCCCACTTTCCCTCTTTCTTGCCAAGATACGCGTGTACGTATACCCATATATGTATATTCCAACATATATATATATAGAGAGAGAGAGGGAGAGAGAGAGAGAGAGAGAGAGCGAGAGAGGTATAACGTAGTCCAGTAGTATCGTGACAGCGTCGCCCAGGGTGAACCCGCCGCAACCCCTTTACTCGGCCGTTATACCACCGGCGGGTATATAGCTACACGACTACTGCTACTACGCTACCGTGTACCCTCTCTTGGGACATCTCGTATAACTCTCCCGAGGGTAGGACGAGCGCGGGACGACACTCGCGCGGTGACAGCCACACACGTGAGTTTATATAATACACTCGTGTATATCCGTATGTATATATATATATATATATATATATACCTGGGTAAACGAGCGGTGGGAGATGAACTGCCCTATCGCCTCGTCCAAGTTCTCGATTCTACGAGTAACTCGAAACGATGTAACCCTTCTACTGGCATTGACCAGTAGAACCAGTAGTATTCGTGAGAGAGAGAGAGAGAGAGATGAAATATTTGTGAGGTTTGTTGTTAATAATGAAGAGCATAACGAGCATTTTTGTTTTTTGTTTTTATCGAACGAGATGACGTTCGATCTCATCCCACAATCTTCGGGTTTTCCGATAGTCAAACGAGAGACCTCACGAGGCATTCTCTCTCTCTCTCTTTTGCTCTCTCGCTCTCTCACTCTCTGTGTCTCTCGGCTTGCCACTACTCACTGGCGCGCGAGTCCTGGGTTGCTCTATCGGTGTATATAGGGGCGTGATGCTTGGTGATTGGAATTAACGACTTGGCGACCGTATTGATTATTTGCTCCCCTCTAAGGCCTTATCTGACTTTTTCCAACCTCCGTTGCCACCCGATCGTTTCATCACTCTCTCTCTCTCTCTTTCTCTATCTCGAACTTGCTCGCTCCTCTGAACTCTCTTCGTTTTTCTCGAGGGCAGTCTTCGAGTCGTTGATTTTCTTTTCTTCCCCCTTTGGAGAATTCTTTTTTTCTTCTGCTTCTTCTTCCTCGAGCACCGCCGACAAGATCCTCGGGACACTACATCCCTATACTTACACACACATATATGTGTGTGTAAGTATAGTGTGTGTATGTGTGTGTGTGTGTGACCATTCTTAAGGTTTCCAATTTCGATCGTGGCTCTACGTTTCTTCAACTTTCGTTTGCCCTCTCCCGTTTTTCGCTTTCAACTGTACCATCGAGGATTCGAGGTCCGTTTTTTATTTTTTTTTTCTAAGCGCGGGAAAATCTCCGACGGTCCGAGAGAAAAGAAAAGCCTCGATGGGGGCGTCCGACAGCGGAACGTCATTCGCCCACGCGAGTTGCAATCTCGACTTGAGTACACACGCTGTATTCTCTCTCTCTCTCTCTCTCTCTGTTTCTCTCTGTGTTTAGCGCAGAGAATGCTGTCGCTCGTACCAACAACCATCCGACCGTAACAACGATGAACTCTTTTCTCTTATCTTTTTCCAGTTTCCGACGTGTCTCTGGTTTTATCGAAGCGCGAGGAGGAAAATGAACGAGCAAACCGAAGGAAACCAGCGGGAAAAACAGATATTTTGATATTTAACGAATCAGAGTTTGCTCATTAAAGTTACCTTCACCGAGGTCTAAATGCAAATTAATGTATTTTTTTTTAATTGTCAAAGTCCATTCATTATTTTTCAAATAACAAATATATTTGCAAGAATATTTAACTTGATTACGTTATCGCCATTAAAATACATTTTTATCCTCGAATTTTCATTAGAATGAGATTCGACGAGAGCCGTGTATTAAACGATTGACGATTATATTATATATATATATATATATGTCCGCGCAATATAGGTGGACATAAAGGGCCCCGTATACATCCGACGGGCTTTCGTGCTGCTCGCAAGGGGCTTTATGGATCGGAGACTCGCGCCAGAGGTTTACGAGGGCGCGCGCGTTGGCTTTGCCCGATGGCCGGCGCCATCTATATACATATATAGAATATATACATATATAGAATATATGTATATATGTATATATATATATATATATACACACATCTAGACACCCTTATCTATCCCAGAGCTCGAAATACATGTCGGGCGACGCATGTTTTTCAAACGAATATCTCCTCACCCTTCCTACGTACCAACCAAATGTTCACCATAATGCGAGGTCTCAGGTGTACTCGTCTGATTGCGAGTCGTATAAAATCAGCGTGCGAAAATGTAACCTATATGACTAAAGAAAAATACGTACCATCGATTATATATTTTCTTTACAATGTTTCGAACGATTTGCGATTTTTATCGAATATTTGGCAAAAATTAATCGTCCATGGAGGAAAATACGTGTACATTCTTATGACATATATTTCAAAATGTGATATTTTATCTACGAGTTTTGTGATGAATTTATATCTACACGATGGATGCCTTCTTGATATCCTAGATATCTGGAGGTGGTGAGAGAGTCGCGCTCGATGTCTCGAGTTACTCGACGTCAACGTATGTTCCAAGTTTCTCTTCGCTGTCTCGCAGCTCTTGCGACGCTGTGTAATATCTGTCTCTCGCCCTCTCTCTCTCTCTCTCTCTCTCTCTCTCTCTCTCTCTCTCTCTGTCTTTCTTGCGAATATATATAACCCTGGAACGTAGGCCCAGCTTATATATATATACTTGCTTCTTCTGACGTGCTTCACTCGTGTCACTTTGCCAAGAAGAAGAAGAAGAAGAAGAAGAAGAAGAAGAAGAAGAAGAAGAAGCACTCTCCTTCTGTATCTACTTCTCTCGTTTGCTCTTTATCCTTTTCCTCGTTGCTCTACCCTTAAAAAACCACCCACCCTATGCTCTTCAAAGAGCGCTCTCGCCTCTGGAGCCAGAGTCGATTGTATCGAATATCGATATCCAACGGAGGAAGAAGGGAGAGAAGGAAAAAGATCCGAAGAGTCTCGGGTTGTTCTATATTTTACTTATAATACGTATACATGTCCTACGTCATGCGCGACTCCGTGTATGCCTCGCTCCAACAATTCCCCTCGTTTCCAGAGTCCTCCTGAATACACGCCAGCACAAGTACGCGTTCTCAGAATGAACATAAACGAGATTTTTTCCGTCTTTGTAACGTCGCGAGATGACTCGCGATCTAATTTAAAGGAAACTTGAAAAACAAAAAAAAATTACCCTTTCCTTCGTTAATTAATGAATTTCCTTCAATACATCATCCATATTGCACACGTTTAAACTCGTGAATTTTATAATCTCGAGTCCGACGAATCGTCTCGATTTGTCACTCGGATTGATAATTTTTTCTCAAAACAAATCCTATATCGATTACACGAACGAAGATCGCACGTGTCGGAGGTTGAGCGACAGGATTATTTTTACGACTCGACGCTACTTTTTTACACTCGCGAAATGGGAATACTGTATTCGTGTGCTATATACATATATATATATATATATATATATAAAATACAGAGAGGGAGAGAGAGAGAGAGAGAGAGCGAGAAAAAAAAGTATAGCATGCTGCACGCAGTCAATAGAAGATTGTGCGCGGGAGCTGTGTCGAGAAAAGGGGAGAGGAGGGAGAGAGCGAGGGCTTTACGCGGGGGCGATCACGTTCCCGCAGGGGCTTCGTGCGTTATTGGCAACTGGGTGGAGGCGAGTCTCGCCGCGGAAATGTGGTCGAGGCACGCGAGCCGCTTCGCCGATTATCGCTGGTGCACACCATCGATATATGTATATTCTACGTACCTATATATATATATATATATACTCTCTCATATATACACACGTACGTGCATATGTATATATATATATATATATATATACGGGGCGTCGCCGCCACCGTCACGCGCTCCGAGCCTGCGATTTCCGATCGTTCCGAGATTGCGAGTTTTCATGCTCTCTGGCATACGCGCGAAATGTCGTAAAAAGAGAAAGAGAGAAGAAAAGAAGTATCAAGTCGAATATAGCTATATAGGTTGGTACTCGTACGCGAACGTGACGTATATATGTCCCAAATGGGGATAAGATGTGACAAATATTTTCCATCGTTTATTATCACGCTTTCTTTCTTCTATATATATATATATATATATATATATATATATACACGTAGATTTACTAATTACGAATAATCAAACAGGACCGTCGATTAATAAAATAATATAAATATCAATAAAAAATAGTTTTACAGATATGGAATCGTGGATTTATGACCTATTTGTGATATTTTGCATGTATAAGCTTTTACGTCGAGGACCTATTTGCGAACGTTAGAAACGAGTGTCGAATATTATAGGTCCGGGTTCGTGGTGAATAACACGAAAATATCCATGGCTTTGATCACGCCTCGTGCAACGTAAATATTGATACGAATATAGCGAGGAATAATATATTAATAGTTTCGAATTATGACACGAACTTTTTACATTGGGGCTTTTTACGTTACGCGCGATCGCGTAGGTTGCATTTAGCATGGCAAATATTGCGGAATTTTCTATGACAATATGATATAAAACCGAGGTGAAATTTGATAAGGTTGTGAAAAATTGTTGAACCAGCGACGAACGTTCTTAACCTCAATCTTTCTTTTTTAGGAGAAAATATGAATAAAAAACAAAATTTCTCATTCTCATCTTTTCCCCCACTCTCGACTCTCCGATCACGAAACATTGATTAATTTTTGCAAAAATTCATAAATCATGAAATAAACGTTAAATTATTTTCACCGTGAGAATCGCGACGTTTGAAATTGCCATAACTCGACTGCCGTTTGACCGATGCAGTTACCTTATCCGGGCCCGATCCAGTTGAATTTCGACTACCCGGATCAGGCAGGCCTTATCGACGCCTGATCCGACCCTGACGAAACACGATGGTCAGTGTGATTAATTTTATGCTCGGGTACGTTGTACGTACGACGTATGCGTGTGAAGCGCGTAGGACACACGTCGCGAGAGAATGCCATACGAATGAAGCATATTTCGCATACCTGTGGGGGTTATTACTCGAGGACTAATTAATTGTCACAATGGTGTGTGCTATGGGCGAGAGCCGTATTAATTACATCGGTTTCCGGATCACCGATCGATTCGGTATGTACTCGTATTCCCAATATTCCACTATAATATGCTATTATACTATATATATCTATATATATATTTACATATTACTATATATATATATATATATATATATATATTTATATTTATACAATATATATAGATATAATATCGTGTACAAATTTTTCGTCTCGTTTTCTCCAGTCTATTTCGCCCTATGCAGATACACACGAAACTCGAGATTGGCGCCCGATCGACGGTCGTTCAAGCTCAAAGATCCTTCTCTTTCCCTCCCCCTGGAAATCGTAAAAACCGCAGAACACATACGACTGACGATCCTGCAATCTTAAGATAAAGTCCATATCGCGCTTGCCTCCGCGCGAGAGAATCAACCCTGCTAGCTACCGGCATTGACAGTCAACGTATTGTCAATGCACCTGTCGTGAAATTCTTCGATGGCTACCGGCAAAAAGTAATGAGAAACGGATACGAAATAATACGAAACGTTATTTAGGAAAAATAGGAAATCGTTATTGGTGCTGAGATTTCTAGTTTGAAGAGCCGTTTTACTTGTACCATCAACTACACCGCGTGAACTAAAATCTAAAGAGAATATATATTTATACCTATGTAGTCTCTCTTTCGCTTTCTCTCTCTCTCTCTCTCTCTCTCTCTCTCTCTCTCTCTTTCGCTTTCTCGGCTCTCCTTGCGATGGTTATCGGTTTCTCGCCTCTTCCCCGACCACTCTCTCTCTCTCTCTCTAATTCCTCTAAGACCACGGCTATTGCAATTGGAACTGCGCGCTACTTAAATACGCTTCACGCGGCCACACTTCCGCAAATTCGGGTTCGGGAAGCCATCGTCCCGCTATCCACATCCGTCTCCTGGCTAGGAATCACGGTGACGAGCACCCTGAGTTGGCGGGAGCAGGTCACGCGAGCCACGCGTAGGGCAAATGAAACTGTTCACCGGCTGAAGACGTGTCGCAGGCGATTGCCACGTGACGTCAGAATCACGCTGGTTAGGTCACTGTTGCTGCCGCAGCTAGACTACTGCTGTCTTCTCTACACGGATATCTCGATCGAGCTGGACCTCAGGATGCAACGGGCACTAAACCGTGGAGTGCGATTCATCTTCGATGTGCGCAGGGATGCGCATATCACACCTTATTACCAGCGGTTGGGGTGGCTCAAGATCGCGGATCGGAGGGAGTATTTGC
Organism: Netelia virgata; assembly: GCA_951802705.1. Taxonomy (NCBI): domain Eukaryota; kingdom Metazoa; phylum Arthropoda; class Insecta; order Hymenoptera; family Ichneumonidae; genus Netelia; species Netelia virgata. The sequence goes on from OX637867.1 coordinate 37,948,162, forward strand.
TGGGGTCGTTCGTGTTCGGCTGCCGAATGCGTGGCGAGCCCAGCTACTTGCTCCAGCGCGTAACGCAACCTGTTCCAATGGGGAACCATGACACGCGGCGGCAGCACTCGACGTCGGATTGCCTTGTTCCGGCTTTTCGCACGGAGAAATACAGAGGCTCTTTCGCGGTGACGGCGAGCATCCTCTGGAACGCGCTGCCTGATACCCTAAGGCGGCAAGTATCGATAGGTGGTTTCAAGGGAGCCTTTCGAGCTCTGATACTGGCGCGAGGCACGCAGCAGTGACGGAGTGGGTCGGGCTCGACCTCGTCAAGTCCTTATTTATTGTTACATTTTCTCGTATTATTATTATTATTATTATTATTATTAATTAGTACTAGTATTAGAGTACTTTGTATTGTTATTATTAGTACTATCTTACCACATACTACTATACGTACTATTTACTCTTATTATTTATTCTGTATTCTGTATCTGTAGTACGGCTCAGCTTTTTCTGGCTTGGTGTACACTTACTGGCACGGTGCTCTTAGGGGACGCAGTCCCAGGGCACGAAATAAACGTATCTCTCTCTCTCTCTCTCTCTTTTTCTCTCTTTACCGCGAGAACGTTCGCCGTTGCTTCGAGATTCGATTATCATCATCACTGATGTGCTCCGCGCGTTCCCAAAGGCTCTTCGCCTTTTCTCTTTAAAGTCTCTCTCTCTCTCTCTCTTCGGTTCATCCAGCTTCGAAACTATACGTATAGCTTCTCGTCTCGTCGATTCTATACTTTGGCTCGACCGCCGATGTCTCGTCTCACGACGCTATTTCTCATCTCGAGTTGCTGCGTCTCTTCGTCTCTCTCATCTCGTCGAATATTCTCTCTCACCCCTCTCGCGAGGTCTTCGAAACCGCGAGGGTCGAGTCGCGATTACGACAAACATTATTCTTTCATTATCATCGAGTTCGTTGAGACAGATATTTTTTATAAAATTCTAATTAAAATAATTAAATGCAAAAAATCGAGAATATTTAAATTAATATAAACAAAAAAAAGCGATCTATTCCATAAAACGTTCATTTTTATCATTGTTCACGTAGAAAAGTATCGATTACATCGAAAGACAATGAGCGTTTGTGACCTGATCTCTCTCTCTCTCACCCCCACCCCCAACCCTTCATCATTCAAAAACTCTTCGTTTCTCCACAGCAGCGATCGATCCACATGACCTTTAGATTCCGTTGGACAGAACGACGAGCTTACGCACTACAAGCTCTCTCGTCGCTCGTGTGCTTGTCTCGCGCAGAGACAAAGCTACACGTACACATCTGTACGATATATATATATATATAGAGAGAGGAGCGATGGTTCGCGAATAGCGAAGAGGAACGAAGGTGGTTTCGATGCGGCAGGATGGTACACCAGAGTACGCGGGAAAAGTAAAGAGAGTCCGAACCGTCGGGTACTCAGTCACTCAACCCCCGAGTGAGCCAGCGACCGACTCTCTCCCTCGTCCTCATCTATGGGAGATATCCTTCGACTCTCGTTCGTTATATAATATATATATATATATATTCATATAGAGAAATATATATATATATATATATATATATAGAGATATATATAGCTTTGACGTTGTGTGCCAGCAGGTTCGCTCTCCAGAGTTCTCTCTCGGAGCGTTCCTCTTTCGTTCATATATATATATATATATATATATATCGACATAGCAAGTGAACAGAGAGTCGAGCGCTCACACAGCGTGTGCTCGTGGTCCGACCCACACTCCTCTCTCGCGCGCCAGAGCTTGCGACTCACCCTCTCTCGCATCGAAAGAGCTTCCTATATCTCGCCCTGGTACTTCTCATACCCACTCACTCTATCTCGTTCGACTCTCTTCGTCTCGCTCCCACCTTCATTCACTCTCTCTCGCTCCCTCCCATTGCTCTCTTTCTCCGTCACAGAGAGCCCGTATTCCCGCCCTCTCCGTGTTTCCGCGGCCCGTTCTCCAACCACCCCCGTTCCATGCCGTGTCCCGCAGGGCATGTCCCTCTCTATATATATATACATATACACACACACACACACACACACACACAGAGAGACACATATATACATGTATATAGCACGTATATAGATCCGCGAGAAGACTGGAAAAGGATTGTCCAAACGATTCCCATCTTTAAACCTTAAATAACAAGGATCGTGAATTAAAAAAAATGAAAATTATCTCTGATAAAGTTGAAAAAATGTATATCCTTACGTCGATACTTTTTTTATTACGATACGATCGCGTGGACATTTTAGAGGCTTTTTTTTAAACTGAGAGATCGCGCCAATTGTTTCCCGTTCATGGTAAAATTCCCATCCCCTTTGGTGGCACGCTCCGCGGCACGCCCGGCCGTCTCTGTTATACTGCCGGGAGCGACACACTACCACCGTCGGCGCCATCCATACACGGCTCTCTCTTCGCTGGCATTGCTGCCGGTGCCGGTGCTGCTCCTACTACTACCAACGCGTGGGATCTCCTCGCCAGCGCGCACACCCCCGACCCAGCTCACTCGCTTGCCTGCCTGCCTGCCTGCTTCTCGTATAGAACGCTATATACCATACACACACACACACACCTATATATATATATATATTTATATAGGTATAGGGATATATATATATATATATATATATATAGGTATAGATATATATATATATATATAACGTATAGGATGGCAGCGAGAGCACCAGCAGCAGTAACCCCCGCACGAACCACCCCCCGCGAGCATCCACGCGTCGGCGGCCAGCAGCAGCAGCAGCAGCAGCAGCAGCAGCAGCAGCAGTGCTCTCTCACCCTCTCCTCACCCTCCTCCTCTGCCACCACCCTCTCGTACCACCCTCTGCAGCGCTATACGGACTGCTGACGCCCTAACCCTCCTCTATATCGCAATAGCCTCGTGCTACGAGCTTTCCAAGCCACCCCCGCCGCCTTCTCTTCCCTTCACTCCCTCCAACCCCTATACAGTTCTCCCAACGGACGAGAGAGCGTTCTCTCTCACTGCTCGCGTCGCTCGTCTCCTCCTACCACCGCTACTACCTACCCCATCGCACCAGCTCTCTATGCCGTACTTCTCTTTCTGCTCTCTCTCTCTCTCTCTCGCTCTCTCTCGCTCTCTCGCACTTTCGAGCTCTCTTTCTTTCTCTCTCTCTCTCGACGCCACCAACTCACGGTTCGCTCTCGCGCGCGCGAGCCGCTCGTTAACCTGGTAGCGCGAGCGCCCTCTCTAACCACTGGGCTACCGGGGGATGCTACTATACCGTAGAATATATACTATTTCATGGCTATATCGTGATAACTATATATACCTTGATAGAGACAGCGAGAAAGAGCGAGAGAGAGAGAGAGAGAGAGAGAGTCACCAGCAATGACGATGGACGACGAACGCCTCGGACTTCGCTCGCTATATTTACATATCAATATTCCGGGCACTTGAACGCCCTATCCCTACGGACATTGCATGCACCAGGACCTTGTATGCCTCGCTACTTGCGTATACGTAAACCGTTATACCCGATCGCTGTCTTTTACACGGGACCAACTTTACAGATTTGTCATCGATATACCGATTTTATCATTAACGAAGGAAGTAAGGGAGGATTCGTTGCGAAAATTTGTCAACGAGTTGAATTAGTCATCGATTTTTCCATCTTCTCGCGGACTCTTGGTCAAAGTCTTCCATCCCGAGAGTGCTCGACGCTCTGTATCCGTGTAAATCGCAAAATCACCGCGAGCAGTCACGTTCTTCGGCAAGATGCAACGTGACCTACCCTCCCGACTTTTGCTTTTTCCCCGGGGAATCTTTGCACTCTATCTCTCTCTCTCTCTCTCTCTATCTCTCTCACTCGCTTTCTGGTCGGTCTGTTGCGTAGTACCAACGAGAAAAACTCCCCTTCGACTATACGTATATCGAAAAGATTCTTGGCATGCGACTGCATGCGCACTCGTTCGCACGGTTGCTCGCCTCGGACCTCACTCTCCGTACTCGTATCCTGCTTTGTACCGTATTTTTCTTCTCTCTCGCTCGCTAGCTCGCTCTCCTCGTTTTATCTTCTCCCCTTGCGAGCGTGCCAGAGAGAAACCGTCGACCTTTCTCGCTATACGTCCAACCCCCGGGGCGCGTTGGAAAGTATTGCTGGGTCGGTCGCCTCCACCGAGGATCGCGCACTGCCAAAGAGAAAACTCCCGATGTCCTCTGTCTCGGTCCGTGTGCGTCAGCTCGGAAAAAGAGACCCGGACAAAAATCGAGAGATCGAGTGGAAAAAAAACAAAAAATAAAAAAAAAACGGAAGAAGAAGACGTCGAAACGGGGGATGTTTTTTTTCGACACTTTTTTTTCAACGAAACGATTAAAAAATAATTGCGAATCGATTTTTTTTTCTTTCGAAAACGGTAGGGTTGCTTGAGTCGTAACACCGTCTAAGTCGTACCCCGGTAATATCTCGTCTGATATTTATATATTGCGCCATCTGGTGTCGTTGACGTGAACTGTTTTGTCGAGTGAGCAAACGTAAACAAGTGGATAGCCGGCCGGCTTCGTGAAGCAAAGATCATTAAAGGGTAAGTTTTTTGAACAGTAATCATTAAAATTTTTTACTTATTTCTAAGCTTTTTATGATGGGAATGTGAGCTTTACCTTTTTTCTTTGTTAACATCTATTTGTAATTCTTATCGGGCAATCGTTTTGACATACTCCAACATTAGAACTTTTTTTGGTTATGTCAACCATTTTAGTTTGTAACTTGGAAGATAACGCTGCTTAAGTCGTACCTGTGCAAAATTCCTTACCCCTACCGGTACGACTTAGGTATTAAGAAAATTGTTTAATAATTTACTTAACTTTTTATCAGGTAATAAATATAAATAAATATAAATATAAATATAAATAAATATAAATATATTCCTTACTCGTGCTGGTACGACTCAGGTATTAAGAATATTGTTTAATAATTTACTTAACTCTTTATCAAGTAATAAATATAAATAATTGTGTTCAATCTCAATAATTTTCTAAGCATTACTTCTTTTTTTTAAAAGATTATAATTTTATTTTCTATGTGTTATTTAGTCAGTAATTAGGTTCGATTTCGTAACTAATAACCAAAAAACATGTTTAAAGTTGATCTCAGACTGTATCGTTCGTACTTTTTGAGTTATTCACGTGATCTCTTGTTATTAAATATTTTTCTATATAATTTATTATGTCTTCATCGAAGTCTATTTTCTCAGTCCGACTATAAGCCTGGTACGAATTAGACGACCAGGCGCTTTAATCGTACCGAAGGTATATTTTCTAAAAACGTTGAAATACCTATTTGAATAAAAGATTTTCAAATTTCTACGATTCTCGATTAAAAGTCAACTAAATAAAAATTCACTAAATGAAGAATATTTTGTTTTATTAAAATTGCAGTGAATATTACAGTGTTATTTCCTTAGGGGGTGCGATTTAAGCAACCCTACCCTATACGATACTCGACACATTATTATTTTCTTCTTCTTTCCCCGAAAATTCGTTCCACTCCTGTAATCGATGCTTCGCCACAATTTCTTCCCTCCTATATTGACCATTCGATCTGGTCATCCCTACCCAATTGCCTATTTCTGTATTGTCATGTCCCTTCTCCATGGCTGATATCAAGCTATATACATATCTATATATATAATCAACGATAGAACCGAACGTAGTCTCCGTTCGAACCCACAACGTTGCCAATAAATTTATCCTCTCGCACGCAATAATATTTGTGCTGGCCATGAGCGAGCTGGCGGATGTGCTACGTACAGTTGGAAATGCAGCAATATGTACTGACATAATGTTATGTATAGTGGCTATATATATATATATATACCTGCATGCGTGTATCTATGTGTGTACGTGTGGAGAGAGGGAGTCGCTCTCGTACTGTTCGCTCGAACTCGTTTGGCTACGATGAAACGACACACGCGATCTAATACCACGTACGCCATATATGTTTATGCATATACACGTATGCATATATAAACACACATAACCGTGTATAATGCTATATTTTAGTAGTACACATACATGAATTCGGGGTCGCACCGATGCAGCAACGATAACGATACACACCGGCTCGATGTTGTACTCGTAATAGTTATTAGTATATGTACACGAAGCTCTGCTCCGTTTCGTACTTAAATACATATATATATATATATATATATATATATATGTGGACGTATGATAGAACGTTGTAACAACGCATGGGTGTGTCGAGTACACACGAAGAGCTCGAGCCCTGCATTATTTCAACCCTCTGTGATTATTAGCTTCAGCGAAGTCCTCGAAACGAGCCAAAGTTTTGTTTCTTTCTTTCCTATTTTATATTATTATCTCGATGTATTATCGAAGGAAAGGAAGAAAGAATGATTTTTCTTTTTATTCGAATAGGAGGATTGAAAAATCAAAATTCGTGAAATGTGGATAATCGTTGAAAATAAAAAACGTATATTTTTCAATTTTTGTTTTAATTTTTTTTTTTCCTATTTTATGCCGAATGATGATCGACTAGCTCTATATTTTTACTTCGTATCTTCGTTCGTCTCTGTATCGTCGCAAGGAACGAAAGAGGAAGGTAGGAGGGGGAGGTGCGCGGGGACTTTTTTAAAATTCCGTTCGTAGCTTCGAACCGCAAACCGCAGTGGGTGAATGTTTAACGTGGGCGAACGGCGAGAGAGCTATTTCTCTCTCTCTCTCTCTCTCTCTCTCCCTCTCTCGCTCTCTACAACGTGAAACCCCCTTTTCGTACTCACGAATGTATATCGTGTGCAGGGTTTAGCGACGATCTATATAGTTAGAGAGTGGCTGCTCTTCGAGCTCTTCCCTCTCGACGATCCGCGCTCTCTATATACCCTCTCTTTATACCTCCCCCTTCCCAGCTCTCGTACCAACGGCCAGACCGGGCTAAGTAATGCAGAATTGCAGAACCAGATACACGTATATAGCGGACGTACCCGACTATATACGTATATATACGTATGAAAATGAGAGAGAGAAACTTTTGGCTCGTCGTACATGCACGATGTTGCCCATCGCGACCACTTTCGACAAGGTGTCCAACCTATATATATATATATATGTATGTATGTATTCTACGTTCTCTCTCACCACTTTGCCGTACGAGAGTTCGTTTTTTACAACTCGACACTAGATCGAGTCAGCCTCGTATCGTGGAATACACGTTCGCTTCATTTAACACGCATTTTCCATAGTTAAAATAAAAAATAAAAAATAGAACGAGAATGAAATGTAAATAATGATAATTACATGTATAAAAACAAGAGAAATGAGAGTCGAGAGGGAGGAGTAGATCGAAACGCAAAAAGAAACGAATTTTAAGAGTGCACGAGAAAAAAAAAAAGTCTCTGGAATATGAGATGAAAAAAAAATGAAGCTGGGATAAGAAAAAGAGGAGAGGAGAGGGACGGGTTGGGGTGGGTTTAGGGGGGTGGAGAGAAGCCCGAGAGACGAGAGCGAGGAAGGTGGATATACCGGTCGACCGGGCGCTCTATAGACTGCGGCGAAGACCGGAGAGAAGCGCAAAGAGGCAAAGGAAGGCGGAAAAAAAGGAAAGAGGAGAAAAAAAGGCTCGAAAATGTGGAGTCCGTGCGAGAGACTCTAAAAAGAAGGAAAACAAAAAGAATGAAAGAGAGAAAGAACGAAAGAAAGAAAGAAAGAAAGAAAGAAAGAAAGAAAAAAACGTATCCGTGGAAGGGGAGCACGACTGAAAAGGTGTAGGGTGGAAGCGCCCGAGCTAAAAAGCGAGAACGACGAGATCGTAGAGCCTCGCCGACGAACGTTCGTGTGGCTGTCGTTGTGACTGTGACTGTGTGCGAGAGATCCCATGGAGCCAAGGCGAACGAAGAAGAAGAAGAAGAAGAAGAAGAAGAAGAAAAGAGGAAGAAGAAGAAGAAGAAGAAGAAGAAGAAGAGGAGGAGGAGAAAGAGAGAGGATGTGCAGAGGCGAAGAACGAGACGAGCAGATAGAGCGGTGTGGGTCGCTTCGAGAGTGGCGAGAGAGAAAGAGAGAGAGGGGGGGGGGAGAGAGAGAGAGAGAGAGAGAGAGAGAGGAGAGAGAGAGAGAGAGAGAGAGAGAGAGAGGGAGAGAGAGAGAGAGAGAGAGAGAAGTAGTAGCGGAGTATAACGTTGCTCCGCTGCTACTGGCGGTAGATATAGCGCCCGGTACGACGAGAGACGAAGACCGAGAGGATGGGCAAGAGAGGATGCTGAGGGACTAGAAGGGGGAGGAGGGGGGGGTGGGTGATGGGAGGAGAAGCAAGAGACGAGGGCCGATAGACGTGAGACTGGCGGAGCGAGAAGACTCTTCGGGAATGGTGAGACGACGAAGCTCTCTAGCGCAAAACGAGCAAAACGACCCGAAGACGAGACGAGAGAGAGAGTGAAAGAGAGAGAAAGAGAGAGAGAGAGAGAGAGAGAGAGTGAGAGAGAGGGAGAAGAGCCTTTGCCACCAAGGTATAGCTTGAGAGACGTCTCGTTTCTGCGCTCGTCCGCTGAGACGACGGCTAACACACACGCGGCCACCGCCGCGTAAGCCTCGCTCTTTCGTTATTATTATTATTATTATCATTATTATTTTTATGTCATACAGTCGAGTTTCTCATAGCTCACCGATTTGACGAAAATATTTAAAAAAACGTCCCTCGCGACGTTAACGTTCGAACTCGACACTCGTACGATTTATCGATATTTCGATTAATTCGATAAATTATAATTATCAATCGAATGATCGATAATTATAATTTATTTCACAAATGTGAAATTTCCGTAATATTTTCCTTCTCGTCTATATAGCTCGTTTTTCATCGAGAAAAATGTGAATTCTGAAATTCATAGCGAGAAATCTAGTCTCTATGCGCGAACACCGGAAATCGGTATTCTTTCGTCGAAGCATACATCCAGATACTTGACTATTCACATGAATATATATATATATATATATATATATAGAGAGAGAGAGAGAGAGAGAGAGAAAGAGAGATTGACCGCTGGTCGGTCGTTGGAAGCTTTTCGTGTGAGCGACTGAGAGAGAGAGAGACGAAGCATCAGCGGCCAGAGCAAGAAGAGCTGTCTTATATACCTATATATATATATATATATATACGTCCCCTATATACTAAGCTCGTATATACGCAAAGTCCGAGGGGATCTTTAACGAGCTCTCGGCTCTCGGCTCTCGGATGCTGCACCTTCGTACGGCTACACCAGCAGGAGCAGCTCAGTGGTAACGGCACGACATATATATATATATACATATATATATATCAATATATGTATATATCGGTTATAGCCTCGCACGGCAGAAGTTTCGTCCAGTCCATCGTCTCTCCCTCACCGTGTAGAACCGTGCGCACTCGCCCAGTAGTAACGTCGCTGCAACGGAGCTCGCATTATGCTGCTGCTTCTCTCGTCGTATAGAAGTTTCGTTGGGTACGAGCTTTGGATTCCACACACTCTTCGACCGGTGAAGCACAGAAAAGTTATATATATATATATATATATATAGGTAGCGGGTTTCGTGTATGCATGCTCGCTGCACTCGACGAGAACGGAGAGATGAGATCCAGCTCGTGTTCTATACACATATATATATATAGATGTGTGTATATGTACATCGTCCTCACCGAGAGACTCACAGGGTCCGGTTCGGCGCGTCCAGGCGCGCGCCCAGCCCGGGGAATTCCCCCTTCTCTCGTCCTCTCTCCCTCTCGTTATCCGTCGCCTCTTTCTCTCCCTCTCTCTCTCTCGAGGATCCAGAGAACATCAAGAGAAGCAGCGCCAGAACCATCAACGAAGGTGGTAGCAGAGACGAGCTATACGTGTCCATATATTACGTATACATACATATATACACACACACATATATATATATATATATATATAGTCATAGGTATAGAGTGCAAAAGCGCGGACAAAACTTTGGAAGCCGGGGAGGCGATGCGAGCGTGACTTTTGCCACGGTTTTGGCGAACACGCTGCAGAAAGCATCTCTCGCGGCGATATACGTAGTAGACATGCACACGTACAGACGTGCGTGTACACATAGGGGGAGGACGAAAAGGGTGTGAGAGAGGGAGAGAGAACCTCGAGGGACCCATGGCCAACCGACCGAGATGCCCTCTCGTCGACGCTCCTGGATGCATTAATCATCTCTCACCATGTGCATGCATATACCTTCCATATACATACATATATACATATATATATATATATACATGATATGTGGTATATATCGTGTATACGTTTTTTTTAATCCTACCGTAGTCTTTTCGCTTTGTTTTTTGTTTGCAACCCTTTTTTTCTTTCACCATCGATATATACATATACGAGGAAAGTTTTGCCATCTTACGGGTTGGCGTAGCTGCGAGAGTGCGAGAGAGAGAGAGAGAGAGAGAGAGAGAGAGAGAGAGGAGTCTATATCCGTATGGACCGTTCGTTCGTCCGTCGTTGCGAACCGACGTGCGAAAGAGGAGCAGACGAGATTTCGACGCGACGAGGAGCGCGGGGGTGTGAAGGATCGCGAGTGGGGGCTAGCCGGGCGACGAAATACACTCTCGAAAGCCTGAAAGCGAGAGAGAGAGAGAGAGAGAGGAAAAGAGAGAGGGTGGGAGAGAAAGAAAGAAAATAAATAGACGACTTCGCAGCACGCTCTGCTGACGAAACAGCGCAAGATGAACCCGAGAGCCGATATTCTCCTCCCTCTCGCACTCGCACCACGAATAGGGCGTATAGAACACATCGTCGAGGTCTACTATACATTTTCAGAGCATGCAAGGTACTTTGATCCTTTGCCACGCGCGTTGTATTTTTAGGACAGACGGGAACACACGTGCCTCACGGCACGTTCTCGTTCGTCCGTCCTCGACGCTCTTTTTCTCTCTCTCTCTCTCTCTCTCTCTCTCTCTCTCTCTCTCTCTCTATCTATCTATCTATCCATCTCTCTCTCTATCTAAATACCTTTGCAATACGAAGAGAGCCCTCGGGTTTTCTTTTAAAAACAAAAAATAAATAAGTAAATAAAATAATGGACACCTGCGCGACGGTAAATTCGATAAAAGAAAGAACACCGTAATTATGCGAAATTCCGTTATTTTTTTGCTTTCGTATCGAGGGTAGGTAAAAAAGTGAATCAGGATTCAACGGACACGTATGCGTATTTGAGTCGAGACACGGAGGTCTCCTCGTGGTTACGGACTAATTAGGGACAAACTCGACAACGAGTAGCTCGTTACAATGTGTGTAGGTACGCGAGAGTACATACGTACGTGTTTACGTCGAGTTGAAAAAAATGCGAGGAAAACAGGTTCGAGAAATATTCACGTTGAAAGCTCGAATATCCGAAGCATCGGGCTCTCTTCCCTTCGAAACGAAATTATATCGAAGTTTTGCGTTCAACGCGTAGGTGCGTTTCGCGCCTGATATATTATACATATTTCCGTATACGGGTTACTAACTTCCTCTCTGGAGCAAGAATGTTGTCTTATTATTGTCGGAATTCGGCTTAACGAAGTGGATTATCCCGTTTTTGTTTTTTGTTTGTTTTTTTTTTCAACAAATTTGTGTTACAAAAAAAATCGAATAAATTGGTATTTTATTGGGAGCGAGCGAGCATGAGAGAGAGAGAGAGAGAGAGAGAGAGTCGGTTACAAGTGGAAAGAGAAATCTCCGTTCACAAACCGCAGTCACGTTTTTTTTATGTCGGACGAGTTTAAAGACCGAGGGAACGAAAGAGAGAGAGAGGGAGAGAGAGAGAGAGAGAGAAACGCGTGCGAGCAAAGTTCGACGAACCGTGACGCGGCCTCACCGTCGATCGGTTTTCTTCGGCCTGTCATATTAATTTTATTGCGACTTTGGCCACAATTCCATCTCGATCGAGCTACGCCATTAAATAAATTGTAAATTAATAATAATATCCTACGAGGATAAAATCAAATCGGTTGGTTTTTTTTCCAATGAATTTTTTCCCCACTGAAACGACGAGACGCTCGATATCGACCAAAGTCCGGGACGTTAACGAAATGATCGACGGACGAAGAGATGATGATCGATCGTACGATTGGCGCGACACGAAACTCTCTATAGGCTTTCGAAAAAAAAATAGCGCGGTAGAATCGGACCCCGCGCCAAATTCCCCAAAAACACACGAGAGACGGAGAGCAGCGCCCAACGAATGAGCAATTCCCGTGGCGAACTCGGGAAACGAAAGATAGAACGATCTGAGATATCTATGGGGGGGAAAAAGGGCTAAGCGAGATGAAGAGACGAGGATAAAACACGAGAGATAACGAGAGGGAGGAGAAAGAGAGCGAGAGAAAAGCTAGTCGGCGAAGATCCTTGCTCTGGCAAGGTAATAGAGCGGTACAACGAGCAGACACCTCGCAATTTGGCTAATGGCCTTCCGCCGTCGTTGCCGAGAGCGTCGGTACTCTCTCGTATAACCCACTGCCCCCTCCCTCCCTCCCTCCTCTTTCGTAGCCGATGTCGTCGCTTTCCCGTTTTCCCAATCTCCTCGCTCCCCCCCGTCCGTGAATATTAAAACGTTGAGGAAGCTCCGAGGCGACTTTCTCAAAAAGAAATATATTTTTTCTATGCATATATGTATTATATATTAATTTTTGAACAAAATTACGTTGTGGGAATTGTAAATAGGGGAGGTCGGGAAAGGTGGGGTACTGGACTAATCACGTGGTTAGAATTAATCGCCATGACAGTGATCAGCTGTGAGAGCGTTGACATAATCGGGAGTCAATTGTTTTTATTATTGGAAGAAACGTGAATTGCGTCGTTTCGTTAGAAATTTTTTCATACAGGTTTGTTGGAAGAAAATCATTAAAAATTGTGATTTTTCTGTGGTACTGGGGTGAATGTTATAGACATAAGTCTAAGACGGAAGTGAAAATTTGTTTGTTAATAAAATATTCCTTGTAAAATTTAGATTTGATTTTAAATGTAAAAACTCATCTGCGGGTAAGATATTTACGACCAGTGCTTACAATTATTTATTTTATATATATATTTTTTAGAATGGTATATAATTATAAAGTCTAAAGCAAAAAAAACTACTAAAAAGTCGTCTTCTAAAGAGATGGATATTGGTAAAACAGAAAATACTCCATGTTTTTATTGCTCAGGACGATACTTGGACTCCGACGAAGGTTGAATCGGCTCGAGTATTGATGACAAGGATGAGGAACCAACTCATATTTGTGTGTTTTGTCGTTTTTAGATCAGAAAAATAAGTATAATGATCGCTCATTTTCTATAAATTCCTATTTTATTACGAGTGCAATGATTAGTCCTTTTTAATTCCATGTGACTATTCAAGACGGATAACAAATTGCCTAAGATTTAAAAACTACCAAAACCTATGAATTGTTGGGTTTTGAACCTTAGCTACCCCATATTGCCTGGCCTTCCCCTATAATGCGAGTAGGAAGAAAATGGTGAAATTTTTTCTTAACGTGAATATAGTAGGACTGGATGAGACCGTGACTCGTTCGTCGAGGCTTTCAACTTCTAGGTGACGGAATTCTCATCAGGACTCCTGAAAATATCAACATATATATATATCTATGTATGTCAATCATTTTCTCTATGACGGAAAATATTTAGAAGAAAGGGGTACATGCTGAGATCCTTGTCGTCTCTGTCAGGTCAACGGTATGTCTAGCGACGCTATCGGGAGTTGATGACTCGCGCGGCAGCGAAGCGAGGACAGAATCTTCGTTTTATTTATATATATATATATATATATACAATGTACATCGGGGGAAATAAAAAATCTTCATCAAGCAAGCCACATACTTTGTTGTAAGTACGATGTATATATGTGTATATTGACATATTTATGTATATGCATACCGCGAGAACCCCTTGAGCTTGAAAATGTTCGAGGGTGAACCACCCCTCGCTTAATACCGGAGCTCGTTGGGCAACCCCGCGTGCGCGCCAAAGACAGAGAGAGAGAGAGAGAGAGAGAGAGAGAGAGAGAGATTCTCGCGACTTTCGCTCTTTCTCTATCTCCCGTACGACGACCCCCACCAAACCCCGCCGAGAAAACCACAACGCACCGTCCGGGAGAACAAATTGAAACGTTAATGCGACAAGACTTTACCTGACGGCGTTTCAATTAAAAATCACGCCCCGTGGATCTCGTTAACACGATTAACATCCGTTGAATTAAATCAACTTTGTGTGTCGCGGGGAAAAACAAAAGAAAGAACATTCGCGAGTTATGATAAACGTAGCATCGAGATATAATCCTCGAGAAAATTAAAAAAAACAATAAGAATTTCGAGATATTTGAAAATCGTCTTCACATTCGAACGATAAATTATCGGTTACGTATAAAAAAAAAAAGTTTAGGGTAAGTCCGGGGTAGATGGCCATAGTTTTTTCAAAATAGTGTCAAAATAAAAATAAAAACAATTCTAAACATTTGTTTTTATGGTAATTAACAAAAATATAGCAAATTATTGCGAGATCAACCTTTAAACTACATTTTTTTAAAATTGCGGTTGGCCTTCTCTCCCGGGGTATCCGAGTGTGATGGCCATATGAGTAAAAAAGAGATGGCCACACTTTACTTCTATCTTTGGCTTCCTCTTTTGCTCCATGCGTTCGTTTGCAATCCCCTCTTCTTCGTCTGACCCCATTTAGAACGCGTATTATAATCAAATTCAGAACAATTTTCGTGTACCCAGAGTTGACATTTGTTTTCGGTGGAGTTTTTGACGTGCCTTCACACAGCGTGGACCAAACTAAGCCAAAACAACCCTCATTCATTGAGTATTCTCTGAAATATTGTAAATGGCCATCTCCCCCGGACTTACCCTAATAGCAAAAATTGATTTTTCGCTCGGTTCGCTCTCACTAGTTACTTCTTTTCCTATCTCAGTTTTAGTCTCCTCTTATTTTTCATTTCGGGATGAACGAACAGCCCCTCTTTCCCTCTCTCTCTCGCAAGTCAGGTATACGTGGACCAAGAGAGGGGAGAACTTCGTTCGCGTCTGCAATTTCCTCGGTTCTCGGTCTCTCGCTACGGCGAGTCGAGCTCAGGATATAGACGCACGTACTCGTATATGCGATGCAACGATTCGCGATCTGTACCTACCGGTCGGTAGTGAACGGTCGTTTCTACTAGCTTCGTACAAAAGCTTCGGGGGAGGCGAAGAACCGCGATCGTGAGAAATAGCGCCTTCGCTTCTTCTTCTTCCTCCCAATCTAATTTGAACTCGAGGGAGACCGAGTTTTCTATACATTGTATGTATACACGTATATATACGTCTATGTGAGAACGAGGACGACGACGAGGACGACGACGATCGTCTCTTCGAGATAAAAAAGTAAATGGAAATATTATATTCTCGCGGGATAACTCCAACGGTTTCGACCAAAAAAAAACATAACATTTTTCCGGATCGTTCGAAAGTATATTAGAGTCTTGCAGCGAAAAGCTCTAGGATTTATTTCTATTATATATTCGTTAATTCAGTCGTGAGAGAAAAAAAATCGATAACAATTTTACCCCGAGATTAAAAAATTCGTCTCGAGAAACTTATTTGTCGAGAATACTCGAGAATTCGTCTCGACATTAGGCTTGACCGACAGGCCACCCCCGAGATACGAGAGAAACGTGTTATTATCGAGAGTAGAACGGGGGAAGGTTCACTTTTCCCTCTCCCTCGTTCTCTCGACCAAGGAATTTCACGAAGCGCGTTTCGAAGCGCGAGGACTAACGAGGATGAACCGAATCGAATGGTGAACGAGGGAGAACGAAGAGGGTGGAAGAGGGGAGAGGGTGGTACGATTTCATAAGGGGTGAGTGGTGGGCGAGGGAGTCGCGAAGAGGAGGAAAACTCGCGGTCTAACTGTTGCGCGGATCCCCTCGAACTTTTCAGTCATAACAGCTAGGCAGCGGCGCCCCACGTGAGGGATGACGCAGGGAGATAAAAAAAACCCCCTCTCTCTCTCTCTATTCGTCGCCAGCCGGTCGTTCCATCGGAGACTGGAATGCCAGGGACGATGGCATAAAAAAAAGAAAACAAAATAAACGAGTAAAGGAAAGAAAGAAAACAAAAAATGTTGCCTCGTGACGACGTAGAGAAGGGTGACCCGTTGAAATAGCGAGGGTGGGACGCGCGAGGTTGACGCTTAAGAGCGAATCGAGAAGAAGAAACGATCCGTGAATCGTTTAACGGGAATTGATTTTAATCGATCTCGTAAAATAAAAGTCGATAAATATTTCGAGATATTCATCATTATTGCAATTCGACGCTTTGAAATTTCGATAAAGTTTTACGGTGAGAAGTATAATCGTCGCCGCGAAACCGACGATTATTCGCGAAAAGCGAGCCTCGCAGATCCCTCCGTGATATTCCTTCCCTCGCGGAGGGATGAGAAGGATCGGGGAAAAGGGAAGAGAGAGAGAGAGAGAGCGAAAAAGAGGGGAGAGAGAAAGCAGGCGAGACTTTACGATGAGCAGCCACCGCGCGACTGGCGCGCGGTATCCGGCCAACCGGAAGGGATATGAATCGCGGAGAATAAAACTAGATTGCCGTGTGCTTGCACCCACGGTTTCGCGCGCGCACTCGTCTCCATATACACACGTATACGAGAGATACGGGGAAGCTTCGGGCAAGTCAACCGTTCCGATCCTCGTCCGCGGCCGCTTCTACATTTTTCCCTTTCTTTTTTTCTTCTTCTTCTTTTTCTTCTTTTTCTTTTTTTTTCTTTTTCTTTTTTTTTTCTTTTTCTTGTTTTTTACGACCTCGGCGCCGTTACGGCCTTGTCTGCCGCACTCCCACGATCCCTCGTCTCTCAACGTACCGTCACGTGTCACTATCTAACCCCAACCTCCCCATACTACTTCTTTTTTATTTTTGTTATTTTCCTTTTTCAGGTCGCAGACATCGTTGATAAAAGATATAAAAAGCATTAATTAACGCCTTTATCGAACGTTTAAAGAGAAAAATAAGCGCACAGGTGTAATTACTTGAGATAATTAGTTGTGGTTTTTTGTTTGAAATTTTATTTTGATTTGTTTCATGCGGAATGATAGGTCCCGCTTAATAAATAGCGTAGAGGGGAAGGGAGGGCAAGATGGAAAATACATATGACTTCGAACCACGTGACGTGACGATCGAGTCGCTGTGTACAGAGAGACACGTGGTCATCTTCAATGTACGACCGGAGTTTAGTCCGGCTCGCGCGAACGAGAGAACAGTAAATAAGTGTTGTTTGTTTTGCGTCAATTTTGTAGGAAAACTTTGGTTTTTTAAAGTGATATTTGTTGTACAAGGTAAGTAATATTGCTATTTCTTTTTTTACAATAAATTCCTCCTAGGAATAGATTGTACGAATCAATAGGAAAAACAAAAAAAAATATTAAAAACTTAGGTGGAAGTGTCGATATCATTATTGGCAACGGGTGTGGGCAAGATGGAACATCGAATTTAAGGGCAAGATGGAAACTGTGCCATCTTGCCTGCGCGTAAGTATTTTAATTCTTTTTTCAATTTCTTCTACTAATTCAGCACTTTTTTCGACATGGTGTTCAAATATAGCAGAAAGAGTGGCAGAGGACCTTGGAGTGAAGAAGGAATACGGAAAGCAATGGATGAAAAAATGAATGAATGAATGAAGAACGAATGGAAAAAAGACAAATACTGATAGAATAGAAGGAAAACAGAATAAAGAAGAGTCGAACAATGTTGATAGTTTGCTTGAATGTAGTCAAAGCCTCGCTGACATTAGTTTGGAAGAACCATCCACATCATACACGATTTCTGCAAAGAAAATACTTCCTTTACCAAAAATTACTCCTAAAATAAACAAAAAAAAAAGGAAAGTGAGATGTCAGAAGTCAGAGATCCTAACTAGTTCTCCATTTAAAGCCATAGTCGAATAGAAGTATGAGATGAGAAAGAAACCAAAGTTAGAAAATAAACATAACACGAAAGAAACGTACAAGAATAAAAGAAAGGGAAAAGGAAAGGGGAAAAAGAGAACAGAAAATAACGATACAATGTTGCAAGATCCTGAAAAGCCCTCGTAAAATTCCATTCGTAAAAACTCATAAAATAGGTTTTGCCTATTCTGTGGCGAAGAATACATGGAGTCACTAACGGAGGACTGGCTGTAATGCCCAATATGTTATCGTTGGGCACACGAGTTGTGCACCGACACAGAAAATAGTTGTTTTTGTGTTACAATTGCAAAATGTAAAGAACTAAGATACATTCCATCTTGCCCGCACGAGCTTTCCATCTTGCCCTCAGGATGTGGGCAAGATGGAATTTATCATACTTATGGTTCATTCCTTATTGCAATGATCCTGTTCATAATTAATTATTACTAACGGCATTATAAGATACCTTTATAAGTACTTTTCAAATACCGATGGTAATAAAACGTTTATATTTTCTTGTTCCATGTTTTTTTACGTCATGAAATTCGCCGTTCCATCTTGCCCTCTCTTCCCCTACGTGACTTACATTCGATGGTAAAGATGGCACTGCCTCCGCATCGCCGCACGATGGAAAAATCATTAGCGATCTGAAAATCAAACGATAAAATTTAAGTTCTCGGGTCGAAAATCTAAGAATTTATAAATCGTCTTCGAGATATATAGGGGAGGTGCTAAGAATAGAGGAGGAGAGATGGCCAACAATTTGTTTGAGGGAGGAAATTAGAGGGATAATAAATGGAATGCCGAGTATGTGGGGAAAAGATTTGGAAAAGGTGCTGGTAAGAGAAAAAAAGAGGGAAGAGGAAATTGACGACAAAATAAAGGAAGGACTGGACACACTGAGAAGGAAAACACTGAGAAAAGAGAGGGAGGAGCTGGAGAGGTCGTCATACAACAAAATTTATAAGGAATTAGTTGATAATGTGGAGGAGCCCTGGAGGTATTGGTCGGAGGAAGGAGCGAGCGGAAAGGACAAGGAAATGTGGGCAAGGCTAAGATGCGGTAAAGTGGGAAGAGCAGGGAAAAAAGGTGAAAACGAGTGGGGATGCAAAGTGTGTAGTGAGGAGGAGGAAAAGATGGAGCACATGTTAGTATGTAAGAGAGGAAGAGGATTAGTTAAGGAAAAAAGCAGGAGAAGAATTGAAAGTTGGATGACAGGAAAGGAGGAAAGTTTGTTAAAAGAGGAGCTGGTGAAGGCGTTAAGAGGAAAGGTAGATAGACGAATATGTGAGTACTATAGGGAGATGGAAAAGGAGTGTAAGACTGGGCGGGAAACAAGAGGGGAGAAGGATGAGGAAAGAGAATGAAAATGAAAAAATGTAAAAACGGGGGAGTTATTGTAAAAAACTGTAAAAGTTGTGCAAATAAAACTCTATTATATATATATAAATCGTCTTCAAAATGTATAATTATGAATATAAATAAAAATAATAATGAGCGTAGCTCGATTTCGTATGAAAAAATCATCTCCTTCTTTGTCACTCCGGCGAGAGCGCCGGCAGGAGGAAGATCGATTTCACGAGAGAGGCGCGTATAAGTAACGATATAGTTGGTGGTGTGCTCGAGTACGGAAGACCGCCGTTAATAACCCAGACGAGCACGTCTGGCTATGCGGTGCTATATAACGCGACGGGGCTTCTTCTTCTTCTCTTCTCTCTCTCTCTCTCTCTCTCACTCTCATACTCGGCCGCTTCTCGTCTCTAGCGACGATTGCATTAAATAATTTCGTTGGTTATCCTCGCACGAGCGAGCTAACGGGAGCCCAGCTAGAGAATTCTCTGTAAGATTCATCGATCGTGAAGCTTCTCTCGCCGCCACCCCTCAGCCCCTCTCTTGAATACTTTTTGCACGAGCTTGTTGACTCTTTCTCTTCCACGCCTCGTCCATTATTCTATATATTTTCCATACGCGAAAAGACTATCTTTCTTTTTACTGACGCACTCGTTTTTTTTTGTTTTTTTTTTTTCGTATGCGACGAAGAAACTTACGAATAGAAATCGCGTCGACTTATCGCGTCTCGCGAAATGTAAACGAAAGAACGCGACACTGGGCATAATACGTTCAGCAATTTTCTATTATTCTTTACCTTGACAGTATTTAAATACAGACGATAGACTTAACGAAATTTAGCCGGATTTTTCGTTAATTTTATCAAACAAATAAACAATATTTCGTAAATTATAGATTGTTCGCGTTACAATTTGGTTACACGAGTTTTTGACGCATCGTGCGACGATTCTACGAGGAAAGTCGTTGGAATTAAAGACAATATCGTCTTTAAGATTCGTTGCTCCACTGACCTAGTTTCGTTCACCGGGTGTAAACGCAAGCCTCGACAAAAAATCGTGACTCGCTACGCTATTCGAGAGACGCGATGTCTCTACGATGACTAATAATACTCGAATATTTCGCGAAGCGACGAAGTCGAGCTTTTGATTCTTACAACGCACGAACGATCGGATATCAACAGAGAGCTTCGAGAATCGAGTGTTCTACTTGTCTGCCTGCTAACCGTCCCTTATCAGCCATCGTGTTCT
The DNA here is from genome assembly GCA_951802705.1 of Netelia virgata. Taxonomy (NCBI): domain Eukaryota; kingdom Metazoa; phylum Arthropoda; class Insecta; order Hymenoptera; family Ichneumonidae; genus Netelia; species Netelia virgata. The sequence goes on from OX637867.1 coordinate 37,968,736, forward strand.
ATCAAACCGTTTAAATCATTCAACCCTTCGTACGTTTCCAAGAACAATTCTATCTTTTCTAAATAATGAGTTTTAACAAATTATCGTAAAATAATGATCGAATAAGGTCTCGATAGCTCGAAGGATAATAAAATAATGATATTTCATGGTAGGTATGCATAAAAAAAAATTCTCTCACTATCTCTCTCTCTCGTTAGGAAGTAAATCTTGGCCACTGCGGATATATCGCCGGCAGCAGGGGCTCTTTGCTAGATACACGGTGTGCAGAGTCTCTCATACCTAGCTTCGATGCGCTCACACACACACACACACACACACCCATATATATATATATAGATCGACATAGCTGTAGCTAGACGTTAGTGCCGGTGGACTTGGTCGAGAGAAAGAGCGAGTGAGTGAGAGAGAGAGAGCTTTCACACGACACGAAACGGATGATCGAGCACCACTGACGCGGGAGTACCGGTGGTTTTAGGGTCGGGGAGGCCACGGCTGGCCACGGCTGGTCATGGCGTATACTCGGGGGATGATTAATGCTCATCCCCTCTCTCGCACACTCTCTCTTTGTCTCTCTTTCTCTCCCACTTTCTCACACGTCGTTCCGTTTTCTTCCAGTTTTCAAGGCGCCTTCACACCCGAAACTCCCAAGAAAATCGACCGTTTTGACCAAACGAGTAAACCAAATATGATCCACGAAGAAGCTACAACAGAGACACACGACATAGGCACAATTTTAATACAGTAAATCTATAAAAAAAATATAGCTTGACCCGTTGCCACATTCTCTCCTTCAACTTTTTCGTCCAGATTTTAACATTTTGCCAGTCAAACAGTGGCGAAAAAAACGAAAAGAAAAAACGTGAAAATTCAGGAAAGTGGATTCTGTCTAACGGGAATATCCCTTATACACACACATATATATATATATATATATATATATGTATATAACACAGAGGATTGTTATATAGAGGTTTTGTTGGTGGCAGAGGAGAAGGGAGTGAGAGAGGGAAGAAGGGAGAGGGAGAAAACACGGCCAGATACCGAGAGCGAGGGTGGTACTGTTAGTGCCAGGGGTGAGGATGGTAGGACGAGGAGGAGGGGGGTGGCTCGGGGAGGTTGCCGAGCCGTCGGTGGTGGCGGTAACGCGATAAACGGATTAACGGCGCGAGAGCTAGAACCCGAGCCTGGAGTTCGTCGGTCTGGGGGAAGGGGGTGCTAGACGGAGCAATGGAAAGGGAGAAACGCGCGTTGCCTGTTATATAACTATATACAGGTAACAACCTGCGCTATATATATATATATATAGCGCTGCTTGTTCTCTCTCTACTTCTCTGTACTTGGCCAACCTACTGTATATATATATATATATATATATATTACATAGCAATATATATATATATACAGTAGGTTGGCCAAGTACAGAGAAAGAGAGAGAGAGAGATGTACGCCGGATGAGGGTTGAAGGGTGAACGAGGAAGGAAGGGAGGTAGAAGGGGTGTTTGCCGAGGTGGACGACTGGGCGAACTGTGTGCAGGAGCGCAGCGGGATGTCACGGCATCGCGCGTTCCTCGACTCCCTCCCCCTCCTCTCGCCATTTCCTCTTCCACGTTCTCTGCCTGTACCTCGTACCTACGACTACCCCGCTCTGCTGGCACCACCGATGCTGCCACTGTCTCTGGCAATACTCGTACCAAACTATATATATATATACACGACACTACCCTCGAAAAGCTTTCTTCCGCCGTTCTTTTTTTGTTCTCCGCGTCGTACCGGGGGATGACGATCACCAAGTGGGAAACGAGCGATCTTCGTCGACGGGTTCGTCGCTCATCGGAGGAGAAGAATGGAGGACCGCGAGATATTTCATACGTGTATATTAACGCGAGAGATAAATACACTCGTTGTAATAATATACGTGTGTTGAAGTAGAGGAAGGGAAGGAGACAGGAAGGGGGGTTGGTACGTAGGCAGGCGAGCGTATAATATAACGATCGTGAGCGAGGAATAAAACGGGTGCGTGGTCGATGCGTGCGTGCGTCCGCGCGTCTGTGTGTTTGCTACGTGTGCACCTCGTTATCGTCGGAAGCTCGCACGCGGTTATACCTCGGCTTTATATATATATATATATATATATATATGGTTATCGTACGGCTCGTGTGGCTTGCGGGGGCAGCGCGGCTCGATTCCCGCGAGAGTCAACGGGCGCGTCACGCGAAAGCCATTAAAGGCGTGCGCGCACAGCTTACACACACGCGAGCACGCTTCTCGTATGACCCTTGTACGCCCCTCTCATTCAACTCTCGGCTCGATATTACACACTCTACCTATACATACACCTTCTACCTATATACATTTATCTATATATATATATGTGTGTGTGTATGCGAGTATTATTATATTGCGGTTCGAACTCTCGTGGTCGTTATCACTCTATATCGTTTTGCATTCACGGAACGATTGTTGCGCGCTCGCACTCGCGACGCGTGCACGTGCCTCAACTATATTTCGACCCTGTGTCCGCGAACTACCGACTACGTTTTATCACATATTCGTTACATTATTTCATTTAGATCGATGGCTCCAATTTACTAGAGAAATATTTTTGAAAAACCCTTCGTATCGAATTATTCGTAAGAAGTTTTATGTAAAAATGATCGAAAGTCCGACTACAGAAGATGACTACAGAAGAGTCGAAAGAAAGAGAGCTCCTGTTGGTTTTCTTTCTGTTTCGATGCGAGAAACGAACGTTCGACGGAATCGATGAGATCGCGACTTCTTTTTTTTTTATTTTTGCGATTTTATCCCCGAGCGCGAGAAAGAAGATACGAGATGGGAGAAAAGAGGAGGGAAGATACAAGAGTTTGGTACGAGTCGTTTCCTCGTTACATTATATACTCGAGAATTCTTTTTCGCGATGCACGCGGCGAAAGGAGAACTGTGTGCTCGCATGAAGAAGAAGATCCTAAGTCCTCTCCCTCTCTCTCTCTCTCTCTCCCCCTCTCTCTTTCTCCCCCTCTCTCTTTTTCTCTCTCTCTCTCTCTCTCTGTCTCGTTGCAGGTGTATGTCCGAGTCCGAGTGCGTGCTTGTGTGTATCTCTGTCTGTGTGTGTGTGTGACGAGAGACGAGAAGCGTTCTCTCTGATGCGAGCCACCGGTATTAGGAGAACCAAAGGCGGAGAGAGGAGCAGAACCGGAGCCATTTCGATGCGAGGGGAGGAACGCGGCATCGGTTGAGCTCGAAACGGGAGATCTCGAGCGAATCCCCTGGGCTTTACTTATACCCTAGATATATATATATATATACATATATATACCTCTACATATTTATACATGTACATATATATATATATATATATATATATGCCTATATACGTATGTACTTATATACGTAGAGCGACTCTATATACATCGTCATCCTGCAAGCTACGCTGACTATGTATATATATATAGTATACTATATGTAGTATATATATATATATATATAAGTAGTATATAAGTAGTATATAACACATGGAGGGGGGGGTATTCACCGCGAATGGTCACTTTTCTCGCAAAATTCTCAGCTATATTCCATACTTTGTCGTACGGCGGTATGAAAAACGAGAGGAAAATAATACTCGGTAAGTTTTGACTTCGATTCGAAACGACAAAAAAATCTTAATATTTTTCGATGAAAGAACGAGATGTAAAAAACAAAAAGAGGGAAGAAAAACGGTAAGGAATCGATCGGGCGAACTGGTATAGAGAGTATTTCGCACAACTATAGCGTATATTGTCTTATATATATATATATATATATATATATCGATGTGTTACGACTCGTGACGTGCACGGATGTGAAAGAGGGAGGGGGCAAAGGCTATATCGGTACCGGTATGCGGTGAAAGAACGAGGAAAAGAGAACGGCGCGGGAGGCGAAGAAGAGACCGTCGACGACGACGACGACGACGACGACGACGACGACAACGACGACGGCGACGACGACGACAACGACGAAGAGACGGAGTGCTTGACGCGCGTGACCCTCCCGACGGTCGCGTGCGCGTCTGCTCACCACAGTCATTATCCCCTCATCTTCCTATTTCGATCTCTCTCGCACACTCGCGCGCGCCGATCTATCTACCTATACACTATATATATATATATATATAGCTCGTTCTTCCTTCGTTCTCTCCTTTCCCCCTCCCCACTTTACTCATACATATAGATATCTACATAGACTGGTATATATTTGTGTCGTTATTTTCCCTCTCTGAACTTGCCAATTCGTCTAGTTGCGCATACCGCATAGCTATACATCGTGCTCCGTAGCATTGCGGAGACGCGAGTGTATGTGTGTACTTATAGGTGTGTGTGTGTGTTAATGTGTGTGTGTTTATATAGACGATCGCACGACAAAATTGTTCTCGCGTCGTATTTAAGTTAAAATAATATTTCGTTGTCAAAATAAATGCGAAACGAAAGGATTTTGTTTTCTTTTTTCGACTCATTTCGTCAGTGGAAATTTGAAATTTCGCGGATATTTTTGTAGAAGAAAATAAAAATGAAAAGAAACATCCTAGGTGTTATAAATGTGAGAACTGATATCGAGAAACGGTCAATTTTCTAGAAATACGAGAAATGGGCGGGTGACCGCGGGAGTGGGACGTGGGTCATACGTTCTGGACGAAAGAGCGCGCGGCCTACGGGATCTCGTTTCGTTTATAGCTTGAAGAGAGAGAGAGAGAGAGAGAGAGAGAGAGAGAGAGAGAGAGTGGCGATAAGAGAGAAGTGGTCGTTGGCTGCATACGCTCGGAGCTACGAGGCAGACGCGCCCTCCCGCTGTATCGCTACTTCTCTTTCCGTTTCATACCCAACTCCTATATATATATATATATATATATAGGTATAGGTATATTTCGTCGGTAAAATCGTAGCTGCGTGTATGCGAGGCCACCGAGCGAGGAACCCAACAATAGATAAGATAAACTCGGACGAACTCGTGCACGACGTACTCTCTTTTTTCATTATATTTATGTACGTGTATACGTCCCAGCGTTGGCCAAAAAGTAATTGCGCTTTTAATGGATGGACACGTATGTCCATCTGTTAAAAACAAACGCAATGACTTTTTGGCCAATCTGGGACATGTGCGTATTTTTCCCTCTCTTTTAAAACAGAGCGTGCGAGAGAGAGAGAGAGGGAGAGAAATCTGTAAAAATCTAGAGCCAAGATACGTCGAGACCCACACGCGTACGAGCCACCCACAAACGCCCGTGACTTCTCATTCACCGAGCGTGGCTCGCGCCTCCGCGTCTTTCGGCCGACGGCGCTCATAAATTACACGAATTATTAATCCACTCGTTCGTATATACCCACATTGTACAAATATATATATATATATATATATATATATATATATATATATCAATTAATATCTATATAGAACGGGCAAGGGGCGTCGTACGATCGCGATTTTCGGAGTCTCGTCAAATCGTAGCACCGCGTAGGTGTCCAATGTCGAGTAACGTCCTATATACCTATACGACTTTATATACAAATATATATCTATACATTTATATATATATACACGTTGTACATGGCCAGGATGTTAAGATAGGTGTATGGATCGCGTCCCAAAACCCATACGCTATATATATATATATATGTACATAGACGGCGTGTCCTAGCCGCGACGCGATGCGGCGAGAGCGCGGCTCATTGGACGCGGCGCATAATTAATGGGGGAGCATAAACCCTGACGCTGACGCGTCTATGCAAATGCGAGAGCGAGAGAGAGAAGGAGAGAGAGAGAAGGAGAGAGAGAGAAGGAGAGAGAGAGAAGGAGATAGAGAGGGAGAGAGAGAGAGAGAAGGAGGGAGGCCGCAGGGAACTCATATAGCGCCGGTGTATACACAAAGCATGTTTGAATAGAATATAGATACGCGTCCACACACGTGTGTTTGCCCGTTCTGCCAGGGCACGCTTCTCCATATATCTCCCTGTCTCGGTATTTTCTCTTTGAAGATATTATCATTATTATTATTATTATTGCACTCGCGTAAAACGCGTAATCCGCGAGTGTTACAACGTCGTTGCGCGTGCTTTTTTTTATCTTTTGTTTTCGGACATCGCACGTCTTTGCCGGATTCATTTTCTTTTTTTTTTGTTAATTCCGAACGAAAATTGATGTTCGTCGAATGAATAGTGACGGATTTTAGATCGATAGATTTTTTTTAATACGACAAATTGACGAATCTCCGATACGCGTTTGACGCGCTTGTCGAGACATTTAGTCTCTCGGTGGACTCGCGACTTACGCAGCAACGGTATAACACATTAATATTCTCCCTGGAGAGAGAGAGAGAGAGGAGGGGGGAATTAACACCGCGCGAACGAGAGATCGATGCTCGAGTAAATAATTCAACGTTCTGCTCCCTCGACTATTCTATCCTTCGATCTCTCATTTTCTTTTCGTAGAATTTACAATTTTTGTTTTCTGCTTTTTTTATGAAATATATATTGATGAAAAAATACAAAATGTTAATAATAAAATATGTATATACGAGCGTTATTTAATATGCCGAATTATCGAATACGTTAAGCAACGAATAATCATTGAAAATTGTACAATACGCACAATTAACTCGGAACGGCCAATAAACGTAGCGTTAGTTTCGGAATGGAGAGACGCTCGGCGTATTAGTAGAAACGACGTGTGCGCGCGCGTGGCCAGTAGGTACCATCGGACTCGAAGCACCGATAGAACCGAGAGAACCGAGAGAACCGATAGAACCGAGAGAACCGATAGAACCGAGAGAACGAGAGAACGAGAGAACGAGAGAACGAGAGAACGAGAGAACGAGAGAACGTCCATGGGCAGTAGGCTGCCACCCAGTCAGCCGGGGGTCATTATGACCGCTATATGTGCCGGGCTTGCTGTACGCTATACAGCCAACGGGCTATGCATCATTAATGCTTCTCTCTCGTGCCACTGCCAGCTACGATTCTCCCACGATATCGCCAGATAGAGAGAGAGAGAGAGAGAGAACTAGAGATAGAGAAAGACAGAGAGAGAGAGAGAGAGGGTGGGAGGGAGGGAGGGGGGAGAGAGAGAGAGAAAGCTCTACTCGTGGGAGCAGAAAAGCTCGCGGTACGATAACTCTGTCTCTTTCTCTCTCACACACACACACACACACACATATCCAAATATACGTTCATACATCGTGCCCGGATTTTCATAATTTCCTATACTATCCGTAGCCCGAGAGCTGCTCGGGCCGAACGAGACTGCGGATTTCCTCGCTACTATCGATACATTATATAAATATACATCACCATCCTCCTCCTCGTTCTCTTCTACACTCGCAAATCGTACGTGCGCTACACGTTTTCACATATTCTCCGAAAATATGTTATATATGAATCACGAGAGAATCAGAGAATATTCGTCGAACAATTGGCGAGTGAAAAATTATGAAAATTCTCGTTCTCGTAAATTAATCGTTGATATAATTGTAAAAAAAAAAATATTGCGAAGGACTCGGTGAATTCTTGTTTAAAAAATAAATAACTTATGTTTTGTTTTTTGTTTTTACGGGGAGGATAAAAAGTGAGTAACGATGCAAAATTTTGTATTCGACGTACGTACGAGAGTTGGAAAAATGTTTTTTGGAAAAATATTGTTCATAATCGCAGGGAAAATATGGATGAACGCCTGTGTTTATTGTACCATCGTTGGTCCCAGCACGCGGTTAACAGGTAGTTGATTCCTATTCTCGCGTATCGTCAAAGTATACGAGCTATTATACTCGTACGTGCGACGATGCACGGAAGACAACTGCACGCTAATATATACATACATATATATATATATCGAGAAGGACAGTAGAAGCGTTTTCCGTGATTACAGTGTGTACCCATTACTCTCGGTAGCTTCGAGACCGGGAGAAACGCCCGGTGCATTTAAGGGTTAACGTTAGATATTATCCAGTATTATATACGCGTCGACGAGTTAGTCCACTCGAGAGAGATAAACCTGTTAAAGTTACGCTTCCTCGATCGCGCACTTTCGATCGTCATCCGCGAATACTTACGACATATATTTATATATGTAAATCTCCGTTACAATATATGTATATATATAAATAATTGTATGTCCGAATGTTTATCTTTATAGATTTGTATTCGAGCGAAAGGATGAAAATTGATTCGATCCGATCATCGAGGACGATCGAACTAATTTTCATTCGTTCGAAATGAAACTTTTCTTCGTTACTGACCAATAAAGAATTTTTTCGTATATATACATATATAAATATAAAAAAAAAAATTAGCATTTATAGGTATTAATATACGGTGTGTTAATAGTCGTTGGTGGAAATACAGGTATAGCTTTTATATACGCGTGTGTAACGAGGGAGGTGTCGCCGGCACGAGTGTCGAGACTATACCCGGCTATATAATCTCGCGTGCAGATCGATGCGAAGATAAGAGAGTGGCGCGACAAGTCGCGGGGCGCGGACGACACGCACCGAGTGCAAACTCTGTACGAAGTCGGTGAGAGAGAGAGAGAGAGAGCAAGATAGAACGAGAAAGATAGAGAGAGAGAGAGATAGAGAGAGAGAGAAACGAAAGTGTATACAGTACTTGGGTAAGAGACGGATAAAAGCTCGTCGGAGTATGTTTTTTTTCTTTTTCTTTTCTTTTACTTTTTTTTTATATAAGCCTGCCACCATATAGTAGCGGCTCCATTGAACTTCTCCAACTAGCATGGAGCGAGTAAAGAACGTGACTTGTTTATATATGGTAAAACATACAAGGATGCCTATATATAGCAGTCCCGTAGGTGCAATTGCACGGCACGTCTAATACATCGTACGTAAATATGTAGATATACCGCGTATATTTCGATTTATAAGCAAATTAATCACGAGGCAAGAAAATAAACATCGAAGAAGAAGAAAAAAAAATCATAACTTTCCTTTCGAATGAAAATAGTTTAAAAAAAAAGAAGAAAAAAAAAAAAACAAAAACGTTGAAAAAAACTGACGTAACTATCCCGAGGTTAAAAAAAGTCGGACCTTATATCGAACCGAATGCTTACATATACACACACACATATATATATATACATATCTAATACTCAATCAAATTATGAGGGACTTCCCTACATGCCTTATCCGCGATAAATGTTCCTCTTTATATAGGCTCGTACACAGTCCGACGTAAACCCGGCACATGCTACACGAGGAAGAGAGACGGCGGTGACAATGCTGGCACCGTCGACCTAGAGGCGTATTGTCGACCGTCCATGGTTCACACACAAGCACACAGGCACACAGACGCACACACATCCGACGCCCCCGGGCTTTTGCTTGTACAAGCACCGATGATTACCCAGCACGTACATACTATATTATCAGAGGGAGAGCGAAAGAGGGAGTGAGAGAGATGGAAGGTTGTTGTCGAGGAGGGTAATATACATATATATATATACATGAAGCTTCTCTACATATATATATATATATATATATATATATATGTGTATATGCACGATAACACGCAGTGGCAAAGAGCTCAAGAGGGTGGCGCAAAGGGGAGAAGGGAGGGAGCGCGGGCGATGTCTCGCGTCGGAGTATCGCGAGAGCGAGAGAGGGTGGAACCGAAGGCGGCAGAGCGTAAGCACGCTGGAGGACACGCTCTCTCGCGTTATATAGCGGTGTGCGCACGCTGCGGAAGCACGGAGTTGTACGAGGGACGAAACGACGCCCTATATACATCTATATATATATATATATATATATATATGTACATTATATAAAGGTATATATATATATAGACATTATATAAAGGTTTATATATATAGACATTATATAGAGGTATATGTATATATATATATATAGGCTTGTAGTATATAGCGAGCGAGCGAGAATATGCGAGAGACGTTTTGTGTGGCGGCGTCGCGGCAACGGGCGTTAATGAGCCTCTTTCTCGTAGCGGGAGAGAGGTAATGTCTCGACGTCGGTTCTCGCGATGGTTTTTTCTCCTACACGCACGTTCGAACGCACGCACCTCGAGTCGAAGATGACGACAGGCGGAGGAACGAAGTGGGGACAGGAGGAAGGGATGGAAGAAGGAAAGGTAAGATTTGAGATTATGGACCAAAGTTTTATTCGACCGGTGGCTAATGGAGCATAATGGTTTATCGACTGGTAAAGACGACTATAGACGTTATAATAATAAAATAGAAGACTACAGTGGATAACCAGAGGAGGATAGGTGAACGAGAATAACGGCGTGAATCTCATCGATAGTCGGACAATCCGGTGGCGACTCTCGTATGGACGAGTGGCTCGCTGCCCGAGTCGCTAATACGAGTCGTCGAGCGAGGAGCGACGGCGAGCTACGATAACCTGCTGCTCGGTGTTTTGTATATATATATATATATATGACATATAAATATGAGCATACAGGTATGCTCCTTAATAATACAAGACCAGGAGAACAGGACATAGAGGAATACAATAGGAATGACACGCAACACCCCACCTCTCTTCTCGAGCTCGTTCGTTCGAGCGAATCAACGGTAGTTGGAGGGGTAGCTGTGAATAAAGTGGGGGCGAATCTATCTATCTCTCTTTCTCTCTCTCTCTCTCTTTCTCGCTCACTCGACGAGCGAGCGAGCGAGCGAGCGGAACTGGCAAGGCCGCTCGCGCTCTCGTCGTTCGTGTCCCAGCATTTCTCTCGCGACCAGAGGATATACGTTTCGCCGGGCGCGCCACGAGCTCTCTCTCTCTCTCTCTCTCTGTCGCTGCTTCACGCCGCTCTCTCTCTCGCACGGCTCTTTGGCTCTCGGCAAAGCGCGCGCCTCTCTTTTGCATAGTGGCGAGAGAGAGAGAGAGGATGAGAGAGGGTGAGAGAGAGAGAGAGAGAGAGCGCCGCGAGGCAGAGGCAACGCGTATACTCGGTCGCGCGCGCGCTCAAAAAGACAAAGAAAAAAAAGAAAAGGAAAGAGACAAAAAAAAGCGTGAAAAAAGTCGGCGAACGCCGATGCTGCCTCGTTGCCACGACTATATTCACATTTTCTTCTCTTTTTATTTTTGTTTGCTTCCTTCTCCCGAGTTCCTTTCGCCCTCGGCTCCGCCGTATCGAGCAAGAAAGCCTGCCTCTCTCTCACTCTCTTTCGTTCTCGCTCTCGCTCTCAGGTATCTTTTTATTTTTTTTTTATTTTGCGCCCCGTCTACTGCATCGTTTCGATTTTCTTTTTTGCTCTCTCGGTTTTCCTCGCTTCGCTTCTTCGCTCTTTTCGTTCCGAGCATCATCCTATATATATATATACGACTCTCACACAGTTCTCTAGGCTGTCCCTTTGCTCCTTCTCGAGCCAAAGACACACAGACGCAACGATTCGCCTCTATACGCGCTTGCGAAAAGAACAAGAAAACAAAAAAAGGGAAAGAGACGAGAGCGAGAAGCGTAGTGGATGAGGCCGCGAAGAAGAAGACGAGTGAAATATACGACGATGGAAGTAAAGAAAGAAAAAGAAATGACGAAAAGGACGCGCCTGAGACAAAATAGACTTTGTACGTTCTCTCTCGACGTACATCTTGGAGGTTCCCGCGCTTTTCGCCGACCGCCCGAAGCTTCGCAACGATGTACCAAATTCATGTCCATACGTACATACACAAATACATATAATATATATATATATACATATATATATATATATATATATATATATATATATATATATATATATATATATATTTATATGTGAATTTTGTACGCATATGCATGACCTGGGACGAGAATAATGGTCTCTGTGCTCTCTCCGCTGGTCCGTGAAGCCCGGTAGTCTGTGAAAAGACCGCGACGACGTTTCCCTTTTCTCTCTCTCTCTCTTTTTATCATTCTCTCTCTCTCTCTCTCTCTCTCTCTCTCTCTCTCTATCTCTCTCGCTCGCTCGCAGCGTTAAATGTACATGAGTAATGACACCGCGTACGAGAGCTCGGCTTGTACGTACCAGACCACACGTAGAAACGCCACGGGAAGAAACTGCGAGTATCATAACTCCGGGAAGATTTTCACAGAAGATTCCTCGCGCTACGTGATCTACGTGTACGGATCCGCGTGCGTGTGTTTCGACGCTGGGAATCGACGTGTTACGAGTGCAACAAAAAAGAAACAAAGAAAAAAAAAACAACGACAACAACGAGCGACCGGGTCGGACCGTTTGTTTTATTTTCATCTTCGGTAGAATGAAATTTCGATGAAGATGTTAAATCATCGAATATTTTTAAATTCGACGAATCATGCGACGTTCGTCGATCAAAGCGTTGAATACATTTTAATAGTATCTTGTTTTGTTTTTTTTTTAATTATTTTATCAACAAACCGTGTGTGAAAAAATTCGAATCGAGATGTATTTTTTTGGATCTGACGAATTTTGTCGTTTGTTGATTCGCCGTTATTGACATTTTCCGGCCGGACTGTCTCGACGAATTTAAAAAGCTTGTCTTGGAAATATTTATTACGATCGAATATAGGTATTTGTGCGTCGCGCGGAAAAATGTAATCGACGAAGAGGATTTCGTCGTCGCGGACGTGCGAGCGAGACGCGCCAAGCGGTCGGTAGGTACGGCACATTCCACGCTTCTCTCGCTACCGTACGATACTACATCGACGTCTCTACGTGTACCGTACACGATTATACATGTACAACTATATCTATATCTATGCAGCGAGGCTTTGCTTCGTTGGGAGTCGTGTTCTCTCGCTCTCTCTCTCTCTCTCTCGCTCTCCCTCTCTCTTTCGCTCTCTCTCTCTCTCTCTCTCTCTCTCTCTCTCTCTCTCTCTCTCTCTCTCTCTCTCTCTCTCTTTCTCTCGCCTCTCTCTCTCTCTCACTCGGTTATCTCGTGGGTGTGACAGCGAGACCGGACGGCGAATCGTGAAAGAGAGACGGATTAAAGCGCCCCAGAGAGAAAAAGTGGGAGGGCGAGAGAGAGAGAGAGAGAGAAAGATAGAGAGACAATACCAGAAGCAGAAAAGAGCGAGAGGGTAAGAAATTCGAACTCGTACACGCTGTGCGTCCCAAAAGTTTCGGATCATAAATCAAGCCCTCCGGGGTGTTTTTGTCTCTCTCTCTCTCTCTCTCTCTCTCTCTCTCTCCTTCGTTCTTCCTCTCTCTATCCACGATGCGTTCATTCGCGAGAACTGCCGCGATTCAGCCTGGCACAAACGAGCCGAACGATTCAGCGCATCCTTTTTTCTCTCTTTTCCAAAGAGTACATATATATATATATACATATATAATTGTATATCCGAGGAAGTATGCAATCACCCTATATAGTCAATATATATACATATATATATAACGCGTGTATGTGTATGAGCGTGTATAAGCCAACACGAGGGGGATAGAGACTCACACACGTCTATACTCGTATAGGCCGACTCCCATATTAGAGAGCCTCGGCGTCGAATAAATACCCGAGGCTGCTCTTGCGCCGTAGTGAATGCATATTAGAGCGAAGGCTTCCTATGTGTGAATCCGCGTATTATATATATATATATATATATATATATGTATGTATACAGTGGACGGCGGCGCGTGCACGCCCTTGCTAGCGGCACGTTCCTCTCTCGCATATTATCTACGTATCTACTTGTACATATATATATATATATATATATATATATATATATAAGGTTGTACGCTACTTGTTCTAAAACGGCACGGTGTCTATCTATACACCGGCTACGTTCGCCTATTATAAATACACGGATGCGTAACGCGCGTCATCGCGTCACCCCAAAATTTACCATTTTTCCAATTCTCCATTTTCTTTTAATTATTCTTACGCTATGACAAGAAAAAACAAAAAACAAAAAAAAAAGAAATCCGTATCCAAGATGAATGCGAACTATTTCAATTTTTTTTTCTCCGACCGTCCATCGCGACTCTCTATATATGCGCATCTCTTATCTCCGACACATATAGATAAAGAACTCTTCCCACGTACTAAACCCAAAGAGAGCGCGCTATAGCTACGTATCTCGCTTTGATACATGGCACATATCGCGCATGATATATAGCTCGAAGAAGAAAAAAGAAAAAAAAAAAAAGAGGAACGAAAAAGAAAGAAGAAAAAAAAAGAAAATAAGAAGAAGAAGAAGAAGAAGAAGAAGAAGAAGAAAAAGAAGAAGAGTGTCTTATATATAGCCGAGAGCGTTCGCATAAGCCAACTGGGAGTACCGACGGTAGCAGGCGATATATATATATATATATATAGAGAGAGAGAGAGAGAGAGAGGGGGGGGGGGGGATGGCGTATACATATATATACGTATATAAAGAAGATCCTATAGATTCGCCGAAAGAGTGGCTCGAAAACGAAAGAGTGTGCACGGGAGGAACGTAACGGAAGCGCTACACGAAGAAATCCCTCGGTCGAAAAAGATCCCCCGAAGCGTTCCCCCGACGGCCAAAGAACTCCCGAGTACGACTCTCTCGGCACATTTTGCCCCGCGACTCTTCGGCCCTATCTCTATATATCGCGCATACAGTAAGCGGTATGTACCTACTCGCGATATATACAAACACACAGAGGAGTGTTTATGTGTGTATGTATATATGTGGGCACATAGTGTGGCTACTGTTACTATACGCGAGACGTTTCTCCTACCTATCTCGATGCCAGCGAGTTTCTCGCGGCTCTCCTTCGTCTACGTCTTCGAACTCATCCCACCGTTTCTTCTCTCTCTCTCTCTCTTTCTCTCTCTTTCTCTCTCTCTGTCTCACACTCCTCTTACTCGTTTGCAAGAAACGCGCGCGAGCAACTTTTCGAACGCCCAACCCCGAAGAGAGCCGCGTCTTACCTCTAAACGACCTTCCATCCGTGTGGCAAGCGAACCGCGCAGCACGAGAACTCGATCCTCACAGTCGAGAGTATACGGCATTATATGTATAGAGATAGATATAGCGGGGAATACAGCCAGGAAGGCTCGAGAAAGCGGTAACGGTGAGATAGAGAGAGAGAGAGAGAGAGAGAGAGAGAGAGAGAGAGAACTCTCCGACGTGGGATGTTGAGAGGGTTGTACGGTCGAGAGCACTTTGCGAGACTGACGGAGATAGATGGATGGATGGTGGGCGAACGAGGAACGAGGACGGAACGAAAGTACGAGAGAGAGAGAGAGAGAAAAAGGGAGGAGTAAAAAGCACGGTAGATAAGGTGGAGAAGGATGAGAGGGATGGAAAAGGTCTCAACCTTTTCCGAGAGACGCCCGGTGTGAGGATCGCGAAGAGAATTTCGCGCGAGAGCAGAATTCTCTCTCTCTCTCTCTCATTTTTATCTCCCACTCGTTTCTTCCCGAACGAACAAAATTCCTGTTTTTTAGTTTTTTGTTTCTTTCGTTCTTTATCAACTTTTACCACTACGAGCAACGCGCGAATTATCAAATTCGTTTAACACTCTTTCTATCGTAACTTAGCGTAGTCTTCGATTTTGATCCTTGCTGTGCGAATTTTTCTTCATTCTTTATGAGTCAATGACGACAATATTAATGTAAAGTACCTAAATTACGATCGAACGAAACGAATAACCTCGTTCGAGGGCTTAGTCACCAGCAGACTCGACGATAACATCGTTAAATTGATAAAATAATAATAAATATATAAATATACATATATATATATATATATAATATATATGATATTAATATAGATATATCGAGTATGGTCGTATTATATAGCTTTGTCGGTTAGCGCACTTGGCGGCGCGCGTGCCAACGAGACATTCGTACTTCGTCCCTCTCCCCCCTCCCGCCCCCCCCCCCCACTCAACGACTTACCCGACAGTCGGCGTTGTCGTCTTCTCGCGGCTTTCCTCGACATTTCGCCTTCGCGTCACCGAAGTCCCCTCCCCCTGCCGCGCGCTTCGTCTTTCGTCGTTTGCTCGTGAGAACCGTCGGCTAGCGCCCCATCAAATTCCCCTCCACGCCACTCTTCCCACTGCTCGTTCGCTCGCTCGCTCCCGCGAACATACACGAACGCGCGCTCGTACCGACAAACCTACACACATGTGCGCGCGCACACATATAACCTCGCGACACGTCCTCGCGCTTCGGTAGCGACGAACGACGCCTCGAGGCCTCATCGCTTCCACGAGGCATGCGACGCGACATCACGGCCTCTCAACCCACCGAGTTCTCTCTCTCTCTCTCTCTCTCGTTCTTCTCACTCTCCGCCGTTTCGCGAACTACCCACCGCCGCGTTCTCACTCCCTCTCCCTCTCTCTCTCTCTGACTGTGCGACGACCACCCGCTGCCTCACGGACCGTCTACAGTCGCCGCACGCCCGTTACGAGAGAGCGAAACTCTCTCGCTCTCCCACGCGCCTCGTGACGACACCTATACCAATGCAAGAGTTTCGACGACGAGACTCGACGGACATACATTATATACAGGAAGAAAGATGGGGCAAAATGGTGCAACGACAGCTTCGGGTATATTTTCCAATTTTGAGACACGAAAATATCGTTCGTCATTTCAGATCGCTCTAAACTGATGTGTAGACTGTCTAAACTTTAGCAAATAAATCAAAGTTATCGAAGTGACGATCGGGCTTTCCTAACCTATCTGACAACGTATGTAACTTATGACGTCTCGAGTCCTCGAGAAACGTACATTTCTTGGATATTTAAAAAAACGGGTGTGTATGCCTTTAATCGTGGATAGGATGCGTTTCGTAGACTAGTAGATACGAGAGAGGACATCCATCTCGACCGACTCTAACGATTTAACGAATTTTCGCATTTCCGATGGTGAAATATAAAATAAAACGTAAAAATATCTCCCATCTTGGCCTCGGTGTTCCATTTGACCCCACTGTCTCGTCGGAACAATATTCGGAGTCGTATATAGCAAGAACCCGAGCCAGTACGTATGGGTTATAGGTTATACACTACACGTGTGTATATTGTAATACGTGTACCATATACGTTATTAATACGTACGTGTATAGGTGTACATAGATACCTACCAGTAGAAGGAGGCACGAGCAAGAGCAGAGCAGATCCCCCGCACGAACGGCTCCGTTACGCACACGCGCCTATCAACGAGGACGGTGCTGCCTTCGCCACACTGCTCTCGATATCCCAACCTATATGGATATAGCCGTCTCACTTTATCTCGTTCGTTTCGCCCACGAGAGAGTTCCGCGCGAAGAGACTCCCCCTATACTTCGTTTTCGCTCGCGCGCTATAGTACCCCGCGCCACTGTAGGGCTGCTATAACACGATCCACTCGTCTCGTTCCGTCTCCGTCGGACTCGCGGTGCTCATCGTTGTCGGCCGCCATCTTTGTCTCTGTCACACCGCCGCACGATCGAGCTTTCCACAGTAGTGCCACTTCACTCTCCGTCTCCGTTTCTCTCGCCTTCTTCCCCGGTCTACTCTTTCGCACACGTACACTCCGACACGTCTGTACACACGGACGTGCGATATATATTTCCGTCGTGTAGCCGCGCACTACCTTTATCGCTCTGCCTCTCTCACTCTCTCTCGCACACTCGAGTTTCGCGAACCCACTCTACGTATCGGCCATCCTCGTCTCGCTCGTCCAACGGCTCCTGCGACGCGCGAGTTCGAAACACCCAAGCGGAAGAGAGATAGAACTACCGAGAACGCGCGATACCCGCCGGCAAGGGCGCGCGTGAGCGTGAACGCGACCGAGCGAGCATTCTCTCTCTCACTCCGTCTCTGTCTTTCCCGCTCTCTCGTACTCGCTCGCTCTTCTCTCGACCGACGGTGCCTCACGATCGCCCATCCAGCGTCTCGTTCCCGCCTCGCCACCCCCTTGCCACGACCGACGCGAACAGCACGTCGCTCCTGCACACACCCGCACTGTTCTCTTTCCCCACGTCGCCGCTCTGTTGACGCCAACCCCGAGGCTGCTGCTGCTGCTGCTGCCGCTGGTCGCGCGTTTCCCCTTTGCCTCTCCGGTACCCCGCGCCTACATCGTTTCTCTCTCACCGGTAAAATCGTGTGGCGCGTCGTGCCGCGCTACTCACACTCTTCTCTTCCCCGCCATCACCGCCGCGCCGTTCCTCGGCAAAGCGCGCACTCCCGCCGCCCCCAGCGAACGCGCGTCTCTCTTGCCCGTATATATCTGTCTTTCTCCCTCGCTCTATCTCGGTCGGATCGCGAGCGAGAACTAACCCGCACCCGTTTGCCACCGCACAGTCCGTCATCGGCGCTCGTCGTGACTACACACGCCGACGAATTTTTTCAACCACTCTTTCTCGCGCAACAACTCGCAAACTACGACGATACAATAACAACAACAAACGCTCGAGTTGCAACCGTCATTTATTTTTTCAACGATACGCCAGCGACAACCACGACATCGCGGCAAATCGATGAACCAAATTTATCTCGCAACACGAAAATACTTTGTTTCGTGTTTGTTTTTATGAATCGAACGACAGGACGATCGAGTTTTTTTGTGCTTTCGTTGGACTAAAGAATCTACGAAGCTCGAATTCTCTCATCGCGTTAAACATAGACAAGAGTGAACTTTATTGTGACAAACGACTTTCGTATTAAACATTCGCCTGATATACAATCTTCGCGTTCTTCAATCCGACAGTTTTACCAACTACATCGAACTCACCGTGTGCTCGTGTGCTATGTAAAACGTGTCTCCTAGAAGTCGAGTGAACTGAATTTTGGCCGGCTCACCTCGACGAGCCATACGAGTGTCGCGAACAAAAATTGCGACATAACCAAATGTGTTACGAGAAACCGATCGTTCAACACACAAGGATTTTTCGGTTAAACGTAGCGTGGTGAATTTAAAAGACAAGAATCATTTTCCTAAAGGACGTAAATCCAACGATAAAAAGTGGGGGCCTAGAGGGATACGTACGATACAGAGAGAGAGAGAGAGAGAGGTGCGACATCGAGTCGAGTGCAGGGAGAGAAGCGAGCGTTTGTGGCGCGACTGACAAGTGGTCGCGGTGCAGGGTGGCGGCGCGTGTCGAACCACGTGGCGGTTCGACGCGGGGGTGAAGATAAAGCCGCGTTCTCAACGCTACGCGTTAATATCTTTTTCCCGCTCGTTATTGAAACTCGTATCCCCCCTCCTCCAACTACAAATCTACGATGGACGCATTGTCGTACCCGTGTCCGCGGTTCGTATAGTGCTGCCTCCTCGAAACAAATGCCGGCGCGACTACAAAAACGTTCTCGATTTTAATCCAAGTGCGTCGATGGAAAATCGAAGATAACCGAATATTCACTATAATTTAACGAAGAGAAAAAAAAACATCTTTACCAAGTAAGGGAAATTAATAAAAATAAGAAATTCGAGACGATCACGTGGAAGAAGCGAGAATTCACAAAAAATATCGAAATAAAAAAACAAGGTCGCAATTGACGCGATGCTGAGAGTCTCAGCGGTGTCGGACAATATAAGAAGGGTGACGAAGTGTCTCTCGTGCCGAAGGTCCGACCGGGCCTGCTAAAATGACCGCTCGTCTTCACTCGCTGAGACATCAGGATAATAAAAAAAGTACGACAAGCGGTCAAAGACAGCAAAATCAACAACAGCAGAACCAACAAACGACGTCACAGGGACCGAGCCCTGCTCCAAGTCCCAGCCCGAGTCCAAGCCCGAGTCCAAAGCATTCGGACGGCCGTCGAGTAAGTTTCAACCCTATTTTATTTCTTTTCTAACAAATCCCAGCTAACCAAGAATTTTATCGATCGAGGGACGTTTCAAGATAAACAAAAATAAACAATAATAAATAAACCGATAAAAAAATTCCAATTCTCCAAGAAACTTATCGATTCAAATATTTTTTCCAACGTTCTTTCCAACGCGACAGATTTTACGTTTCTAGCGAGATGAGGGATGCATTTCACCCTCTCTCTCCCTCTCTCGCCCATTTACCCATCGACGAAAGATCGAAACATCCCTCTAGATGTTTCCCCTCGCGTCCTACGATGCCTCCACCCCTCGAGGGATGTTTCAAGATAAACAATAATAAACAATAATAAATAAACCGATAAATAATTTCAAATTTTCCAAGAAACTTATCGATTCAAATATTTTTTCCTACGTTCTTTCCAACGCGACAGATTTTACGTTTCTAGCGAGATGAGGGATGCATTTCACCCTCTCTCTCCCTCTCTCGTCCATTTACCCATCGACGAAAGATCGAAACATCCCTCTAGATGTTTCCCCTCGCGTCCTACGATGCCCATCCCACCCCTCTTCCTCGCCCCACGCTCTTTATTTATCTCAATGGAAATTCCTAATCCGCAACGGAGAGCGACGACAAGAGGTGGCGGCGCGTCGACGGCAGCGGGAAGAATTAGGGACGTACGAGTAGGTGCATAGCACACCGCGAATACCGCACACGCGTTGTCACGAGAGCCTCTCTGTTGTGCCGCTTCGCACGTGCCATATATTCCACCGCTGTATACCCATTGGGACATCCACTTACCATTTTCCCCCTTCTCGTATATCATTCAACATTCTCGATCCTCGATCAGTCTCGAATCCAGCTCTCTCCCCTCTTTCATCCCCCTTCTTCTCGTACGTTTCGAGTGTCCCGCTGCTTTTAGAGAATCATCGTTGTCAGGATATGACGATTCTATATAAAACGTCGACATCCTCGTTCTAGAACGAACGGCGAATATATATTTCGAGTATTTAGAACCCTGGAGGGTGAGAAGAGATGGCTGTACGTACGGTCGAGGGAATAACACGTGTCCCTTCAAAATCATTGTCTAACGTATATATATATATATATATATAGGTCAGGTTAAAAAATGTCCCTTTAATTCGCCATTATTTTTTGTTTCGAGTATCGTCGCATTTTTCTTTAAACGATGAGATCACCCGATGAACCCTTGGGCAATTTTGTTTTTGTACTGATATATGAAGAGAGGCGTTTGTAAAAAAAAAACGAGGCGTCGATGGAGTCCCCTGTGACGTCAATTTGAGATAATCGAAGGTATTTACGGAGCGTTTAATAATGTGTCGTGGCATCGTCGTTTTCCTTGTTCGAACGACGCTCTAGTCGTTTATCGTTGTTCTTATCGTTACGCCTAGTGCCTTTTGCTTCCTGGATTGTTATCGGGTGATAGTAAATAGAGACGCGGTTTACTTATATCGTTGAAGAAATTAGCGCGGGATCCCGATCGACAACTTTTCCCTCTTTCTCTTCTCTCTCGACTCTTCGCTGTTGATCTTCTTCTCTCGTCATCACCGAAACAGAGAGATCGAGAGAAAGAGTGAAAAGGTATGACCGAAGTAAGGGGAACGAGCTCTCGGCAAAGGATTCCGCACGTGTGACTCAAGGGACTCGAGCTAATGAAGGCGATGAGGATGAGCGTGTTCCGGAGGGAGGCTAAGGCGCTCTTTTACCGTCTTCAAAAACCCACGCCGCACCCCTCAGCCGCTTCTTTCGCGGTTTTCTCGCATCTCTCTCCCTTTACACGCCCACACTCACACTATATTATATACATCTATATCTCTCTCTCTCTCTCTCTCTATATATATATATATATATATATATATATATATATATATATATATATATATATATATATATATAGAGAGAGAGAGAGAGAGAGAGAGAGAGAGAGAGAGAGAGAGAGAGAGAGAGAGAGAGAGAGAGAGAGAGAGAGAGAGAGAGAGAGAGCTTGAGTCGTAGCCGTGACGTCGTCCGAAGACGTCGGAGCCACGTCTACAACTCGGCCGTTGGGAAACGCGCGACGAGGACACGACGGAGAAAGCTTAATTGACGGTACTTAGCAAAGGGCGGTGTGGTACGATCGCTATATATATGTGTATATAAGAGATATATATATATATGTATATAAGAGCGTTGGTACTCCCGCAACGACGGACGCGAACCTTAATTACCTGTCGTCTTTGCGAACGTGCTCCACTTCATTCGTATATACGTATACTTACCGATCGAATATATAACGATCCTACCTGTATACATGCTCACCGATATAAAAGTTGATGCATCGAGCATCGATCTTTCCAACAACAAAAAATCATTCGACATTTTTAACAAAAAAAAAAACAAAAAATTTATCCTTCGACCATTTCGAGGTAAAATGTCCCATATGTATGCGGATAACGTACCGAGAGCATGCATTACGTACATAGTACACATTTATTACTCGCGGGTTATGCGGCTCTCTTGCATTTCCTCTCGACATCTCCTCCTGTCTCGTCTCGTAATAATAGTGAGAAGCCCCGCCTCGTCCGTCCGTCCGTCGGTACTCTCGCACGCTTCGCTGGATGCTGCCACGCGAATTCCCCTAATGCATGGCCATATAGTCATACTCGATAAGCCGAGTTCGCCTTCAGCGATGAAGCAAACTCGACGATTCCGATTATTCTCTTTAATATCGATCGGATGTTTCGTCAATGACTAACCGTTCGTGAACGATTTTTCGATCTAAAGATCGGTATTTTTCGTATCGATGTATCGAATATATCGATGTATCGATGTATCGATGTATCGAATATATCGATGTATCGATGTATCGAATATATCGATGTATCGATGTATCGATGTATCGAATATATCGATGTATCGAATGTATCGACTACGTCGACCTTCTCGCAAAAATCGTCAATTTTCTTATTTCTTCTTCTTACGATCGCGTGGCTTTCGATTATAAACTTCGTATTTTATATAATTTTGGCGAAGGCTTTAGCTCGAGCGCGAAACAAAGATCGTCCAGGTATCGATCGGGGTCCGTCCAAAATTAGCGCCACTACGAAACATTCTCGGGTCTATCAATTGTCCGTACGATAAGCTTGCGAGGGCTGTAAGCTCGGTAAACTCGAGGATTCGCCGTACCGGTCAGGCCAATTGCGTATAGCGAGTTTCATTGTTTGTTTACACAAGCTTGTGTTTTGATTCTATCTCGTTCTTGCCGTGCACCGGCATGTTAATTTTCCTCGTATCGGTAGAATTTATCCATCGGTCAGCATATTTCTGACGATATTATTCAAAATGGGGGATCGTTCGTTGAAAATTGAATGGAACGTAGGCTTGGAAAAAAATGAAACATCTTGGCGGGATAAACGAGAGAGTGAGATTTATTCGTGGTTTAGACGAACCACAACACGTCGATCAAAATACTCGAAGGTGTAGAAAATGAGAAAATAAAAACATAATTTTAATCGTCGGGGTTACCGGTAAAAAATTTATCTCACGAATTCTCCCGTCGACGTACGAGCTGTACGGTACAGATACGCAGCGACTGAATATAAAAGCAGGAATCCACGAGTGGATTTTTGTTTTTCCCCGAGTAGTCGCGCTCTACGCTTCGCCGCCTGTCTCGTGTCTCTTCCGACGCGACGTGTACTACGAAGTCGAAAGAGAGAGAGAGAGAGAGAGAAAAAGACAGAGAGAGAGAGAGAGAGAGAAAATGCCGTCGGCACTCTGCCAGGCTTCCCGGGATTCTCCTCGAAGTAGATGTATACCGTACAAGTGCGTCCTCTCGTTCTCGCTCGCGCACGAGATGAAACGTTGAGTAGCTCGATGAAACGAGAGAGAAAAAAACGGAACGTGCGAGAAGAAGTTTCGAACTCGATCATTCAGGACTCTTTTTTTACGATATGACAAAAGAAAAACAAAAAAATGCAAATCCTGTTTTAAAAAAGTAGCTATATATATATATCGTCGTTTAAATTGATCCGCGTCTTCGTCCCTCGATCGATCGAACGAAACGAAAAAACAAAAATCCTTGTAAATCTTAAGAATCTTAAATAGCGATGGAAGAGGTTCAATAATGTTAATAAAAGTATCCGTTGATGGAATTTTTGCAGGCGAACAAACCACTGATGGAGAAACGACGGAGAGCGAGGATCAATCAGTCGTTGGCGGCGCTGAAGGCCCTCATACTGGACAGCGCGCGTCTCGAGAATACGAAGCACAGTAAACTCGAGAAAGCCGATATATTGGAACTCACCGTGCGGCATTTGCAAAGACAGAGATCGCTCACGCAACCGGGACTCTCGAGGTACAAGGCTGGATATCAGGACTGCTCGAGAGAGGTGAATAATCCTTTTGATACGCTCACGATTATGAAAAATGGGTGGAGACGACGGTAACCCCGTTGATCCGGCGCTGAGATCGATTTCCTACATGAAAATAAAGCTCTTAACGATTTAATAGTTGGCTGTATAAAAGTAGTGGGGAGATTATATTATCGGAACGTTGATGAGAATCAACGCCGCTTGAGCCGCTGATTATTAATACGTGTTCGATCGTAAACGCGAGAGATTCCAAAATCTCGTGACCGTCGTCGCCCCTATTTCTTGACGAGAACTAGAGAAAGACATAATCCGCGTGTTTTGACGAAAAACTGCTCGATTTCTCATTGTACCGAAGACAGGGAACAAATAGGACGGATTAGAGAAAAAACACTTGGCAGTGGTAAAATCTTGAACAGGAAAGAGGGATAAGAAATTATGTCGAAATAAAACAAACGATGGATGTATTATAGAAAGAATAAAAATTTAAAAAGAAATGAAGCATCGCGTTACTGTGAAATTCGGTCGTCTAAGTCATTCGCCACGGGAGAAATTAGTTTCAGCATTAAGCAAGAGTCAATATTTTTCGGTTTCTTTTTTTTCTTTATCGGAGAGACCGCTAGGTAGGTAAATATTCGCATAGTCAAATTGTCCGTGCGGTCAAGTTGACGTGACTTTCGGAGTGCACGATCGCTGGGGAATCCGGCGAGATCCCGATATACCTATCCAATGTCCGAACGGTTCGTCGTCGCTGACAGCCGAGAGTCGTAAATTAAAAAAGAAATAAAAGAAGAGAGAGGCGGCGAGAGCGTCGAGAGAGGCTCGCCCATTGCAAATTCCAATGTTCTCCCGCCCGTTCGTTGACTTTTCGAAAAAAGAAATTCCGCGCGACGAACGTTTCGGACCCGCTATGACAAATCTCCATCAGAATTAATCACAATATTAACGTTATTGTATTTTCCGATTTTGCCTCCAAGGCATTTTTCTGGATTAAAAAAAAGCCCATAAAGATCAACAAGAAGGAGTATTAAAAATGTATGAAAAAAAAATGTGATTAACGCGTTCGATAACGAAGAATCGCGATTGAATTATTGTTCCAGGTAAGTCGTTATTTGGACGCGCCTGACATAATCACCGGTAACACATCGCCCATGGACCCCGCGGTAAAACAGAGGCTGCTGCGTCATCTGGACAGTTGCGTCTCGGAATTGGATTTAGATTTAGGCTCGAGACCCGACAGCGGCCTCGGCAGCAGTCCCGGAAGCGTTACCGATCGTGTACCAGGTGCATCGAGTCCGTCCCCGCTCGAGCATCACGTTACACCAACGCCGCATTGCAGCAACGCCATAAACCCGGTCATGATCAAATCGGAGATGCCAGAAATGGAAACTGCCCGACCGGACAGCAGCACGACAGCCGGCGACGAGAACAACAACAGCAGTCGTCCGACTTCCGCTTTCAGTCAAGTGAATCCAGGCGGTCTCGATCCCCACAATCCGTCCGGGATGCCTTTGGATCAAGCTTCGACTTCCGGTCAAAATCCTAACATGTTGTCCGTCGTCCAGGTTATACCGTCCAGGTTGCCGGACGGACAGGTCGTTTTCCTTCTTCCTAGTCACTACGTACAATTGGCCGCAGCGGCTGCCGCTAATGGTATAAGTATCGGCCCTAATCCTCCTACGGCTATCTGGGCCGCGACCAACATGTCCCTCTTGAAAGCTACCGACAAACTTGCCAAGAGGCCGCACGAGGCTGATATCGGCCAGGATTGGTCGCAAGATGGTTCCAAATCCAGTAAAAGCCCGAGAATGGAACAACCGGAACAACCTCTCGATTTCACGACCTCTAAGAAGCTCAAGGTGACGCGAACTCACGGGAACGAGCCACCTTCTACGGAACAGCAGCAACTCCAGGAACAACAACAACTCCAGGAACAACAACAGCTCCAGGAACAACAACAACAACAACAACAGTTACTCGTCCAACAGACTCGACAAGTCGAGAATACGGAAATCTCGATGATCCAGGAGGACGAAGAGGACGCGAGACCGTCTAGTCAATCCGGCAGCGAGGTTATACGAATCTCGTCGCCCTCGCCCGTTTGTCAACAGCCCGTCAAGGACGAAGAGGGCATGTGGCGACCTTGGTAAAATCACGAGGCGAACAACGTCGCGCCTATCTTTGAGAATTCGTCGGGATAATAGACTCGACAGACTGATGAACATGAGTGAGAAAAATTGTGAACATTTTGACTCTTCTTGTGTCCTTTTGTTTTTTGTTTCCCCCCCCCCCTTTTACCTTTGTTTTCTAAGGCTCCTTACTCTTTTTCCGTTTTCGCTTTCGCGATTTTTCGGCGATGGTCGTTACCGTGCCGAAGAAAAGTCTCTCGGAGAGTGAATCGCGGTGTGTAAGTATGTGTATATGATCGAAAGGGCGTGGGAGAGTGGGAGTGAAGGAAGAAGGGGATGCGAGTGACAGTGATAGTGCGAAAGGTCGGACACTGATAACGAACCAACGAAGCCTCTTCTTTTCGCTGGTGAAAAAGGCCTGGATCACTTGTAATTTTTAGTCCGTCAACACACACACACGCATGAATACGTACACACACACACACATGAACACAAACATCTGTAAATAATATATCTTCGCCTCGATGATACAAAAAAATGATAAAAAAAAAAACTATTGCTATATTATAGTAACGAAGAGTATAGATTTATTTTGATGTTATCTAGGTATAAATACTACGTCGGTGCGATGAGAGAATGCCTGCGTGCGTGGGATCAATACGAAACGAGTGAAATATCGTTTAAAATCATTATTTCACGATTTTATTTGTCTGTAGAAAAAATGAAAGCATTGTTCGAATCGTCAAAAAGTATTAATTTTTGTTTTCATGATAATCGCTCGAAAAAATACTTTCGAATGATTTAAAAAAAAAAAACATTAAATTTGTGTGCTTGGAAAGTGCTGTGAGTGCGATCGAGGATTTAGATAAAGAGAGAGAGTGAGAGAGTCCACAGTTCGTCGACACCTAATTACCGAAATATTAATGCTAAAATATCTTTGGGATTCAATTCCTCATTCAATGTACTTAGTTACGCAGTCAATATAATAAAAATATATTGAACCCGTGCCATTGTCTTATTCTTACCTATTTTTTTACAACCGAATTCACCAAAACATCATATTTTTTAAAAACCAAAAACCATTATCCCATAATTCCTGAAAACATTCTTATTACAAAGCACTCATATATTTTATGAAAAAAAAACACACACACAAAAGTGTTTGTATTTTTCAACTTTTCTAATTTTGCACGCATTATTCTCTCGGGAGGAGGAACAATGTTTTGCTTTTTTGTTTCCTCGTGTGCGAAATGCACACGAGGAGAGAGAAATAGAGAGGCGGAGGTCGATAGCCACTTTTTTTTCTCGTCATTATGACGCGTTGATCGGAACCGCCCGCGACCCGGACAGCTCCCCGTTCGTACTTTTTCTCTTTCTCTCGCTCGCGTCCCACCCGTAGATTTCGATCGTTAATGCAATTTTTGCCGCGTCATTAAATTTTTTGCCACCGCTCTCCCACAGCTCTCGAGCGCTCGTTAAGGACGTGCCGCCTGAAAACCGATTACCGATCGTTAAGTCAACCTATTTACG
Organism: Netelia virgata; assembly: GCA_951802705.1. NCBI lineage: Eukaryota > Metazoa > Arthropoda > Insecta > Hymenoptera > Ichneumonidae > Netelia > Netelia virgata. The sequence continues at coordinate 37,996,447 of OX637867.1, forward strand.
CCCGAGGTAAAGCCACTAACATCTCTGCATACACGTATAACGAATATACCACGCGTGTATAAGCTTATAGCTACGCCTATAGCTTCTTTTTCTCTACGTCTTCTTCTTTCGTCTATACCTCTCGTTCATCCGCTTAACGATCGTCGTTCTCTCCGTAGCCTTTACGACAAATGACTCGTCCGAATTTCAATTTCGCATTACTTTGTCGATTGTCCCAATGTTTTTCTATTTCTCTTGCCAGTATCGAGTTCCACCTTCAAGATTCTTGCTTTTTATTATATAATTTTAAAAAATCGATAATTTCGTCGATTTTTTTATATATTTTTTTAGTAAAAGATCGATCGAGGTTGCAGCCCAATTTCGTTGGTCGACGCAACCTCGCTGATTCGAACCGGCCATACCGGTCGGTAGCTAATTGAGACGTATAATTAGCATACGTTACCATTGCGGCTTTGAGCTTTTGCCACTACCACCCCTCGTTCACACGTGAGAGTCACACGACGAATCCTCCCGGGCGGCGATATTAAACTCTCATTAGTACTGGCATTTATGTATCGCGCAAACGATACTCCCTACTGCTATATACGATGTACGATTATGCGAGCATTAGCTAACCGGCTTTTTTATTCGCGTCGTTATGCGTACGGGACGAGAGACATTAACGCGTCTGACTAAAGCCAGATTACGCTACTGCGATACTGTCTGTATCGGAGTTGTACCAATGCGACGATCAAAGGGATAACGAAGATGGAATAGGTTTCGACGTATTCAGCTTTTCCTACTTTTCGAGAGAACTACCCTAATCTTCGAGAGAATGGCGTTGGATTCGTGGGGATAACTTTGATAGGGTGGTTCTGAGAGCAGTTTGAAAAATGGCGAGAAAATTGAAAAGTGGGAGGAACAGGGGGGATCGTTGATCAAGCGGGTAAGTTGGGCAATCGCAATATCTCGAAAACTAAGCATCGCAAGCTGATGCATCAAATGGACGAAAGAGAGGTATGGGGGAGGGGAATACATCAAGCCATGGCCGGTAGCCACGCGGCGCACGAAACGATGACACGGAACGTTTCATTATTATTGCACACAAAAGTAAAAAATACGTTATTGAGTATTTTTCTTCTAGCATCGTGTGAACAACTAGGACAGCAACTAGATGAGTACTAGTATTTAGTAAAATTAAGTGGCTATCGATCTGTAATAGTTATTTTAATGCACGTGGTAGGGATTTCATTATAAACTAAGATTTGTTACAAAAATTTGAGAGGGGGCTAGTTGAGCGTATCTCAACGCATTGTTCGACTAGCTCAACTATTTTTTTAAATTTTTGATCATTTACTAATTGATATTCCCATATCCAATATTATATACAGTCTAAATTATGTTAGAAAAAGCAAACCCAGTGTTTCATTGTAACATTAACTAGATTTTTGTTTATTTAAGAAAAAACATTTCAAAATTCGTTGCAATTAATGTTAATGTTTTAAAATATAGTTAATTAACCCACAGGTATTGGTTTATTACTGCATTGTATCAAATGGTCTGATTTTGTTATGAAATTCTTACGTTGATCAACTTATCCCACCTATGAGATTAATTTACACTCTATTAAATTTATGATAATAACTCCTAAACCAGACCTGAAGTGGATAATTTTTCTGAAGGCGTTTCGAGCAGGATAAATTGTTTATCCAACGGTGAAAGAATCAACGAAATCGGATGCGTCTTTTAAGAGTTATGATCGATTAACCCAAAAACTTCTCAACCTTCCCCGCTCTACCCTATGTATAAAAAAATTCACAAAAATCGATGATGTGGTTTCAAAAATCTGCGAAAAGTCATTAAAAAATTACTATGCGATGGACCAAACGGCATTTTAAAGCTTAAAATCACGACAAAAATATTTATCTTTTTTAACCCATTTCCTCATTGGAGTCAAACTCGCCGTATCATCGATGTTTTATTCAGTCCTGGTGAAACGTCAGACAGCCTGATTAATTGTCTGCTCGAATTTTTCGATGAATGATTTTCATCCCTCGAATACATACTCGAATCATACAGAAATATAGAAACGTCGGGACGTATTTGATACGAGAAATACATAATCCTCGACGCCTAGTTGAAACTCTTTCTCTCTCTCTCTCTCTCATTTTCGAGCGCTCGATATCTCGTCTCGTTACCGCGTAAATATCGGACAGTCTGGCACCTGGAAGCGGCAAATTATAGGCCAGTGAAAATTGATAGGGCCATTGGACTCCCCCTCGGGGCGGGGCACGTCCGTCAAATACGTTCTACGCGTCAAGCCCTTCACCCTTTCTCTCGGTCTCGCTCGATCCAACTATCTCCCCAGTATCCTCTATTTTGTGCTCTGTATACCGTACGATGTGCATAGTGTACCATATACTACATAATTATAGCCACGCGTGCGTAATAATAGTTGGCCCGGGTATATAAAGTGCCAAAAATATATCCTACAGGTTGTCCATTCTAACGTCTCGTTTTATACGATATTTACCATTTTTCCAAACACTCTCGTGCCAGCCATCGATATTTTTCGACGAATTTTAAACACAATTTAATTGTTTAATCGAAATTAAATTTGTTGCCTCTTCTCGTATTTTCATAAATATCGTTCGTCCTTTAATTCTCTCGGTCTCGCTCGATCCAAATATCTCCCAGTATCCTCTATTTTGTACTCTGTATACCGTACGACGTGCGTAGTGTATATTTTTCGACGAATTTCAACCCAATTTAATTGTTTAATCGAAATTAAAAATTTTCACGAAAGCCTCTTCTCGTATTTTCATAAATATGAACCA
>OX637867.1:38004262-38239963 GCA_951802705.1 Netelia virgata
AGCCCTCTCTCTCTCTCTCTCTCGTTCGAACTCCGCCATCCCCTCGTCCCTCTTTCACTGTAGATACATTTAACGACGCGGAAGACGCGAGAGACGCTCTCTCTCCCCCGGTATTCTCCCCCTCGTACCCAAGGGTCTGCTCTATATACGCCGTACACCCTTTCCCTTACTCTCATTTCACCATCCTCCCCTTTCTCAACCCCTTCGCTATCTCCGTCCCTCTTCCTCTCTCTCCTGCACAGCCCCTTCCCCATCCCCCTCCCCCTACCCCCTTTCCACTCTCTCTCTCTCTCTCTCTCTCACGAGCTACCCTCGTCGCTTTATAGCAGTTAACCACCTGTTACACGGCGCTCGGGTGTGCTCTCAACTCGCGACCCAACTTTTTTCGTTGTATTCGTTTTTTCGCGAAACACGCGACTTCGTACTATATATATATATATATATATATATTTATATCGTTGACTCCACTGTGTTTCGTCTCTCTATTTCTCTGCCTACGTTCGTGTCCTACTAATACACTTGTACCATCTTTGCTATCATCTACGTATATACAATATATATATATATATATATATATATATATTATATATACATATATAAATATATATAGGTATAGAAATATGTATATATATATAAATATATATATATAGGTATAGAAATATGTGTATATATGTATATTGGTTACGTGCATTCCTCAACCTCGTATATGACAATTTTATTCCACTTTTATTCAAAGAGAATGCGAGACAAAAATGTTTTCACTCCTTCCATCCAAAGAATGCTGTACTAATTATATTTTTTCAACAAAAACAAACCCCCGAGGGGTGACGTTGTATCGCAAATTGCAAGGTACGCACGCGGTGCCGGGTGAGACACTCGACAGTGTTCTTTTACTCGAATACTTAACACGCTTCTCTTTTTCGCCATCGTTTTTTTTATTTTACAATTCATCGTTTCAATTGGTATTGAAGAATTTTTGTATAATAGCCGAAATTAATATAAAAAAAATGATTTTTTTTATAGATTATTATTATTATCGTAAATAGATTTTTGAGTCACTCGTATTAGATTCGACGATCTTTATCGACCGTCGTTGTCGAAGGTCGCGTTGGCAATGATTTTTGGATGGATTCTCGCGATTCTCGAGTACGAACGCCTTTTCGCGGGTCTCCGCGTCGAACCTCCCTTATGATTAATCCTCGAGGGTCTTTCGATCGAATCTCGCCAATTCAACGGCCATCCGAGAACGTTCTTGCTCGTCGGATTTTCTTTGAACTTGAAGAGCAGCACGGGTGAATCACGTTTGAAACGAGTCGAGGGATCTTCCTCGTCGTTCTCCTCGCCCTCGTCGATATCGTCCTCGTTCGCTTTCGATATTTCATCCCTGCGAGGAATTTCGACGCTCGACGACTCGATCACGTCAACTCGATCTCTCCACTCGGACATCGTCGCGGTAGAATCATCGTAATCGAACTCGTGGTCGTCGGCCTCGACGCTCTCGTACATGTGATCGAAATAATCATTCTCGCTTACCACCGTCGGAATTCCGTCGGTCACCTCGGTCTGTCTCGTACCTTGGGCCGGTTGTTCGTCGACGAACTCGACGTCACCGTTATCGAACAATCGATCGATTTTAATCGTCGAATTTCCATTCGATATTATCGTGTATTTTCGCGGTCCGGCGAGACTCGAAATTTCACTCGTTTTCTTCGACGCGTCCATCGTCATCTCGTCAGGCTTCTCTTCTCGATTATCCTCGATCCCGAGACCCGAATAATTTTCCTCGAGATTCTCGGGCCTGTATCTCTCGAGATAAGCCGGAATTTCTTGGGTAAATAGCTTCACGTCCGTGAAATTCGTGTCGTCGAGCGCCTCCCTCGAGGCCAGCCAAGTTTTCATAGCGGCGTTTCGCACTTGATGGAGACGCTCGTGATACTCCTGGGCTGCTCTCAACCAGTCGACTATTTCGACACCTCGTTTCCATCTTTCTCTCGATACAATTTTTAATTCCGATTGTTTTTTATCGAGATTCTGGATTTTTTTGGTAGGGGAAATTAAATCGTTAGAATCCGATTGAACGTCTCTTTTTTTTCTACTCTTAGAATTTAACTTTTCATCCGTATCAAGATTTAGAGGTGTCTCGGTCGTTTCCGACGTTGAAACAGCCTCTAGGTGGTCCGTTTTTTCAGAATGATCGGAATAATCCAAATAAGCTGGGAAAATTGGATAATTATCGTCGACTTCTTCGTTCGACGGACGATCTTGTTCCATCCATGACATGTGCTTTTCCTGCAATTCCGAGCTGGAAGACATCTTGTCGAATTCCGAATTGTCCTCATCAACGATAAACAGATTTATCGAAGGATCTTCCTGTCGCCAATTCGAAAAATCGTCATCGCCATATCTTGTCGATAATCGCGTCGAACTCTCCTCGATTCGATCGTCGACTATCGATTTTGGTATCTGCGTTTCCAAAGAAATGGGGGATTCCTCGGTCTTAGGATTTTCAGATTTCACATGTCTTCCACGACGTCCGATCGATCTCTCGCTCTTCCTTTTACTTCGATCCTTCCCTATGGCTGTATTGAGAATTAGATTCAATGGCCAAACTGGTCGAGGCCGATGCGAAAAACCGGAAGTGACTTCGAGATTGGATCTCTCCAGCGAAAAAAGTCGTGGCTCGTGATTTCGATCGTTATAATAATTTACTCCGCTCGAGTCTTTGTTCGTCAAAAATATCGGGACATCCTTTCGTCCAATGACGTTTGTTCGAGCCTTCAAAAAATTTCTAAATCCTCCTGCCGGTGATTCCTGAAGTCCGCGTTCCCATTTTCCCCGTCTCGCAATTTTACGAGCGGAAGTCGCTTCCTGGTCGTCGATTTTACCACGTCCTGGAGTCAACGAGATTCGTTCGACTTTGGATAAATTAAGAGGGTTTGTAATCATTCTCCAATTTCTCCCGAAGAAAGATTCTCCCGATTTCGTCGAAGGTCGAAGCGTTCGAGCGCTCGAATTTTCGTTCGAGAGATGAACGATTATTTCATGACGCGGTGTCGACAATTTTTCCACCGATTCGTTCCTACCTCCCGGTTCAATTTCCACTCTCTCGATATCCATTTTCTTATCTTCGATATCGTCGAATCTTTCATCAATTTTTTCCATCATATCGAGAAGCGCGTTCTCGATGTCGATAGTCTTTGTCTCTATTCTGTCGAGCTGATCGCTAAATTCATCGACGTTTTTGTTCCCGAAAGTATCGAGTTCGCTTCGAGTATCGAAAGTCTTTAAACTCACCGGATGTTTCGGAAAGTTCAATTCGTAGTTGATAAAACGATCGGAAAATTCGTCTTCTTCATTTTTCCAAAGGTTCAGATAGTTTTCAGTATTTTCTTGGCTCGGAGATATAGCCGAGGAATTAAAATTTGATAGATTTTCGAAATTTTGCTTCGTCGTCGAAACGACAGGGACGTCCGGGCTGTCGTTATCGACGAAAATTTCTAAATCCTCGTAATTTCCATACTTTTCGATAATGTCGTCTTTTTTTCTGGAAAAATTTCTATCGTTATTATCTTCCAAATTGATAATTCTCGGTATTCCATCGATGCGAATATTTATCTCGGAATCGATTCCATCGTCAACGACTGGCTCGCCCATTCGCGGATTTTCCTCAAGATTTATTTGATCTTTTTGGCCTATCGACCATTGACCAAAATCTTCGACCGATCCAGGAGTTTTATTGACGATATCATAGACGTAAACTCTGCTCCATTCCTTGGACGTCCTTTCGTCGATTTTTTCATCATTTTCCGACTCTTTGTCCAATTCTCGCTTTCTTCGAAAATTTTTTCCGGAGCTTTTCAATCTTAAGATTTTTGAAGCGTAAGTCATTAAAAGAGAATTTTGTAATATCATCATAATTTCAGAGTCACGGAAAGTATCCGTGGACTTTTTAGTCTCGATTGCGTTTCGATCATTTTCGAGGTGACAAAAATCTTTGAAACGTTCGTAAATAATTTTACCTTCGATTTCGTTAATTAACGACTTTTGCTGATTTTTATCGATCAACTCGATCAAGATCTTCAAATCCGCGAGTGCTTCGTATCCGTAGATCAATTGAAATTCTCTTCCTCTAACTAATAAATTGATCAAATGGCTCGAAGGATCGAACGAAATATTTTCATTATTTTTCACGTTATCACCGAAATTCACGTTTTCCAATCTCTCGCAGGTGAAATTCTTGCAGACGAAACTTTCCCTGCAACTCGTGGTGGCGAGAATTGTCACTCGGGATCTCGAATCGTCGAAATTTTCGAACGAGCGTGTCGCTAATTGCGATCCGCACGATTCCCCGTAATCTAAAAAATAATAATCGATAAAAATACATTTTGATAATTATCAATTAAAAATCAATTTTCACATTTTTTTCAAAAAAAATGTGATCCACTTGTTATTACCTCGAAATTTGACGCAGGATTTACAACAACCGCACAGATCACCGCGATCGCTCGTCGTTGCATCGTTCGAACATTTTGAAAGCTCACCATCCGCGCAATCCTCGCAATGTTTCTCGCTGCAAAAATCGAACACATTGGCGTCACTCGCCTGCACCGATCGATCGAAACGCGACAACGATAATATTAAAGTCGACAGCGTCCAAATTTTACCTGAAATTTAAATACGAAAAAAGCACCATTAAAAAAAATTCATTTTCATATTTTTATAATTAATTCTGAAAAATCTTACCGATCGTCGAGTTTGCCAGAAGCATTTTTTATCAACGCGTATCGACGAGACTCGTCGCGACGAATGATCTCGCGATTTATATGGGAACGAGTACAATGCTCGTCGATTCGCAAAGTCGTTAAATGTTTGGGAAAACACGTCCTTTGTTGGCCGACGTGCTGTCGCGTCAACATCCGAGACGATCGCGGGAAAAAATATATCGACTTACTATTTTTCTTTTTACCTCCAACTGTCTCAAGACGTCGCTTTATAGCCGGGACTTTGAATATTTGATAGAACGATCGAAAAACAAGAAAGAAAGAAAACAAGAGAATGACGAAAATTTTGACGTAAATTTCTGACACTGCTGGATAAAAAAATTCTTTAGGACATCGATCGGTTAAAAATTAAATAGTCAAATTCTTCGAAAGCTTGTTTACAAAAATTGATGATAATTATTCGATCGAGATAAATCATAATGAGCGAGATTGAAATGATCGAGGAGGCAAAGGGAGAAAATCCTTCGGAGCCGATCGCGGACGTTGCAACGGCGGCCGAACCAGGTCAGCCCGCCGAATTCGAAGATCCTTCTACCACCAATCAAGTATTACCCAAGTTTGACACCGAAGGGTGAAATTTTTAAGCCCCGGGAGGGAAGCCTATGGAAGATTCGCTCGCATTAATCGTTGCGACGAATATTCCCAGACTCATCGACGACCGGTTCATTATCAATTGAGACGATCGAGGAAGAGGATGAGATGGTGCATCGTTCGAAAATATTGTCCTCCGACGAACTCCGCGAAGCAAAGTTTACCCAGACGTTCTTCAAGTTCATGAAGAATCTCAGTGACAAACGATGCGTTGAGATTATCAACATGGACGTCGATCACGAGGATAAATCGATCATCTTTTATCAGAGATCTGCAGATTTTATTGGGGAAGCAATGACGAAAAGAAATTGATTAAAAACCCCAAAACAAATTTCAATCTAATTCGAGTACACGAAAATTTTTACATTGCAAAATTACTCGATCGATAACGAAGCTTTCGATGAGCGAATCAACCCCTTCGTTATCGATGTCGTTGTTAAAATAGCGTTGTGCAGGATAACTTACCGGCTGGTCGGGAAAAAGGGTCGACAACGACATCTGTGAAACACAGCGTCGACTATGCCGGCAACAATATTTTTATCAATTTCACTGGTCGATAAGTATAAACCGGATAAATCGGCGAAATAACGTTCGTTGATAATTTAACTGTGTCGAAAGCGATGAAATATTGAAAATAACACGATATAATAACGAAGAAGAGAATAATAAAGAAAAAAAGGCGTGAAATATTTGTTTAAAGGAAAGAAGGCTGATATTTATTTCAAAGGAAATAACGAACTACCGACGATCTTCGCATACGTATTGTATCGCGTTTATTAAAGATTGATTAATACGTTATTAAGTACAATATGGTTGTGCATTGCAGTTTCATACAAAACGGTTATGCTCTCATAATTTCGCATAACAATTAATGTATTTCATCTTGATATATTCATGCCCATTAATCGGCATCCTCTTTCTTCTTATTTCGCTTATATTCATTATTGTTTCTTCATCGTTTTTTGGTTTTAATTTTTCTGCATAGAACCGCAGGGATTCGCGTCTAGATCGATGGATTTACGATCGATGTCTACGTCCCCTAATTCTTGGCGGTTGTCGCTTCATTGTATTCATCATTTATTTTTCTTTTTTTTCTTTTTTGTTATTATTAATTTCTTCCTCTCATTTCGTCTCCACCCAACTTTTCACGAGTCCTTCGCTTCACAGCTTCTTGTACCAGAAGAGATAATGCTCTCCTTCGCTGATCTCGAGATCGTCGACACCTTCAATGAGAGAAAAAAAAACAAAATCAATGAATCAACGAAGATTCGAATTGAGTTTGCACGAAAAGTATTATAAAATCTGACCTCCAGGAGCAACTAGCTGATTGCCAGGTGGCGAAGCAAGATCCGGAGGGTTGGGTAGTCTGTACAAGAGCCAATAATGATAAGACATTGGCTCTTCCTTGTAACCAGCCAGAGTATGGACGTAATGGCCATTCGGCCATTCCGAGGCCGAAAATTGAAAATGTGGTGACAATTCAGCGGCAAGCGTCATAACTCCGTAGAAAGTTTCGTTCTTCGGTGCTGCGACGATCAAATGATATGTCTCGTTCGTACCAACCCAGAGCGTGTAAGAAACGTTCACCATTTGGGGCATCGACGTTGCGGATGTCGCCGACTCGGTCGTCGAGTTGCTCGAGTTGCTGCCCGTTGTCGCGGGTATCAAATTGTCACCACGATTGTCAGGCGAGGTGACATCTTGAATTTGGATTTGCGTTTAAATAAAATCAAAATCTCCACTAAAATCGATCGGGAAATTGAACAGGTAAACGGACTTACCGACGATCGTGGTCAACCGAGGGGGTGAACTGTCCGTAAGTCCTTGGCCGCAGTCCAGAGTTCTAATGCTCGCTAGACTACGAGGTGCCACCCCGAGTACAGCTTCGGCAGTCGCGTGAACGTTACCATCGAAAGAACCATCGGGTCTCTGTCGATTCGTCAACCAGCCCAGAGCTGCCGATTTGTTCCAATTGTCAGCAGGCTCGTTTTCAACCTCTTCAAGCGCCTGCATAGCCAGAGCCGTCGCGTGCAAATCCCCGAAACTACCATCGAGTCTCTGCTGATGGGCCAATTCCAACGACGGATTTCTCACGAAATGATGAAGATTTCGATGTCTATGATCCTGAACGATGCAGCGCAATGCCAGTATCACCATAGCCACGGTATCTTCGACATGGAATCAAACATTTTTGTTTAATCCATGAAAACTACAATTTCCTTTATCAAGATTTTCGATTCGAATCGATAACGAAAAAGAAAAAGATGAAATCCTCACCAACGTTATGATACTGGGCAGCACCCGCGATATCGATGAGTCTGCGTATCTGTCTCTTGCGCACGTGAGCCTGTGCACTACATGCAGCGAGAGTCGTAAGGGCAAATTCGTAATCTGTCGGTGGCTCGTGATGTTGCAACGTGCCGATTAAATCATGACCGTGGAACTGTCGTGGATCCATGCAAAGAGCATTGAGGGCGAGTGTGTAACGAGCCAATCGAACCGCTGAAAATCCAACCTCGTGATGCCTGAAAACAATGTTGTTTTTGTTTTCCCATTAAATGAGACAATAATGGAAAATATATCGTTCTCGTTATTTTATATATATGTATATATAAGCAGAGCAATCCAATTTCATTTAATTACAGATCAAGATTTCTTCCACAGTCCGTTCCGTTAAGTACGTTAGATCATACGTAAAATGGCTTCCTTGCGTAATTCATCGAATTGCCATTTTATATAAAGATGCGGGTAAAGCGAGGTTGGAGGGTCGACAATGATTTCTTAAATACAGGTCATCCATATATATATATATATATATATTATTGATAGGTCCTTTTCCAAGAATCGGTCAGGGTCAAGGTCGTCGTATCGGTCTCTAGCTTTTACGTACGTAAACTTTGATCCTTACCTATATATATATAGGGAAAGGTGATAAAAAATGATCCCTCGGGGTAAAACGATCCCCGGCAGTTTTACCAACTTAATATCGTCATCTAGGATATTTTAAGTGAATTTCGTGCTCCTATGGCCAAGTCGTACAATCTCTGTCAGTGTCGTGGCGTCGTTGGCAGTGGGAAAGTTTTTATCACAAAATATTTATTTTGTGATAAAAACTTATTTGACTTTATGTAGCTTTAGTCTACGTAGATATTATGTGATAGATGTGTTTTTCTCAGTTTCTGTTACCAATTAGCAATGCAATTAACCGTCCTTTATTACAGTATTCGAAAAACATAGGTTTTGATGTTTTTTGTTAATAAGGCATTTGGGCCAAAACGATCCCTTGATAGGGTGGGCACAGTGATTCCAGGATCATTTTACCCCCTGCCTACCTACTTCCAATCGTGGTCAGTAAAACTGTAAAACAGATGATACTAGTTATCAGGTTATCGCTTTGTTTGATTGAGACAGCTTTGTTTGATTGAGACTTCATTTTGAAACAATTGAGACTGTAAAATTACACTAGTTATTAAGAGAGCATTGTTCGATTGTGATTTTATTAAAACTGTAAGGTCAATGATAGTAGTTATGAAGAGAGCGTTGTTTGTTTAAGATTCTATTTGAAAACAATATTAACGCTGTAAGGCCAGTGATATTAGCTATTAAGAAAGAGTTTTTTGTTTAATATTTCATTCGAAAATAATTAAGACTGTTAAGCCAATGATACTAATTAAAAAGAGAGTGTTGTTGTTAAGATTCTGTTCAGAAACATGAATAATACTACTATGAATAAAACTACCATTACTGTTATAGAGATTTACGAGAATTAAGAATTTACTGTATGATTATTAAGACAGAGTTTCTTTAAATTTGTTGCCTAGACTGAATCTACAATAAAACTACCAAAAAATATTATTGAATGTTTTATTTCTTGCTTGAATTTTAAATATTGGGGTAAAATGATCCCCGGATTATTTAAGCCGCACCAGGAGATCATTTTCGACACCGCGGTGTACAAAATCATCCCTTAGTAGACTTTCACGAAACATTAATAAAAATTATTCCTAATTACTAACGCGATTCAACCCTTACTAAATTTGTAGGTCGATTGAATAAGCTACCCCTTAAATATTTCAAGTTTAAGAAAAAGCTGCATACACTCGTTTTACAGCTGTTTTCCCTTAGGGGAATGATTTTGTACCACCTTCCCCTATATATGTATTTGAATTAAGAGTTTTTACCTCCATAGTAATAAAACTATCTCGAGCTCCATTTGTTTTCCACTGAGCTGCAATTCGACGGCAGCCGGTGAGGGTAAATTCTCATCGTGGGAAAGATTGGCAAGACGCAGAGCCAGAAGTACTCTGTGTGTATCGTTACCCCAACCGGCATCTTTGTCACGTTGATTCCAGAGCCACGTCGTGGCTCGTTCCAAAATTGTCTCGGACTCGATCTCGACCGCGCTCGGCTCGGGGCCTATCCCTGCACGAATAAATTTATCGATAAAACAACCTAAAAGTCATTTCAATGCCAAGAAGTTTTTGGCACGTGTCGCATGATTTGTCTTTCTTACCCTCGCAGCGAGGAAATGAAACGCATGCCCAGCCTGCAAAGAAGAGGATCTTCGCTATACTCCACATCTTTGTTTACCCGGTTTCTTACTGAAATTAAGCAAAAAGTTCATCGAATTAAGTTCATTTTTCAACGAAGGAATTTCAATGAAATTATGGGGTTACGAAAATCCACGAAGCTTCCTATACATTAGCGGTATCGGTGCTCTTTATCGGCATCGGCGCTTATTCCAAACTTGGAAACTCGGCGCGATCGTTGGCCCCAAAGTGTAAATTGATAGTCCGGCGTTTGATCGTGCGGGTTTTGAACGGAGCGAACTTTGGTCCGTGAGCGAAACTAAACACCCTTAGGCTTCTGTATCGCGAAAATCGATCTGACCTCGATATATTCAGGGATTAATTCGACCAATCGTCTCGAAACAAAAAAATCAAACCTGCCGCCGTTCTCCCCTCCGTCCTTTATTCCTACGCCCTGTAACAAATAGAAAGAGCTCGAGGCCTTAATTTCGTGAAACGATCCTAAACAACGCCTCGTTCGTGTATAATTATCTCACAGTTTGTCCCCTCTAATCCCTTCGATTCCATAATATACCAGGAAACGTAGATTTGAGGTCACTGAACCGATAAATACCATAATTTTATTTTTATTTGTCCCGACGACGCTACGATTCGTCCTGATCCGAGACACCCAAAATTATCCCGACTTTATCGATCGATATTTCCCCGAAACGCCATCTTTCCGTATCCGTCCTGTCGTAATCGACGACAGACAAATATTTTCTACCCTTCGAGGGAATAACGGCTCGTAGTGGTAAAAGCACGTGATGAAAATCTCGCCGGTGATAAATCGCATCTAATCTCGATCGTTCGAGGGTAGGAGGAGGGTGGATTTGATATTCTTGTCGTGTATTTAGCGTGTATGTAATGTAAAGAACGAAGCAAGTGGAACACACGAGGAAAGGCCGGGACGACGTCGGGACGTCGAACACACGGGCCCATGCGATATTGCGTGGGATCGATATCATGGCGCCTACTGTCGCCCCTCTTCGCTATATACGCGGCGTACCCCTTACAACACACGTTCTATACTTGGTACCTGCATTGTACAACGGTACTACTACCTATATACACTCCCTTACACGCCTATCTCTCTTGGTCTCTCTCTCTCTGTCTCTCGCTCTTTCTCATTATCTCTCTATCTCTCTCTCTCTCTCTCTCTACATATATATATACGAGTTTCATACAAACGATTCTATCACCTATGTTATATATATATATATATAGAGAGAGAGAGAGAGAGAGAGAGAGTTTGCGACGTACACATATATAGAGATAGATTAGGGGTAGGAAATATTCAATGCGGTATTCTATACGCTATTATATACATCTATGTGCGTACATACATTTATGTATATAGGAACGAAGCTACATGAACTCCCCACATTCTATATACACAGCTTATTGTCCGTGCACCTCGTAACTTCCATTGTCATATTATACAGTATAGTTAGCGTATCTCTAATATACCACTCTGCCGCGCTCGAGAACGTCTCGCGTGCAATATATCGCAGAGAGATCGAAACCACGATGTCTAGCAGGGAGAACGCTAGGAAAAACTCGCAACCACTTATCGATAGATAGCTCGATTGAATTGTGGCAGAAGTGATTTTTGAGATCGACGAACACGACGAAAATAAATTGACTCGATCGAAGCTTATTAGGACGGTTGCATGATGAAAAAAAAAAAACTTTTTTCAGTTTTAGATATTTATAGAACTGTCTGTCTCTCTCTCTCGGGATTAATTAAAACCAGAATGGTCTCACGTGTGCCAACTATTTTCAGATATTAACCGTAGGTGTTTACGAGGTCTGTGAATAAAAACAAAAACAATCGAGTCACGGCAACAAAACTTTTTTGTCTCGTTTCATTATAAAAATTTCTTATGTATTTAAATTAATTTTAATTACTTTAATCGTTCGATAAGGATAATGTATCGATTAGTCGCACGGATTAAAGAGACGAGGTTCGTTGTTCGATCAAAACGTTTATCGACGTAACGAGACGAGTGTCTACCTGTTGGAGAGCTCGGAAGAGCCCCTGGCCGAGCAAAGTCCGACCAGTAACTGACCTTAACTACTATTCCACGCTCCGACGTGATTTTCTACCCTTTGCCTCTATTCCCTTTTTCCCCCATAATATCCGTCCATCGTCGCGACATAAATCTTCACTCTTCACTCTCCACAATATTCTCTCCCTCGATCGAATCCAACAAATCAAAACCCAACAATTCTTAACGCAACGATTAATTCAACGTCTACCTCAAACTAAAAAAAAAACAAAAAACAAACACTAATAATAATAATAAATCATATTTATTAAAAAAGTACTCACGAACCAACCCGAACCTTCCTCGAATATTCCTCGCGACAGTGAGAGAGGGTGGCCACAGGAATTATTAAGTAGTAGTCGACACCCAAACGTTGCACCCTCTCCGCGGGGGGGTAGTTCAGATTTTCGACTGTATATTTCGGCAAAGATTCGATGTCTAATCCCGAATACGTCTCGCACGATTCCCCACAAACGTTTCGTGCGATATTACGAGAGACTGATCGAGTTCCGTGTCCGTGATGCGACGATACCGGCCAGAATGGACACCGAGAAGAGAACGAGAGTTTGTTTCCCGGAGCTGAATATACTATATTATGTATACGTGTGTGTGTCTGTATATGAGTACTCGTATAGTTGATAGTTGATGGCGATCGGTGGAGGAGGGGTTCAAGGGGATGGTGATGCTAATACACCGTCTCGATATATATATATATATATATATATATGTATATAATGCTCTACGTGGTTGTATCTATACGCATACAAATATATATATACACATATATGTATGTTTTAGAAAATATATATATATATACAGACGTATGTATTTCTGCGTGCCGATGACAAAGGGCGAGGGATATGTACTACCGTTCAGTGACAGCGCGTCACAGGCGTCGCGTCGTCGTCACGATGCGCCTGCCTCGTGAATGCGCAATGCAGACTAAAACCCAGGGAACTATCGCCGAGGGGTTCGAAGACCTCCCTCCCTTGCCGAGGCGCGCGCCTCTCTGCCCTCTTCGCCCTCTTTGCTCTTCCACCCTCGCCTGTTCTTCGTATTCCTCTCTGACTATCTCTGTCCCTCTCTCTCACCCTCTTTCGTCCTTTCTCTTTCTCTTTTCCACTTTCCCTCTCTTCGTATCTCTCTCTCTCTCTCTCTCTTTTTCAACAACCCCTCGGCGCTCGTCTCTCTTGCCATAGTCCTCTCATCAACCCTCCACCGTGTGGCACACGCGAGTCGATTCCCGCGACCGAGCGGCGACCCTTTTCGCTTTCCCATCCGGTTTTCACTCGAACTCGTTCCCTCTCCATCCTTTCGCCCACCTCCACAACGTCCCTCATTTTCATCCCTCCGTCGTTCGCCAGACGCGAAAGGGTTCTTGAGAGAATATTTTTTATTTCCTCTTTCTTTTTTTTCTTGTCTCTCGACTATTTTTTTTACCTCACTCGCTACAAGATGAGATGACTATCTCGTCCGAGAGAGAGAGAGAGAGAGAGGGAGAGAGAGAGAGAGAGAGAGAGAGACCTGATACTCAAACCAACCCTGTCTAGCATCATCCCCGTCCTCACGGTTGCACGATTTGTACCGTAGTCTCGTTCCCCTGTTTTTTTGTTTTGTTCTCACCATTGTTTCATACTTCTGGTATACGAAACTACAGCGTGGTATTATATTGCCGGTTTTTTGTATCTAGTCTCATTGTTTCGAGGAACGAGGCGAGCGGACTCGACGGTTTCGTTGATAGTTTCATCCCTTAATAGGCTCATCCTGGGGGAGGGATCGGTCACGAGACAATCGTACCATTGAGACAAAGCTTAACGTATCGCGCTTGACGTTATTGTACCATTGAGCTTATATTAATATTTCTAATGTAATTGTCTCGTTCTTCTTTATTACTCTTTATACTCGCCTCGTTTCCAATAATTCCGTGAAACAAAAAAAACTGATCGACGAAACGACGCTCTGATAATAAATTTATTTGAAAACAATTGGAAAAATAAAGTTTAATTAAATAATTGAATCCAAATGTTGAATTCGAGACCCGATAAGATTGCTTCGATAAGATTGTTGTTGTTGGCACGTTCGTAACGCCCGAGGTGCTTCGCTTCTCTTGGCTCGGCACAGGGTTGTTTGAACTTGGTTACCAAGAGCCCACTCTCTCCCTCTCTCCCTCTCTCTCTCTCTCTCCCTCTCTCGTGTTAGTCATCTATACGGACAACAGGAAAGAGGGGCTGTTCGTATGAGTCACGCCGTTATTCCAAGAACGAGAATCCGTCCGATTCGCCCCAGGACTTGTCGAATATTTTTTCCAAGGATGAATCATAATTATTTTTCTACAGAGAAAATAAAAAAAAAAAAAAGCTTACGAATTTCGTAAATTTCGAAGAGACAATAGAATATCGTACATTTCGTTGCGACGTTCAAATCGAATAAAGGAGAGATCCAACCTCGAGAAAGAATATAATAATAAAAAGGGAAAAACGTAGTGGTGAAAAAATATATAGCAAAGTATCATGCAGGATAAAGTACAACCGGATAATACCACCGAGCCGGATCCAGCCTCGGGCGTACGAACGAACCAACAGTTGAGTCCCGATTGGACTTCCGGGAGAGGGATAATAAATCCTCGAGAAATCTCCCCGGAGGACAAACTCCCGAGAGATACATCTCAAATTTCTATAAAAACCTCGTATATCGTCGCGACGCTCATTAGCCATCGCCATCTTTATCGGTAAAGTTGTTCGTCCTTCTAAAATAGAACGTTTACACCCCGCTAGAACAGAGGAAACCGAGATATCGTCGTTTCGCAAGAGGCTAAAATACTTTGGGAAAATATACTGGCGTGCTATCCTCACTATCGTCTGCCCCATTGTCCTCCTACCGACGCTGATTGCGATCGATCGTTCCGTAAATCGAAATATTCCATTCGATATGAGATATTTATTTACCCAGGAACAATATTAATATCTCGTATTTAATAGGAAATTAGATGTGCTTATGTGATTATAATAATGGTGATTTATTGGATCAGCGAGTGCATTCCTTTACCGATCACTTCTCTCATCCCTCTCGTTCTATTTCCCTGCTTTGGCATACTGAGTACCGAGCAAGTATGCCGTTGTTATATGAACGATACCATAATGGTATTCATCGGTGGCCTCGTGCTAGCGATCGCGATCGAGCACAGCAATTTACACATGAGAATCGCACTGAGAACGATGACGATCGTTGGCTGTAGTCATCGCAAGCTTTTAGGTGGTATGTGTGTCGTTACGACTTTTTCGTCGATGTGGATTTCCAACACAGCCGCGACTGCTATGATGGGACCGATTATTATGGCCATTCTCATCGAATTAGAAAAGGTTCGTCGTCTCGTCCGCCAATTAATTTTTCGTTGCTTTAAGGCAGGAGACTCGTATAGACGGGTGAATTTTAGTCGATTTTCATGAATTTTTTCTCAACGAATAACACGTTCGATGTTTTTGAAATTTGGCATATTGTTTATTTGTATTTTTAACTATTACGAGATTTTTTGTTTTTTAATGAAAAATGGCTGATTTATTGTGCAGTCTTCGAGGAAGAACGCAGCGCGAGTTGTTTATCGGTGGGGCTTGTAGCTCTTGTTGTATTTAACCGAAATTTTTTTTTTTAAATTCTCATTGTTTATTAATGTTATAATTAGTCGGCGAAGCTACAAAAAATAGAAGTAAAAAAAAATTGACCGATTGAGACACTTTATAAAAAAACTTTGCTATTTTTACTACATTTTCCCATGGTTTTCGCCTCGAAAAAATTATTGTTTATAAAAAAATTTCAAAACATGTAGGTTCGCGTAGAAAATCATGGTATAGAAAAGACGTGTGCAAAATTTCAGCATGATTGATGAAATACTTTTTGAGTTATCTGTCCCACCGATTCGAAAAACATAGTTTTGAGAAAAACGCGTTTAAAATTGTTTAAAGGGACACGTTTATACGCTGTAACATGAGAAATACTTTGAATTAAGTTTTTCAATTTCACTAAAGTATTCTTAAAATGTTATACAAACATTTTATGAAATAAACAAAAAAATTGATTTTTTGAAAATTCCATACGAGTCTCCTGCTTTAAAGGGAAAAAATTGTATTTACAGCAAGGTCTCTGTCGAGTGTTTGTCGAAGGCGACATACCGGATCCGGAAGATCCTACAAAGCCGTTAGTCCAAATGATCGTTTTATTTATTATTTATACTCTAATTATATAATTTTTGTATTTATTTCGTTAATTGGTCAGAGTTACTAAACCGACTAATGTGACCAAGGCGTATCTACTCGGTGCTGCTTATTGCGCCACTTTCGGTGGTTCTGGCACTCTGGTAGGAACCGGTACGAATCTGACCTTCAAGGGAATTTACGAAACGACTTTTCCACGTGCCGATACCATCAGCTTCTCTCAATGGATGATATGGTCCACCCCACAAATGATCGCCAATGTATTTCTCACCTGGACCTATCTTCTCTTTTGTTACATGGGTCTTTTTCGACCTAGGAGCGAGGACGCCAAGGCTGTCGAGATAGGTCCCGAGGGTGAACTCGTAGCGAACCGAGTAGGCACAAGCGAAACAAAAAACTAAAGCTTCTTCCCAGTTTATAACCAGAATTTTATTATTTTTCCCACGTCTACGTTTTTTTTTTAGATAATGGCAGAAAAATACAAGAGTCTTGGTCCCATGAGTTTTCAAGAAATCGGCATATCCGTTCTCTTCGTTGCTTGTATTCTTCTCTGGCTATTCAAATTACCTGGTTTCATCACCGGATGGGCAGAATTGATAACTACGGTGTAGGAGATAAAACGAAGCAAGATAAAAACAACGAAACGTTGATCTATCGATTAATTCATTTTTCAGGGAAATCAAGGATTCGACGCCAGTGATATTAATCGTCATACTCATGTTCATCATTCCCAAGGAGTCGGTTTGTCTGTACGCGTTCCGACGAAGGAGTACGTTTTAAACATTATTTCAACGATAGATTTAATTTTTCATTTTTCGTATCGCAAGAATCTTGCTTTTTTTTATATCAGCGAACAAAAGACCCCTGCAGTCTGGAGAAGGGTTGATCACCTGGAAAGTCCTCGTCGCGAACATGCCCTGGAGTCTGATGTTTCTCCTAGGTGGTGGTTTCGCTATAGCGAAAGGAAGCAATTATTCCTGCCTATCGAAACGAGTTGGCGAATTTTTAATTCCTTTGAAAAATTTTCCCCCATTCGCAATACTGACGATAGTCTGTCTCTTTATCGGTACTATTACCGAAGTAACGACCAACGTTGGCATGGCTAATATTATGCTTCCGATAATTGCCCAAATGGTACGAAAAAAAAGAAAAAAAACAACGAAAACCATTTGTCTATAATTGAAATTTTTAATCATTTCGTTTAAATGTATCGAAATAATTTGAAAAAACAGAGCGTTGCCATAGAACAACATCCTTTGTATCTGATGTTACCCGCGACTCTATCCTGTTCATTCGCCTTTCGACTTCCGGTTGGTACTCCACCAAACGCGATAGTCGCGGTCATCGGTAATTTGTCGATGAAGAATATGATTATCGGTGGATGTCTTCCAGCTATCTACAGTATGATTATTATTCTCATACTGTTTCCAACTTGGGGCGTATTCGTTTATGATATCGGTAAATTTCCCGATTGGGCAAAGAACCTAGAGAACGGAACTCGTCTCGAATGGCATTGCGATTGAGCGTTAGACGATAACTCTTAAAAGCATTATCAAAACAAAAAAATCATGTACATAGAAATTATTTTATATGTCGGAACGAAGTATTAAAAAAAGAAAACTGACTGAGTGGTAATGAGCAAACATTGAACGAGATACGTGGCCTTCCGTTGTCTTTTCTCCGAACAACCTCAAACCGCTCAAGTTCCAAATCGTGACGAAGAGTTGAGTCGACTTTTCGTTCCCTCGATTCCATATAATCTTGTACAGAATAATCCATAATCTTGACGTACAGAATACTTCGGTTGAGCTATGGAAAGCGAACAAAGATTTTCTTCGAGTTGTATTGGCGCAGTGTCGTGATAGTTTTATGGCCGATAGTTCTTCTGCCGATTCTTCTAAATTGCAACAAGCGAGAATCTGAAACATAATTAGAGATGAATTCTCGTCAATCTTAAAGAAAAGAATCATTTTTTCTGTTTCGGAATTTTGGACGGCAGACAAGTTTCGAGCTGTTACATGAACGATACCATAATGGTATTCGTCGGTGGATTGATACTCGCCATCGCGATAGAGCACAGTAATCTTCACATGAGACTCGCGCTTGCCGTTATGAAATTCGTCGGATGCAGCCACACTCGTCTTCTCGGTGGATTATGCACAGTCACCACTTTTATCTCGATGTGGATATCGAATACCGCAGCCATCGCCTTGATGATACCAATTATAATGGCCATACTGCAAGAACTCGAAAAAGTTTACATTTTCTTATTCTACGACGTTGTAACGAAGGCCGGATTTTTATTTTGTTAACGAAAATTTGTTAATAGAAGGGTCTAGGAAACATCTTCAACGAAGGTGAAGCAGATCCCCATGGGAATTCATGAGTTTTTGGAGAGTTAAATTATCTCGAGCAGACGATGAGATATTCGTATTTTCGTATTTTTAGGATTTTTAAGCCAACGAAAGTAACGAAAGCCTATCTTCTGGCAACAGCCTATTGCGCGACTTTCGGTGGCACCGGAACACTCGTTGGTACGGGTACCAATTTAACGTTCAAGGAAATATACGAGGGACCTTTCCCGATGCTCCTGCCATAACTTTTACAAAATGGATCACCTGGGCTTTCGTACCGATGATCGTAAATTCGGTCGCCACTTAGTTTTACGTCCAGTTATTTTATCTTGTTATGCTAAATCCCAAGAGTCCGGCTGCACGCGCAGCTTCGATGGGAAATGTTGGCGAGGACATCGCCCATCAGGTAATCTATAAAAAAAAACAAAAGAAAACAAATATTTTTACTCGAAATACAAAACCGATAGGTGATGCGTGAAAAATATCGAAATTTGGGCCCAATGTCCTTCCACGAATGGGCAGTAGGAGTACTCTTTTCTCTGTGTATACTTCTCTGGATATTCAGAGCACCGGGATTTATCACAGGCTGGTCCGAAGCCATCACGAGTCGGTAAGCTCGCGAATTTCTCTTTAAATCCGCGTTTATTTAAAGAAAATTATTTACCGAGAAGTGAAGGACTCGGCGCCAGTACTTTTCGTCTGTATACTCATGTTCTTCATCCCGAAGGATCCCAGTTTTGTTTACAGCTACAGTCATAAAGGTGAGTTTACTTTCGCTCCCTGGAAATGAAAAAATAGATAAAAAGAAAAGTAGCACGGCTTACGACGCGAATCCTACTCACAGTTTCCAATAGACCCGTGAGATCATCCGAGGGTTTGATCACTTGGAAAGTGATAAACGCACAGATGCCGTGGAGTTTGATGTTTCTCTTGGGCGGTGGATTTGCTATATCGAACGGAAGCGATTATTCTTGTCTCTCGAAACATATTGGCGAATCCCTTGCATCCCTCAAGGACCTACCACCCTTTATAATTCTCATCGTCATATGTTTGTTTATCGGAACGATTACGGAATTTACGTCTAATATCGGAATTGCAAATATTATTTTGCCGGTTGTCGCACAAATGGTAAGGAAAAGCATCCGGAACAAGTTTTGTAACGTTACGAGCGATTAATCCAAAATAGCATCGAAACGACTAATCGCTCGCATGCTTATTCTTTCACATTTGGATCCAACAGTGCATAGTCATCGAACAGCATCCGTTGTATCTGATCCTCTCAGCTACTTTTATGTGCTCGTACGCATTTCGACTTCCGGTCGGCACACCACCGAATGCAATAGCCTCTGGAGTCGGTCACATAACGATCAAGTTACTGATAGCAGGCGGTTGCATTCCTGCGATCTACAGTCTCGTCACTCTGGTTGTCCTCTTTCCGACCTGGGGCGTCTACGTTTACGACATACACGAATTTCCCGAATGGGCACGAGGCGTTAATTCTACAAAAAACGAGCGCTGTTAATCAATTGTAAGCTACAGAAAATATTCGGAAGAGTTTGATTCTCCGGCTCAAGCTTTTTTTTACCAACAAAAAACGTGCATCTATAAACGTAATTCAGATGAATTGGAAACTTTGACATACATTGAAAATCGTGAAAGGAGGAAAAAGTGCTGCTCGAGTTTCGTTTCCTCCTTACTTTTTTTGATACGAGGGACTCGATTATTAAATATAAGCTAGATTATTTTTAAAAAGGAAGAAGAAAGATCTTCACAGTTTGTTACTCTGGTTCGATACGTTTTATGCTATGCCTTGTCAAAGCTTAGTTTTTAAACAAATTTTTAAGGTCATTCAGTTTATTTCTAACGAATACATGAATATATTTGACGTTTACCGTTTTTTTGTTTTGTTCTTTGTACAATATTAAGCTTAATATAGCTCGGTAGGTCGACCGATTATTCGGATTCGGAACAACGACGATCGGGTAATTACCAAAGAGACCACTTGAGGAAGGAAAAAAAGGGGGCAATTCTCAATTGTATCGAAAATCGTGCTCTTCGACCGACCGATTTAATCCTCACAGAGGATAAGGAAATAACAGCATACCTCATCACAGGTAACATTTCATATTCCGATTTACGGTATGATATGCTTTTTATACACATATTTTATTATATAAAAAGGAATGCTACCCCCCTCTCGAGAAATCTCGCGCGGCGATCTCCGGCTTTTATAGTCTTTGTTTCGCCAACTCGATAACAACTAAAATTATGCAGTCTTTCTCTTGATATATGACTTTTGTTCTTTCTTTCTCTGTCTCGCACACGCTGATGAGTCGGGGCCACTTAACAATTCGCCCTCTCGCGATAGATTTTTATTATCGTAAGCGATATAGATCACGTTTTTTATTATTATTATTGTGTATATATATTTATATATATATATATATGTATATATATATACAGATATATATATAGATATATATATGTTTTCTTTCTCTTAACATTTAAGTTGGCTGAGGCTTCATGCCCGGTGAACTGGGCTCACCCTTCTTGGGACTTGAATTTATTTCTTGTTGCTCGAGTCTTCGATGACGTCGCATCGTCGATAGAACGCCGTTAAAACTTGCAGTTTTCTTTTTCGCGCTTCCTTTTGGTGTACTTTCGCCGGTTCTCCGAACGGGCAATCTTGGCGAAGACATCTCGTCCATAAAGTCGAAATCGGACTTTTCCTCTGGCCTGAATACAATAATGATCGAAATTTAATCGATTGTAACTCAGTCGATGACAGAATAATTTTTAAAACGAATTAATTGGTCGGTAAATGAATTAATTAGAACAAAAATGCAAAATACAACGATGTTCGTGTAGTGTCTGTTTCCAATAGCGCAATAATGGAAAGAAGTTCAAGACAATGGCAGGACAAATTAACAATTAATCATATTTCTAGCAAATTTAGCGAATAAGCTTTCCAATGATTTTACATGGCTTGGAAAAATTATTAAATAAATAAATCACTTGTACTCCTGCAAGCGATGTTCCTGCAACTGATTGTTGGTTGGCACAGGGGATGGTCCTCTTCTGCCTGGACATTTCCACTCTAACTCCAAACATCGATTATTGCACTCCAATCCTCCTATCAATGCGACTATATCATCTGGTTTTAGATACCAGCCATCCTGTTCGGCGGAAAAGAATAATATGAGTGAAAAATTCATTTTTGTCTACATAAACGAACCAACCCGAAATGTTAAGAGAAGGAGCGGCAATTTCGCAAGTGTAATTGAAAAATATCGAAAACAATTGACCTTGTGAACAAAAACGACGGTACTAACCTTCGGATCAACCTCGTATTTATCGTCATCGGAACACTCGACTGACCATTCTTCCTCGTTACGTTCCATTTTCAATTTAATTATTTATTTACAAAAACTGATACATCTAGTCGACGAGGTTATGTTGAGAACCTCTCATACCGAGGTTATTTCCGACTGACTCAAAACTTTGAAAGGAAGAATGTCGCGAGCATTCCATCAGTACGTTTTGCATCAAGATATCTGTGAGGAGTTGCGATAGAAAATTCATGAAATATGATAAGTCGATATATTATAAATTACCGGGGGAAGTTTCACGGGTTTTTAAAAATGATAACAAATCGTCCTTTCGCGTCGAACTTGAAGGGCACTATAAGTATCCACATAATCATCGTATAGGTTTACCCCCTAGGCTACATCGTATTTTTTGCGATGCACTAAAGAAACGTGTCAATCATAGATGTACCGTCGGTAAGTTTGGGATTTACTTGCGGCGACTGTGGCTCTGCTTTACTCGAAGAGAGAAAAGAAAAAGTAAAAGATCATGACCGCGTTCCGGAGGATTACGTCTATTTCTGAGTGGTGTCGCATGTTCTTGTTTATATTTCAAGCAAGGTATAGCGCATATATGTACCAATGGTATACACGTACACTATACACGTATATACCCATACACGTATAATAGGGTACTTGAATCAGGTCTATCAAGGTAAAATTATAAAACATGCTCTTTTCTGTTTCGAATATTGATAAAATACGATATCTAGCTGTTTCTATAGTTTCTCCAGCCGGCTGCTACGCGCACCTCATTCGCGCAGGACCTCTCGTGTCTATCCCTCATATTACGACCAATTCGAACACCCTCGCAAAGTACAGATTGGTGCACAAAACATGAGCAACTCCATATAAACAAATCCTTGACAAAATGCTATTGAAGAACAACACAACAACGTTGAACACATGTTGCCATAAATACATTCTGCAAAAATTACCCTTCCTTGTGTACGCCCATGCTGACCGCGTTGGTGCGACACCCTCGACTTTGTTTGCGTAGCCTCCAAGCGCGGTGGTGTTCGATACTTCGCGGGTCAAGTAAACACAATTATAAAAATTACCCACACGACGCGAATGATGGCACATTGTTTTTTTTCTTCTTATCTTTATAGCCACACAAGGCTATGCCGACCGCCTATCGTTCTTCACCGATTCAATAATTAAATATGAATTGCGTACATATATATATATATACATATAATCTAAATATTTTTGATGTATGTAATGTTTTCTTACAAAATACAAAAGAACCATTTCGGTTATTGTCCGAGGGAAATTTCGAACTTGACCAAAGTTTCCAGGAGATTTATAATGGTATATACATGTCGTATTGACAATCCGTCATTGGAGAAAGCTAGCGCGTTTCAAGTGAACTTTACTCGTGTATATATCGATATGGATCGAACAAATAGTTCAACCTCTCGAACGTCTCATTCGTTCCTGGGATGCCTCTCGTCAATTACAGACAAGCGACAAGAATGTCTCCCTGAGTGTGCACTCGTAAGGTGCAACTCTTGGTTCAATCGACAAATGGAGCCACGTGTCGGGGGTAAGTTCTCAAGTATCTCTATTGGTGGTATTCACTGTGTGTGATAGCTCGCATATAATCTCCTACATATACATTATACATATGCACCCGGCCATGAGTGATAAATATGTAGATATGCATGTGCAGTCCGTAGCAGAGTATTGATTTATCCATGATTAATCCGAGGAAAAGCCGGCAGAGTGATGTTTAACTCTCCCTCTCGTATAAAAGCGATGTTTTCAATGGATAACGATCTCTCGAACGTCGGATTGTCAACAATAATTATCCACCTTTGAATCTGACACATATGAATGTATACGCCAACCGGGCAAACCTCCTCTTCGTGTTTTCTTTGCATAAAAGTACGTACCTCCTGTGGTTTCCGGCCCATTCGATCACCGCGAGTCGTCGCGATGATTCGTTGCTCCACGATCCGGGAAAATCGGTGTAGAATTTTCGTATCGTAAAAATAAAAAAAAAGGCTTTTTAACGAAAATTGGAAAACGTCTGACCTTGCGATAAAATGCATGGGACATGGGTGACGATTAAGGAAGCGATACCCAGAGCAAGTGAGTCTGTCGATGATTTACTTTTCACAATTTTATCAGAGTTTTATTAGTTCGTCGCTAAACGATATAATTACGACAGTGTTATGTGAATAAGAGAAGAGTTCGGAGAAAATAAAAGGAGGAAACGTTTGACGAAATTTTAGAAATTCTTTTGAGCGGTAAAGAATGCAAGGTGAATGTTAACAAAGCCGAAACGATGACTAAAATGATTAAGTCCGATCTCTATCACGCTCTCTCCCCGATATATTATCTGAGCAAGATTTTTGGACTTCTGCCGGTGAGATTCGTGGCGCAAACCTCCGGAAGATACCTGGGACAGATTCGAGCGGTCGACGTGTGCTACAGGTATACAAATGTATTACTATCAAAATATTACTCGATGTTACGATTTTCCATCTTCTTACTTTTGGCATATACGGTATATATATATTTTTTTAAATCATGGGAAACAATGCACTCAACAGTCTGTTGGGGTCAGTGTCGGTCTGCTCTTCTTCTTCATAGGGGCTGAGACATGGGGCTTGTGGAGAGATTTGCGAGATGGGTGGGAACACAGCACCAGGCTCAAGTCGCAAACGGCCATGATCGTGACTCTCGGTGATGTCCTCGCTGTGGCAATTTTGGCTTCCGTTGCCGTTCTTGGCGCACCATCGAGATGGAAATTCATTCAAGAAATCGTCGGTCGTTTGGTCGAGGTTGCACCAATTATATTACCAGACTAAAAGCAAAAAGTCGATACGATCATTCGTATATTAACGATAAAAATGAAAATCCAAATAGGCGGACGAAAGACTCGGTTACGTAGCTCCAAAAAAGACGCGGAATTTCTCAATCATCATAAGCTCCACTATCCTGATTTTTCTCGTCATCCTATCGAGTCTCGATATTTACACGTGGAACGTTCAGACAGTAACGAGCAAAAAAATGGCCGACAAAGGCCCGATAAATTATTCACCGATCTACTTCATGTACATTATAGCACTGATTATAGAGATTCAGTATACCGTATCGACGTACAATCTCGGGGAACGTTTCGCACGATTGAATAAGAATCTTGAGAGTCTCCTGAAGGACAGTAAATTTTATGACTACGTGCGAAAAGGTCAAATTCCAGGTAGAACAGTCAAATATACAATTATAACTTGCGCTGGCTTAAATATTCTTTTACCTCGATTTACGTTTTTACGAAGTTGCCGATCCTAAAGACCAGGGAAACTTTGCCGCTTACATAAGACCGGAAATCGAGTACAAAACGAGCGTTCGTGTTTATAGAACTCCGAAAATTTCCGACTGGCTCGTCAGCGAAGGAGGTAACGACAAAATAATGAACAAATCATTGGAAAGACTTGTTTCTGACGGATTTTGAGCTTTTTCAGAAACTCGCAATATGTCGGACACATTATCGCAATTAATCACGGTACACTCTTCCCTCTGCGATGTCGCTCTACTCATCAACAAAGCGTTCGGCCTTCCTATTCTCGTGGTCACGATAACTTGCCTTCTCCATCTGATAATAACTCCCTATGTTTTATTGGTCGAGGC
This sequence comes from Netelia virgata, assembly GCA_951802705.1. Classification (NCBI taxonomy): domain Eukaryota; kingdom Metazoa; phylum Arthropoda; class Insecta; order Hymenoptera; family Ichneumonidae; genus Netelia; species Netelia virgata. The sequence goes on from OX637867.1 coordinate 38,029,820, forward strand.
AAATGGCGATCAAGAATGGTTGTTCATCATCGTACAGGGTCTCTGGTGCGGTCTTCACGTTCTCAGAATGTTAATAGTCGTTCAACCGTGTTATTCCACTTCAACCGAGGTAAGGCGAACCGATCGAATTCTCGAAGTAGCTGCTTAATTAATAATTTATCCTACAGGCCAAGGGAACAGCCATCAAGACCGGTCAATTGCTTTCGACAAACTGGGAACCGGACGTGCGAAAACAGTTGGAAATATTTTCTCTCCAATTATTGCACAGACCTCTCGACTTTTCCGCATGTGGTTTGTTCTCACTCGACAGAGCTCTGGTCACTTCGGTGAGTTGATCGGCAAATATAAAATCAATACGATCTGAAATGTACTAAATTGATTTCGTAAGAATTCGACGATTTTTCTAAATCTTAGATGGCAGGAGCCGTTACGACTTATCTCGTGATACTGATACAATTTCAAAAAGCTGACGATACGGTGGATGCTAGCAACCAGTTGAAAAACGCGACACAACAATTACTGAAGATCCCCCCCTCGTCACTCGCTAATGGAACTGTTCTGAAACTCTTTACCTAAACATTGACGAGTCATAAATTGCTCTATAATCATATGCGCGGATCAATAAATAATAACTATAATTACAACTAACGTGGCTCGCAAATAACAGGATACCATTAATTAAGGACAATAATAACGATTTCATTTTATTCATTCCGTCGATGCCTGCGTGCCCAGTCGTACACGGCCTAGACCGATTCGCTTGTAACAGAAGAAAAAATCCTCTCTTCGGCGCTCGTTCAAAGCCAACGCGGAACGCAAAAATATCCGTAGTACTTCATCTCTCTCTCTCCAATACTACATTTGGTTAGTCAGGGGATATTGAACTGAAATAGTTCAGGAGACGTTACTAGGCGTCTCGCTCTGAGTAACATTTTGTTTTTTTCTTTGTGTTCATTTTTTTTTCTGTTCATTACAATTATGTACATTTGCGAGGGGAAAATCGAGTTGTTCGTTATGTCGAAAACTTTCGGTTTCGCGATTCGCACATTCATACAATTCTATAGTCGTGAATTTTTGTCTTTTCTCATTCCTGTTTGTCTTCACAGTTTTTCTTTCGGAGAACCCTCGATACGGCTCTTATCCGAATGTATTTCTCAAAATTTTCGTCCGGGCAACGAAATCCAGATTTCGAATAAATGAGAAAGATAGATAGAGAAAGAGGAGAGCATCGAAGAATTATGATCGACTCGCTGAGACACGATGAAACAACGTAATGCACATTTAATTATACCCAATCCTCTCCATCACACATTATGGTCATAAAATATAAATAACACTTTTTTCATTTTTTAGTACTCGTGAAATTAATCCGGCCATTCGAGCGATATTTTTCACGTATCGTACGACAAATTTACAACGATCGATAATAATCAGTCCATTCGTTTTCATTTTTTTGTTTAATACGTTCCCGGAAATGAGACGTCTGTCACAGCCTATTTATCTAAAAACGCGCTCCAACCCGGTCAGCCCGATGACGACATTCTTCGACCATACCCTCTCGGCTTTTAAGCTTTTCCACCATGCTCTGCGATCGGTGTGCATCCCTAACGCGATAAAATTCTATGACCCTATATGCGGGGTTGACCACACGGATTATTCATCAATCCTGGGTATTCACGGCCGCTCAAGGTATGTATGTACAACCTCGTATACTGATATATATATATATATATATATCATTTTCTCCTTTTGAATCCACCCGACTCTCTCTCTATACACATCGTCGTACAAATTCATTAATTCTATCAATAAATATTAGATCGCTTAGAGAATCTAACGCATCTTTCGCGCTTACAATACGTTTTCCATACATCTATTCGTGTATCTTCCTGTGTACGTGTATGTGTACCGGTACGCGCGCCCGCTTCCTGTATGTATGTGGCTCTTCAATATGTATACTGTATATGTTCTCCCTTACAAATTATGTATAAATCCGCTTTTCGACGTTCCCGCGTACATCGATATCGAGGATTTCGCATCGTCGACGAAGAATTCTCACCAACACAATATCGTCTCTCGTCTCAGTTGACGGCACTCGCTTCCGGCGATGGTTGAGGTCTCTTCTGTTGCGTCGCGTGCATCGATGCCTCACCACAACCACCACCCTCCTTACTCGCGAGGCTGATTTTCGGTCTGGTACAAACTAAATTCGACGTATCACCGAGCACGGGCATTTCCAGCTCGCTTTCGGTATATCTCGTGTTTTTGTGACGTATGTTGCACTGGCACGGACTAGTATGATGATGGAGACGCGAGAAGCAGTCGCTACATACTCTTACAGGATTGTAGAGCTGCTCGCTTGGCAGGGGGGTCGAATTTTCGGAACAATCCGCACAGAAGATCTTTCCACAGTTTCTGTCGATGCGTTGAATTTTTAGTAAATCATTCGAGTGTTGACTCACAGAAATTGTAAATGCAACGATTTATACCTGCAATGATGTTTACGTCTTCCTAGCCAGAATTCGGTGTCGCAACCCATACATCGGTTAACGGCGTGATCGGGTACCCACAGAGTCGGTGCTGGACCTAATTCTTCTACAGCCTCCCATGACATGTCCGATGGCACTGACTCACCGTGATCACCCGCACTCCCTACGGAATCTGGCAGAGAGCCCTGAAATCGAAAATACCGCGTTTATCGTAGAGTTTCAATCCGTTATCGACGAGATTCTGTATTATCTGTATGGTTCGCTTTGACTTGTGCTTATGAGGAAAAACCACCTCTGTTAATGACTGGGGGAGGGGGGAGGGAGAGGAAACTTTAAGGATAATTTCGTTTTTCGTTGGTAAACGAAACGCATGCATCGTTTATGAAAATTCAACAATGTTCCGAGGATAAGCGGTCAACGCTAACGGCAACGCGACTCGAGTCTTCGAACGTCTGGAAAATTATTTAGGAAAATTTAATCGATTCAATCGAGTCAATATCGTGATCTCTCGGGCTTTCGCAAACTAACAAGATCGTATTTTGAGATTTGATTATTTTGTTGCATTGTCTGTTTTTTCTTTCCTTTGCAAATAATGGACGTCAGTGTGGCTGAATATAATTTGGAAAATTCGATACTCACGATATCGTCGATGCGATCAGTGTCTGCGTTATGATTGCAGACTTGTTTTATCAGAGCCATTCGTGTTGTATGCAGCTCCTTTTTCAGCGCCTCTTCTTTCAGCTAAATTCAAAGCAAACGAATATTTCGCAAACTTGAGTCTCTCCTATAGCTTTGAATTGAAGATAAACTTGGTTTTTTTTTCTTTTCTTTCATATTTCTTAGCTAGGGATGTACGAGAACTCGATTCGCGAGCCGGAGCTCAAAGGCTACTCGATTTAAATGTATATCTCTATCTTTCTGATCTCTTGTTTGGTTTTATTCTTTTTCAAAACCACATTAATACGTACTTCCGAGAAAAATGTGGGCCATCGCAGAAATGGCTTTTGGCCCGTGGATATTCGAAATTTGTTGTAGCTCAGTGTCCTGCGCAATCTCCATACATGCGATCTACCACAGATGCGATGAAAGCGAATGAGGCCCACAAATCAAAGATGTATGAGAGAAAGAAAGAGAAAGCGAGAGAGAAGATTGTAAAAGACGAGATATTCTCGATTGCACAGAGCTCATTGCGAAGACACGTATATGTTAATGTAGTTTTGCGAAACGATTCACGAATAACTTTCATAGTTAAGTGTTCAAATTTTCTTTAGTTTCAAGGGAGTAGCCAGTAGAATTATCAAAAAAATAGACAACCGATCAGTAACCGACAGAGATAAGTAACAACACTCGTAGGTTCTTGCACATGCCTAATCTAAATGTGTTATCTCAACTGTATAGAACAAAAAGTAGAAAAACTCGGACAATTTTCTTTTTCGTATTAACGAACGGTTCAAAGGGCCAAAAGAAAAAGTAAATAGAAAACAAAAATGTGGAGTACCATAGTCGACACTACCTTGTGCTCGACGATGATCTGTTGAACTCTCAATTGAACGTCGCAATGAATAATCGGCAGACCGTCGACGTCGTCAAGCCTGTCGGGATTTTCGGCAACGACTTCCTGATGTATCGGTGATGCCGGACATATACTGCTGGGTGTACGTGACATTAAGGGTGCGCTTGTGTCACTAATGTCACTACTGCCTTCTTGCTGAATGCGATTGCACGTGCACGGCGGACGTCCCGCCGCTATTCCACCGTCGACCCAAGCTGCCGTAGATTCCTGGCTCGGAATAGTTTGTATTCTGCGAAGATCAAAAGACCAAATTCCCCTCAATAGATTATTACTTTAGGAACATGATCTCGTTTTAACGAGTACAACTAATTTCTTGTACATATTATTAGAAATATCATGATACGGTATTTTTTCTACTTAACACGAAAGTGTCATGTACAATGTTGCGCAATCGTCAAGTGGCATTTGTCCCGATAATTAAAAAGTCCTTAACGAGTGATTCTACAGAACGAGGTACGGACCACCCATAAAGAGAGAACACTAAGATACTCACACATCGTTCTCGCCATTTATGGTAACAAGGGCCGGTTCGCTGATCGGTATGAGAGTGTCGGTGGAACTGTCTACAGATGGATTGGCCGGTGAATCGCTCGACAACTGATTGACCCTGTAACCGTTCATTCGCAACTCAGTCTCCGGCGTACTGCCGCCGACTATTTGAACCTTGCTCTCGTCGTCCATTTCATTTATTTCAGTCTTGTCAGATTCGTTCTCGAGATTTATCGAGTCGAATTTTCTATAATTTTCGGAAAATATTTGATTAATCAATGCCAATTGGAAAACATTTTAGATAATCGATTATTGTAGAAATATGTTGTACTTTTCAATGGAAATACTGGGATCACTGAGTCTGCGATGCAGATAAGCAACATGATCCTGAGCGTGAATGAGGTCGCCATAAGAACGCGTTTTCGTCATTTGTCCTTGTGGCTCTTCGTTATCGCCACCCTCGATGTCTATCAGCGATACTCTTTGCTTGTCGCTGGAGTTTTTCAGTGATATTTCCAAAGAGCCGAGATATACCTCGGACCACAGTACGAGATCGCGAACGTTGCAACTTGGCCACAAAACCTGATGAAGCAGTTCGCTTTAATTAGTACAAAAAAAAACGATTTAAAAAAGATCAAATAGTTTACCTTATTTTTCGAGGGTGAATACAGATGATTTAGGAACGCGCTCGAATTAAGAAAACGCCAGACTGAGAACGTACGTTCTCGTATTTTCCAATGCAATCTCTCCTGTCGTGTGTTACACAGAAAAGTGCCAAACAATTGCGAGTACGTATGCTGAGCGAGCTTCACCTAAAAAGTACATTTGAAAATAAAGAGAGAAAAAAAAGAATGAGAACGAATGAGGTCAACATCAGTTTTACGATGTCATTATTTGGCCAAATTATCGATCGTACGATGAGTACGAAGGAAAAATATACTAACTATGTATGCCGGTGACATTTGAAAACTGCACTGAAATTGCAGTATGAGCTGATGAACGCAATCGAGCCATTGAAGAAAAACGGGACATCGTTCATTCGGATCTTCGCAACCAACTGTCTGACCGCAACGATCAGCGAATTTGTGTCCAAAGTCTAGCCACTCTCTCTCGCATAGCATTTGAAAGCCCTGGAAGTCGTACAAGTGTCAAATACGTTGGCGAGTCTCGGCTTCTTAGACACGTTCGGTCTAACCACTGGCGGAATATCGATTCTTCAATAATAACAAGCTGTGGTCGCCCTTCTTACCTCCATCGTACGATAATATGGATCAAGCAATATCTGGGCAAGAGCGACGATCTGGGGCGTTCTGTCCCAGCCGTCGCTGCAATGAACGAGAACCGGTCTTCCGTCTCTCTCGATGGCAGACGCCACGGTCACGGCCGCTCTCAACAAGCCCGACATGTGTTGCAGCCATCGCGTTCCTTCCAACAGACTCAACCAACTGCGAGAAAAAAGAACAGGTAACACGATCAAAATCAGATCCATGATTCTCTTATGTGCTTCGAAAAAAAAAACGCCAAAAATCGACTTCTTACTTGGGCTGATCGGCGTCCGAGGCGCAAAGTTGTCTAACGGCGTGAAAACTTTTTCGTATCGAGTGGATGTTAGGAAGATTCATAAATTGTATATCGCAACTCGGATAATATTCGGGACATTCGCAACCACCACCTCGAGCTCGATTTGCCACGGCCGTTGTGTACGATCTTGCATCGACTATCAGTACTTTCTATGAATTTAATCGACGATGCATCGTTGTTTTATCGTTTCCAGGATTGTTCACAAATTGTGGACGGAAGAGAGGTTTATACAAACTTTGGTATTGGTCGGTGCTATGATATCATCGGGGTTATCACCATAGCCAACAGGGGGATCGATCATCGTCGATTCGCCTCTGCTGTAGGAACATGCGTCCGATAGAGCTTTCAGAAGATCCTCGTCCTCGGAACTTCGCCAACCGAGCCAGCCAACCTCCGGTTGACTACTACGTGCTATTACCGCACCGTTGTTTACGTGTCTAAAATACAAAAATAAAAACTCACGAGGCTAAAAATTCAATGCTCCGAATCTCGAGACAAAGAAAATACGCTGTTTCAGTTTATCGAATTATACCTCCAAACCACGGCGGGTATTCTTCGCGAACTTCGAAATTTGGCGACTGTCTCAAGGGTCTCGTCCGAAATGCATGCCGGTACCAAAAGTTGCGGTGGATAGGATGGACAAATGCGGTAATCCTTGTTTATCTGACTTATGCGCCATGTACCATAAAGATTAAATTTCAATCGTTCTACCTGAAATTGTTTTTTATTCGCACCTGAGATTATTCGAGTTCGTGACCTTGACCGAATTTGGGGGTAACTGTTAATTACCTCGGAATTGAAACTCGCGTGATACGACCCATTGTCTTTTCCTAAACGGGGATAATCCTTGATTTCTTCGATGGACCAGGCATAATAACCAAATGCAAATATATCCTCGATACTCTTACGAGGATAAGTTACTTTGTGTAGTCTCTTGAACCACTCCAAGCAATGTTCGTTCGTGGAGAATGCACAGCTGTGAATTTCAATAGCCGTCCCATTATAAATACAGCAAATCGTTGATAGATCCGTGAGGAATGTCTTTGTTTTTGTTGCTCCCAATATCGTACCTCAGAGAACGAGCATCTTTGCATCCGATATGTAGATAAAAGATTTCCTTAACCTCGAGCTGCTCGATAAGCCCCAAAGGTATGTTGTAGCAAGCTTGATTCAACTGCAAGTACAGTCGGTAATTGGAGAGCGCCAATATTCCATCCGAAGTCCTTCCGAGAGCAACCACCGATTCTCCGCTCAATGGAGCAAACGGAATAGTCAGCGTAGGATCATCGCACTCGAAGTGTGCCGGTTTGGGAAAGAGCTCTGAGGCACGCAGGTGACAAATGGATTGTAAGCTCGACGGCTCCTCAGAACTGTCCATTTCGATCTATACATTATCGCCGTAATATAAACAAATATAATAATCTTTCATCCAGAACAATGCGACGCACGAATGTCTTCCATGAATGATATATGTTTCGGTCGTGCGATATATATCTTCGAGTAAATTGATAATGAATACATTCCAAAGGTCATAAATACAGATTAATGGCTTACCCGAGATGCGAGACTCTGTCAAGCGGGTTGAATTCCCAGGGCCGAAAAATTATCTGTCAATCCTAAAATTGCACACGTATATATATATATGCCACATGTATACTTTAAATATATATATATATCCTATAAACTAAGAGAGTTTATATATAGACACGCGTATTGACACAATAATCAGCTTGTGACCATGAATAATCGATACTATCAAACAATATAAATAATTAGTGCATATAAAAGGAAAATTGCGTGAAAGAGAAACCTTGTTGTATCTCCAATTTTCTATTACAGGCGACAGCCAAAAAAATATATCTTTTTTTTGTTCTTCTTCGTGTTATCGTTAAAAGGAATTTAATTAGGTCCGTGTCACACGAAACAGCACTGACTCTGATCTGTACAGAGGATTTGCAAATGTAAAATCTGCTTGACGGACGTTCCGTGACCTCAAGCAGTCATAAATTGGAGGACGAAGTGTATTTTTCGAATGGTCTAGAAAGGAAAAAAAAGGGACCAACATTTTTCGATGTGGCGCGGGAGACGCGAAAGAAAAAGATGATCAACGGACTATCTGATGACCGAGTAGCGAGAGAAGCGCGCCGCTCTAACATCGGAGAAAAACATTGGGCCTCTATTTCCGTCCGTAATCTCGAGAATCATTTTGAGAGCGGGGACAAGGGCAGAGAGCGCAGAGAGAGGCAAGGAAAAAACGTAGTCTCATGGTCCCCGAGAACGATCGTCCCCTTCACGTATAAGGAGGAAAGAGAAAGAAAGAGACAGACAGACAGATAGACAGACAGAAAGAAAGAAAGAGAGAAGAGAGAGAGTAGAATGAAACACACGACCGTTGATCCCCGTGCTAAAATTCGCGATCTCTCGTACGCTAGTTTTGTCTCGTGTCCGCGATAGAGAGAGAGAAAGAACAAATGTCAAAACATAGTAGATATATAATGATGCACATATATGGGCGTTTTACTACACATATATGTTGCGGTGATTCCTTTTCGTAAAAGGACATACAAGAGCAAAGGACTCACTTTTGGGTATTTAAAGTTACGAATCGTCGAACGGTTCGGTAAGTCCAGGAGAGAGGCCTTTTTTCGAAGCCACTCCGAGGCCCGCACAATTTTTGAGCACTTTATTGCAATTAACACGAAAAACGTCTCGTCTTCTCAGGTCGCTCGTACCACCGATGACATTATTCGCACGCGACGCATATTATATATTTTCCTACACTCGAACGGAAAAACGTTCAGGTGAAACACGTAGATCCACTAGTACGTACGGTATACAAACGATTGTAAGGAGATATGTCACGAATTCGCGGAGACCAGTTTTCATCGCGGCCGCACATGAAAATGGCCCGCACAGACAGCAGTCAAGAATATGCGATCTGCGAAGCTCTGTTTTTTCTTCTTATCAGTCCGTAAACACAGGCAAATGTGAATAAATAATAAACGATCCAAGACGGAAAGATTTTGAGTAACGACCGTGTATATACTAGTTTTTAGAAAATGAATAAAAGCTGACGTGAAAGCTGTTACGAGATACACTCGGCACAAGTCGCTCGGAACACACGTATACACTGACAGAAGCGACGGCCTTCGTGTCAATGCACGGACCGTGTGTTTACTTGTGTGTACGAGCAATACGTAGTACAGTTCCCAATGAGATACAATGCACATGGAAATGCAGCAAGGCGTGTTCGGCTTTGAAATGTCTCTTGGTTTGTTCATGAACTATGAAACTTCATCTATACGACCTAGTGTGACTACCATTGTGCCGTTTTATTCTAGATGCGTTGCATCCGCGCGAGATGGTGCTATAATCGTCATTTGCGGACGAGGTATCATATCGTGCATTTTACTGTAAAAATCGTGATTAACAATGCGGGTGCAATCGGTATTGCGATTTTTTTATATCAATTTTTCCTTTATGGTGCTGACACTGGATCGCAACCAGTTAAGAAATATACAGATTGCCTCTTGCAAAAATTTGCCATGCATTGAAGACACGATCATGTGCGTAAAAATCGTTATTCTCTAATGGCCTTCGTTAAACTTGAGACATCATGTACATGGTAAATATTTTACTTCGGAATATTGCCGGTTACAACATATTTCGCAATCGTAAAAAACATGTTGAATCACAATACAACAATTACAGTTCTTTACCAAAAGATTGCAGTTGTATCGCTTCCTTATCAAAAAGCAGTTATAAAAACTAAGATATCCTATTCTTTTGACTCAACTTTTCAAGTGTTCCAAAACATTGAAGAAAACTTATTTTGCCCGCAGTTGTTTATTCGTTTTCATACATAGACATAGATCATAAAATGCTATATATCCGACAATAATTAATCAATAAAATCGTGGATACTTGAAAAAGTACGAAGGATTCAAGGGATGGTGGTCTGGGTATATAAAATTGTTCCGATAATCCTTCAGATTTCTTTCTTTTTACATTTTAATCGTGTTTTATTTACCGAATGAAAATGGAGATGTCGAACGAGTAAATTTGTTTAACATTGGACCTTCCTCCTGAATGAGCAACCTTCAGTGAGGCGTGCCTTGCCCCCGGTGGATGTGCACAGTATTGTACGGCAACCGTCGCATTCAACTCCTTGCTGGGCATGTGAGAAGATAGTTTTAATGGCATAGCAGCCAGGGCACTTGACATCCATAAAGTAGCTGTTTGGCTTCTGTACCAAACGCTTCAGCTTATGTTTTCTTTTCTCCTCAGCTGGACTCGGATGAAGAAAATCTCTTGCGAGCGGCATTCTGCAAGTAAACGATCGTCTTGATAATCATAATATGCAATCGGTTTCTTTTTATCAATTTTTAGACAATTTTGTTAAATGACAAAATTCTATATATGTAGGCATTATGGCTCTTTTCATATTCGGATCCCGGATCATGGCTAGGGTTGGTTATGGTTGCGAGCGTATGTAATGAAATGCAAAGACGGAATTACAAGTCCAGAAATTTGTAGTCGATTACATTTAATGCAAGATTAAACAGTTTTTCTGACAAATAATTCAGTATATTGCGAGAATGTGCGAAATATCGTGGACGGAAAGTTTGGGGAGTCGGGCAACTGCCGTGTAGCTTTTCCGGGTGTAGTCTTTGTTAGAGATAAGAAATAACAACGCCAAATAAGTTTTGATAAATCTAGAGCAATCGACGAACATTTAATGACTCGTACTTACGTGTTTGGCTCAGTAATTCACTTGAGAATCGACAACTACAGCTTCAGCCACGTGTTTGTAGCGCGACGTAAAGAACTGGAAAGGAGCGACATGAATAATGGACGTCGCAGGGTCGAAAATTACTGAATACAAAATTCCCTAGTTTCGAAGCTTCGCGATGTCACCAGTGGGGGAAAAAGAGTGGTAATTCTGAGAATATATGAAAAAAATGCAGAAGCCCAGGAGCTAGATTTAAAAAAATAATTAATGCAAAACGATATTTTAACGATGAACTTACTTCGGATTACTTACGTTCACGTATATTTAGATCTTTTTTATATTATATATATATGAGCAGCAACATCTTTGAACGTACAATTACGGAAAGGAAAGATGAAGAGATAATCTGTTATCGGAGAAAAGAATAATCCGCAAACTCCTGTTCTCGTTGTTTATGGCCCGTCGTTTATCTTTGTTTTATATAAGCGAGATCACGGTCTTATGGATTATTAACAATTAATCAGATTAATTATGTTCAATATATCGCTTACAATTAAGCTCTGCATTAGAATCACACTTGGTTCAGATTTTCTGTCCTTTTTGTCACACATAGAAAATAAAATTACAATATAAAAAAATTGAAGAAGCAAAAGAAGAGAGAGACGAGAGAGTAGGAGCCAAAACTGCTTACTGAAAATCTGAAACCTTCGAAATTAAGACACAGAGCGCGATCATTCTCATCTTCCAGCGTAAATCTCGAAGCGTATTCTCTTCTACAAAGTATTCATATTCATAGAGAGATATTGTTATTCGAATTTAAACGCAATTATAATACATGATATATAATCGAACTAGTCGAGAGGTTGTTCCGGGAGTAATCCTTGAAGGGCGACACTTTGCAATCTCCATAATTGCAGGGACTGCCTTAATTTCGATAAATGTATTCATGGGAGGAGCGGGAGGAACATCGTGAAGACGCGAGACGCGCGTCTCCGCGATGCTATTTTTCAGATATCACGGGACACGCACGATTATTAGACTATACAAAAATTATGTAACAAAATTAAAGGTTCCTTTTCTTTTCTTCTTCGTTAATTACTCTATCAGTCACTTGCACAATTTGCGAGAGGTCGTGATGAACAGGGCGCTAAACAGTTCGCGAGGGCTACTTCGTTATCTCGCTGTTCTACTGCAGGCATGCTTGAACCTTTTCGATCCATTCCTGTGCCATTGCTGCATCACCCGCGCAAAAGTTATACGTTCGTCGGTTTGTGCGAAGCTGTAGAAAAATAAAAAAATTAACAATAGGTAAATAAATGATCTATGAAGTAAGAAAAAACAAAGATATTGTCCGCAACTTACGTCGAAGAACGACTTGTCGTCCGTTTTCTTTGGTGGTCCTGGCATCGGCGTCGCTGGAGTTACCGATACTACTTCGGCCAGATCTATAGACAGAATACAATATTTTCCAATCACTCACAGGTATATTTATAATTTTCAATCACGCATTTAATATAACCCTCATACATACCTATGTATCCTTTACAATGAGAATCCTCCATTGCATCGTAATATCGAAGTTGGTGCTTTATCGAATCTAGCACGAACCATCTTTGCTTCCAACCTTTCAGCAAAGCTCCTCGTTTATACAGATAGCCCTCGTGTGTTCGATTCTCGGCAACGTTACTCGAGAATTGTTCGTAATATTGTTGCGAGGAGGTTTGTATCGTCGTAACGCCTGTTAACAATAATTCGATGTTCAGGAAAATTTATGAAATTGATTATACTTAAGAATTGGCAATAATGAAAAGAATGTCTTACTGGAATTGACGCTTCCGTTATCACCACCGCTTCGTGTGAGCGTGTGTGATTGCAAATTGTCAGCGACGGCTTTGTACTTGGTGCAATTTTTCGGCACGGCATCAGCGCACTTGTCATGCCATACGTGTCCACAGTCGACACATCTTAGACCAGCCTTAACCGGACCCCACAGCACACCTGAACACGCGTCACAATGCGTTGGTGTCGCTGAATCCAGTCTCTCGAACCTTTACATACGAAAAACAATAATAAATGTTTGTTCCGGGTAGATCGATCGACGCGCCGATCATTTGACGATATACCTGTGAGGATGAGCGTAAACAGAACCCTCGTTTCCGGAAGCGTTACCGCCAGCGAGTTTGCCACGTAGAAGCAATTCCAGAGTCGACCGTTTGTGTATCAAACGGCCGTGATATCTGACTAGAGCGGTGCTGAATGACGCGTGCCGCTATCAAAATACATCGATTATGATAATTATAAATTACACGACGGTGGATGATTAGTGAGACAATGATATTAAACAGCTTACAGCCAACGAATCGGTATTCGGTAGTTCCAATTTGTCCCAGAGTACCTTCCACTTTTGCGGCAAATGACCCAATTCCGTCTCCAGCTTGTGAATCTCTTCTAACAGATAGGAGAATTGATCTGGCACCATTGTACCGAGATTGTCGTATCTACAATTTCACGAAAGAAAACTCATTCGATTATGTATTTGAAAAAAGGTTGAATGTTGCAAATACGATATTATCATATATATAAATTTGTTCGCTCAATTAAACAACATGTGGAACTTATAATAAAAAAATCTTTGAGATACGGTCGTAGGACAAACACCTAAGATTTTTGTAATTTTTGTATAGCTCCTAGAATTATTCTTGGTCAATTACCCCTGTGTAACGACTTTTCGAATGCTTTTGACGATTCCATCAGCGGCTTCGGATTCTTCTTCCTGTTGGGTATCTTGTTGCAACACTTCGAGATCGTAAGCCGGTCCGTGAGCGAGTTCTTCCTCAAGATAGTACTGCCATATGTCAAGACTCGGGAGATGCGAAACAGGCCTGAGTACCGGATGTTCCGTATTGGGTGTGTACATAAAATTATAAAATATCGGACACCTCGTGTGCTGTCTCTCGATATAATCGAAGACGCTTTGTCCGAGATTCGAACCGGTATTGGTACCGGCGAGCCTACCACCGGGATAAACAATTTCATCGTCGCTACCGGTGTCGACACCCTTATGATGACTCGTCAAAGAGCCCCGTTTGTCCTCGACCGCGGTAATGCCGCACTCTACCCTGTCGAACTCGCAATCGAGAAGAAATGTACGAAAACGACACGAGACCGAGTGATAAGCTAGGAACTTGAGATAATAATCATTAAACTCGAAGGCAAGGGGAAATTGTCTCTGTATCTGATGAACGATATCGAGAAATTGCAAAAAGGTCGGTGTGAAATTCGTCGTTTGTGAATTAGCAGCTAAATTACTACGATGGCCGAATCTGTGGCCAAAACCGAGCCACTCTTTTTCGATCAAAACACGAAAACCGTCGATGGTTCGATAATGAGGATCGAGACAGACTTGCGCGACCGAACAGACCGTCGCTGTCGTGTCCCAACCATCTTCGAGACAAACGGTTACCGAAGAGCCCTGGACATCCATGAGATCTATCACCGCACCGGATAGTTGCATGAGACTCTGTAATTGCTGTAGCCACTCGGAGCTCTCGATTAATTTGTAAAAACTTTGATCCGGCTCAAGATTCAGCGAGCTCGGCACGCAGGCTCTCATGAGTTTTTTGAAAGCTGTTTTCGTGTGCCTCACGTCGTAATACTCCACGGGTATGAAATCCGTCTTCGGTGCCGATTCTGCCTTAACGCCACGCATATGCGATTTTTCACCGAGGATGTAGAGAGCCGCACGCTGAAAAGTATGAACACACTCGGTACCGCTGTCGGAATCCGCCGAGTGCCTTACAGTTCCTCGTTGATTCACCGAAGTCAGAGAAGCTTGAGAATTGTGCCTCTTGTCTTTCAATGAACCCCAACGACCAAAATTCTTCGGACCTTTACCAGCGGACGAGCTCAGCGTACCCATCGCTTTGTTGAAAGGATTTCGTCGTGATTGTTCCGGTGTCGCATTCCGATCTTCCGCAGCGAGAAGGAGAGAATCAATGCTCAACGAACTGTCGGACATTCCCCAGGCCGAGCCTTGACGAAGTACGGATAATGGAGTCGCAGCGACAAGAGCCATTATGTATTTTTCTTGCTCCAAAGTCGAAGTAGTCTCCGAGGAAGTTGCTGCAATAACAAGGTGAAAAATAAGTAACGACCGCAGTCATTTCCAACTCGGATATTGGTTTATATACAAGGAAGAAAAGTAGAAAAAAGGACAAATATCAGTGCGGAAAAATACCTTTTAAATTACTACCAGAGGTCGGATGCGCTTTAAGCATGCCCATCACACCTTTTCCATGATGACCCGCACCTCTGATTAATAGAGCTTTCGTTCTCGGATGCCGCCATGTTACCGCTGGGAGTCTATTGTGCCTGTAGAGCCTACAGAATCGGCGGATACTCTCGTCGGATACCGAGCCTGGCACTACAAGCAATGCCGGATAACTTCTGCATACCATGTAAGCGCAATTAACCGAGCTTAGACGGAAAGGTTCATTTCGACGATTGTTGTGAAGGCCGTTTGGACAGAGGCCGAGTCTGTACCAGTCTCTGACATAGCTTCGCTCGGAAAGACGCTCGAGCGTCTTTGCATCCGTTGGAGGCTGCTGAGGCACGAAACCAGATACCTCGAATTCGTCGACTTGTGCATAGAGAATAAATATCAAAAAGTTAGAATTACAAACTTTTCAGCGGAATAAAACATCGATGTGTACTCACTGCTAAGATCGTCGTCGTGGCTAAGATCATTGTTGTCTGTCACAGGAAGGCTCATCCTTCCTGGAGAAGTCATGTACTTGTTACCACTTCCGAGATTCATATTGGGTAGAACGTATTTCTGTCTCTTTGAGGATTGCTTAGGTTTGAAGCCAGCTCGTCTGGCCGTTTTCAACAAAGTTTTTTTTGCAAAACCCCTGCAACAATTCTCTCGTTACCGAATGGAATTCTCTTTCAGATAATAATACATGGTATTTGTACAAGACACTTACTTCAATGTAGCATTCTTCTCTTTCCCCTTGTGATGAGCCGTTGGAGTAACAAGAACTTGACCATTGAAAGCGAAATGATGAAATATATGAGGTGGATAACGCGCTTTATGAACCAATTTTCGTAGTGTTTCGATATTTTCAGGCGTAACTTCCTCGTCAAAAGCGAGTTTTATAAGTTGAAATGTGCAGGATCGCAATTGAAGGCCCTCCTGAATGCATTGATCCAAATGAGCCAGATGTTGAACAGCAACGCGTTTTTCTTTCGTCAGAGAGGTCACCGGAAATGCTCGCACGACAAGTTGTTCGCACGCAAAAGGATCACAAGGAATACCCTTAAAGACGATTCTGTAATTCGTCAGGAAGATCGCTCCTTCGGCTGGCAAGAGGGGCGGAGTTTTCGGCAATCCGGCGGAACTCTCTTCTCTTCCATCCGGAAGTAAATATACCCTGAGGCCGTCCATGATGATTTCCTCACCAGGTAGCATATTCGGCGTTAAGATCTTGGGCTTCTGGATCGGTGGCAGTGTTTTGCTCTCGCGATGTACAGCTTCGAGAGTCTCGATATGCATGTGTACAACACCCGGGACCATCTGATGAAGACACCGGACGTGTTCGGCGCTCACGCCACCTTCGGTACAGACTCGATCGACGAAACGCGAGACCATTCTTATGACGGCTCCACCTGTCTCGCCAGGATCGGTTTCTTCAAAACCAGACTCGGCATCACCGCTGTCGCTAGCAACGCTATTGGTAATGCTATTACTGGCTCTCTCATCGTCATAGACATTATCCTGACGATGCGTTTTTGCTCCGATATCTAACGGTACGAGCAAATAAACCATTCTATTTGCATAATGGATGGCTTGACTATACATTGTACTCTCTTCGCTCGTCACGAGTTCCTTTTGCTTCTCCGGGTCGATGGTAGACCACACTCTCATCTGCTCAGCAGCGATCTCGAGAGCCGAAGGCTCCTGAGTGCGATACACGGAGCCACGATCTTTAAACGGAAATTCCTTGCTCTCGCGAGGACTGACCGGACTCACGAGGGTGTCGCATCCTAAGCGGGGTGCCAAATTGTCACCAGGTACGTAGAGACGCTTTATATCTTTCTGTACATCCTGATAAAAAGCATCTTCCCAGAATTGTTGATTCTGCCAGACCGCATGCTCCTGTATGCATGTATATGCGAATTGTATCACACCGGTACAGAGTTTGCGACAGAAAGCTGTCGCCAGTGGTAGCAGAGCAGCGGCAACGCCGTGCTCGTCCATCGACGAATCGTCCTGGAGAGCGCAATTCATGAGACGAACCACGAGGTCAAATTGCTGATGCTCCAGCATCGCTTTGTTACCGACTACGTGTTGTGAAAGCTCGTTGCAGAGCGCTAAGCGAGCGGCTTTGCTCTTTAAGGCACGCAAAACGGCAGGAAATGTCTTGCGCGCGTCAGAGATCTTGTTCTCGAATATGCAATTGACACAGCTCCGAAGAACTTCTAGCCTACGTGCCGAATTACTAACGAGATGCCGCGTATCGTGAACTATCGATATGTGTGGACCCGAAGGTACGATACGCGGTTGGGTCGGTCGCAGAGATGACAACCTGTGAAGCAAAGACGACCTACGTGAAACGAACGAAATAATAATTCATGCTAAATTCTTCAATTCCTATTTATTTGGTTATTTTTTAAAATGACCGTTTGTAACGAGATTGCTTACCTGACTTTGAGATTATTCTTAGCGAGACCCTCGTCGATAATCGCCTGTACCTGTTCGGGATTTATGCGAGGAAGTAGGGGTTGATGTATCCTGGCGAATGCACCCTCGGGTGGTTTTAGAATCTTCTGCACGTAAGGCTGGGGATTTGGATTTTCATTCGTGTACAGTTGTTGGGCCAGATCTTGTATGTGCGACAATAACAACCCTGTAATAAAATGAGTTTCATCTTGTGTTAAGCACAAAATCGCGCGTCTTTTTGTTACGTGTAACATACGTTGATCTTGTGTCTCTTGCTTCAGTTGGTCGCTAAGATTGCTGTGCAATTCGTCCCAGACGTCGCATGGACGCCAGGGTGGTCCGCGTTCTGCGACGAACGAAGTGAAGAACATGCAATCCAGAACTCGCGTCGTAAAGTCGCAGTCGATCAGACCTCGCTCGCCGAGAAAGGCTGCCTAAAGTTTGCCATCCGATCAATAAAATAATCAAATGTGCAAAGTAATCTTAGCATTTATCCTGGAAAATTTATTACTGGCACATACCTTGTGAAATGTTATGACTGGCTTTGGATGAATTCGAATTAGAGTCAGGCAACTTCTGTATCCTTGCAATAATTGGGCGAACGCCCTCATGAATATGGCCCGAAGTTCCTTATCCAACATTGGAGGATGAGGTGGTCTCGTTGACAATGGAGGAAATGCATAATCGGCGCACAAAAGCTCAGGCTGAAGAACGAGTGAAAGTGCATCTTGCGTTTGTGACAACAGAGGTTCGGGTAGTAACGATAACGATACTCCATCCGGTACCATTATCGAACCACCATCCAAGTCTGCGACAATAACGTCTATCTTAAAAATAAAAATCATTTTCATTATCTTATTTCTTATTTATTTGTGGCCGGGAAAAAGATGCATTTTCTTTTTGGTATCTTACGAGCTCGGCAACTTCGTATTTCAGTGAGCTGTGAACTCCCATTATAAAGGGCGTTGGTGTACTCAACACCTCAACGAGTGCAGCTGGTAATAGCGGAATGTAAACGTGGGTGTAACGAAACGGATACATGAGGGCAGTTAATGCGCGACAACCTTCGGTCAGTCTTGAGTAACTTGCTGAATGAAAGAGAATCTTGTGCTCGGTCATAACGGCGCAAAATAGTACTAAAACGTTCCGTATACCTAAAAATATTAAATTTTTTCGTCAAATTATGTTGTTAATGGTGATAAAAAGGTTCTAAGGTGCTTCCGTTGTTTGCTAGAAATGTACCGAGCTGTTGAAACAGAAGATTGACACTGGTGTTTGTAATTGGAAGAGCCGGACTTATGGGTGGTTGAAGAGCTTGTCGATCACCAGCGCCGATGCTGAAACGAACCTGTGGACCACCTGGAGGCGGTACTTGAATACACCCTAAGATATTGCCAACCAGAGTCTCCAGAGGTATTCCAGAATTTTCGACGTACACAGTGTAAATAATGCCAAGACAATTCTGCAAAAATTAATGAAAAAAAGTGACATAACGTTTAGCTAATATTCTTGGTAATATTATTCCTGGTAAAATAATTTCAAGTAATTAAATATTCGGTGATACAAGTACCCTAAAAGTTTCGATGTAATCGAGCCTGGAAACCAGCACCAGACACTTTGGAGCATACATGATGCTATGATGGGCAATGGCTGGAATACTTCTAACCAAAGTTCTACTATCTCCGTCGACAGGATCCTCTTCCTCATCCACAGGTTTGCTCGGTACTATAGAAACGGTCTCGTTGAAGCACATACAGGCACAATAATGTCGATTTGCATCTATGTCCGTCAATATCGAAACAAAGAACCGAGGCTCCTGACGTTCGGTCGAAAGCGCCCATCCTTGAGGTTGACAGAACTAATGATTCGAAAAAATAAGAGATATTCCCACCTTTGAATAATCCAACTCGAATCAAGGATTAAAAATATGTATATCGATAATTTACACATTATTTGAAAATTATTTGATCTCAATCACATATATTCATACGTAAGGAAATGAAAATAAAAAACATACAATTGTTGGGATGGATGTTTTTCAGTGGAAATAAATAAGAAACAAACCCATTTTTATAGCTTTAATTCCACATAAAAAAAAAGATAAAGGATAGGTGATTATGGTTTGAATGAATTTTATTGAAGACTAATAAAAAAGTAAACCATTTGATAGTTAATAATGAAATATTATATGTTACTAAAATTATGTAGTATGAGTGAAGAATAAAAGATATATTTCGCGATTTTTGTGCAAATATCCAAAAGTAAATATTCCCGTTAAATTAAATAAGTAAAAAAGTCACAAAATATTTCATTTTTAATACAAATTGTATTCAATTGTCTAATATATGTAACAAAATGTTCCAACAAAATATTCTTTTGTATGAATATTGTCTATTTAACAATTAGTTTAAACTATTATTTTATTTGAGCTGTCAGATTTGACAAATTTCAATGTGTCTCTTTAGGATTAAGATTTTCTTACCCATTCGATACCCTCTATGAATGGCGTGTCTGGCCAATCCTTCTCGGGAAATCTTTGTACGATTATTCCACTACTTATACCACCCCCGGAAACAGCACAATGACCTGATAATATGCAAATGTAGGTTGATCGTTAGTAGGAAGGAAGATTTTTGTGTAATTTTTGTCACAGTCGATTCAAGACTCACTTTCTTTGTCGTGATCGTAGCCTACAACAACAAAATAATCTGCCAAACGAGACATCTCCGTGTACTCGTGGGGCTGAGTGGGGGTGGTTGTGCTCAACATCCCACGGCAGATAATGATCTTTCGATTTCATGGACCAGACTCAACACTGTGAGTCAAGATGTATTTGTTTGTTTCTGTTTTCTATTAAATGTATCGTCGATTGAAAAAGTCGCAACTCCTGCTGATCATCAGTCATATATGGTCTTCTCGGACACTTCTTCGCAGACTCCCCACTCGAGAAATTCAACACAATTGTCACGAGAAACATAGCAAGATGCCAGACGTATTCTACATCATCCTCGAAAGATGTTCGGAAGAAGACAAGTGCTTTTGAGGATGTTGACGTCCGAGGGTAAAGGTGAAAATGAAAAACAATGAAAAAAATTTCACGACCACTGGCGAACACGGTACTCGCGCGAGATGTTACGAATGATTCTTAGCCCCTGCAAAGACTCCAATAATGCTGTCACGATTTGCCGGTATCCACGGACTGTTTTATCTGACATAGTAAGATACAAGAATCACTGTCATTTTATAAATTCGTATAAGATGCCACACCCCGAAGCCCAAATCCATAACCTTCCAAACTAAGGCGCCACATTAGATATGATATAGAGGGCTGTCAGATCCAGTTCCATGAAGTTGGTCAACAAATTTGATCTTTACAATGCTTTTAATACGTTGATGTTGTTTCATCTCTGGTTCACCCTTTGACCGGTCAGATGTCGCCTCACCGGACAACTCTTGAAGTTCCGAATTTTGTCGAGCGTTGCTGATCTCCCTCATCTTCATACCTCTCTCCTGACACAAGTTTGTTTCGTTGCCAACTTTTTGGTGTTCGTTGAACTGTATTGGCGACCATGCAAGTGTTCTTCACCTCTTTCAGGTCATATGGCGCGATTATAACGTCGCAGGAGCCACGGTAAAGGCCGCCATCGATCGTCGCGTATTGTAGCGACCATTGAAGAGAAGAAAAAAAAAAGCGCCGTAGCTGTTGCGGATAATTCCAACAATGTTACGTCAAAAAGTCGTGCTTCCCGAGTTATATTGACGTTTCGACGATAATTGTTATGAGTTTGGACAACAGATAACAAGGCGCGTTTGTTCGCAATCGGAGAGTGTTAGTGCATCGACCGCAATATAATAAGATTCGTATCGAAAATGACTACTGCGTTGTATCTGGAACATTATTTGGACAGTAAGTAACGCATATGCGTTTTGTATTTTTAACGATCTAGGCTATCTGATACCAGTGGTGTGTTAATGGAAACAAAATTTCTTCGTGATTGATTCGATCCAGGAATAGTCGTTTATGAGCATTCTTCTCCTCTGCTGTGTTTGTGAAAAAAGATTTGTTCCCACCGTAACCAAAATTTACTCCCTACGAGACGAAAAATCGACAAGTTTCTCATTAAACATTCAATTTCAGGTCTCGAACATCTGCCTATAGAATTACAGAGAAATTTCACTCTGATGCGAGATTTGGATGCAAGAGCGCAAGGTCTGATGAAAGACATAGACAAACTCGCGGACGATTATCTCAAGAATATGAAGAAAGAGTCAACGGAGAAAAAAAAAGAACAATTAGGACACATACAGAGTCTCTTTAACAAAGCCAAGGAGTACGGCGACGATAAAGTTCAATTAGCTATACAAACTTACGAACTAGTCGATAAACACATAAGACGATTGGACTCCGATCTTGCAAGGTTCGAGGCTGAAATACAGGATAAGGCTCTGAGCAGTAGTAGAACTCAGGAGGAGAGCGGGGCGAGTAAAAAGGGGAGGAAAAAACTCAAGGAGAAGGAAAAACGAAAGAAGGGAACGACCGGAGCCAGTAGCGAGGATGAATCAAAAACTGCAAGAAAGAAACAGAAAAAAGGTAAAAAAATTCGATCAAACGTAAAATAATTTCCAACTAATAAGCCGAAAGATGGAATTGATTCTAACTCGTTTTTTTTTTCTAATAATTCAGGAGGTTCGGTGGCTTCCACGACTTCCACAGGAGCAGTCGGCAGTGGCGCTCAAACAGAAACGAGCTCACTCGGACATCCGGCCGACGTTTTGGACATGCCTGTTGATCCAAACGAACCGACATACTGTCTATGTCACCAGGTTTCCTACGGAGAAATGATTGGCTGTGATAATCCCGATGTAAGTATCTCCACAAATAATTCAAACAAATCCCTTACACAGTACATTAATATTTATCACAATTTATTGTCTCAGTGTCCGATCGAATGGTTTCATTTCGCCTGTGTCGGACTAACGACCAAGCCTAAGGGTAAATGGTACTGTCCTAAATGCACGCAGGATCGCAAGAAAAAGTAAATGCGATAAACGCAGCAATCGACGACGAAGACGGACGAATGGTGCAAAGCACTTTTCTCCCTCCGGAGCGCTCTATCGTACGCTACTTCTAAAAAAACAAAAAAAAAACAAAAAAAAGAAACACAAAACAACAGGTTGGTGAAACTTTTCATAGTCAAACATGAAAATTGATCCGTACCTACAAGTAAATGAGATAGGAAATTTAAATTAATGAATGAAAAAGTGGTCGCAACTGCATTTGCAATTGCGTCCAACCTAGACAAGTTTGCAAATGTTTTCGCAACGCACAATCGCGCGAAAATATCTCGAGTTGAAAAGTTTCTTAACTTTTTGCAACACTCTGTCAATTTCGTATGTAATGAAAACAGAAAAAAAAAACAAAAAACCACACAGTTCGCGAGGGTTCGTCACAGCGATACAACGTTTTGAGAATCGGCCGCTATTTCTATTCTTTCTTTGTTCGAGAGGGAACGAAAGTAGTAATTTATTGATTTTAAATATTGTTCCGCGACGAACCAGACTAGCATGTGTTTTTTTTTAATTTAATTATATCGTTCGTTTGGCCGGTTCTTGAACGTCTGTGACTTGCCCCCCCTCCTCTTCCCTTCCCAGGTAGTTATGAGAAAGAGAATACCAGATCCATGGAATATATAGTATTAAAAAAAACAATGATGAACTTATACTCGTATATTATATATATATATATATATTATATTATTATACGCTAGTTAATTACTGTTTTTATATTTTATGAATGTACATTATTAGGATAGGTAAAGAAAAATGAAAACAAAACGTCTAAGGCTCAGTATATAACATACCAGTACGACAATTCATTTATATATAAATAAATAGTTGATTTACTGAAGAGTATATATACAAAAAAAACAGTAAATTATCGTGTCTCCGGCCGTAGAAAGCCGTACGAACTATTATATAAACAGAAAAAAGAGAAATTCAAATTTTTATGCAAAAAATCCAAATTTCACACAAGTTTGTCACGACAATATCTATCCTTGCACTATCTCGTTAGGATTGTCGACGAACGAGATTATTTTCATCGAGAGTTATTTGGATGATTCGAAGCAAATAGAGACGCTGATCGAAAAACAAAATTTGTTTGAACAATAAAAGTTATCTTAAGAAGATTTTCTACTGCAAAATTCGCGGTATTGCACAGTGATTGACTAGCGCGATATAAATGAGAGATCGAGGTTTTATTGTCAAGGAATGCCGAGTTGTCGAGAACAGCATTGACTCGGCGGCACTGTCCAATTGTAGTAATAGCTCATTCTGTTTCTCGATTCTTGAGCGCACAAGCTTCCCGTCGAACGATAATGATCGTAAAGACTCGTCATGCTCTCGCTCGTTTGTTTGTGCGTTATTATGTAGCTGTTTGAACAACCTCGAGAACGGTACTCGGTGTCGAATCGCACGTCGTGCTTTCGCTCTATGTTTGCCAGAGGCGCGAGCCACAGGCCTACCGAAACATCCTCAGAATTGTAGAGTCTGAAAAAAAAACTTCAACTTTTTAGGAATATAAGGAGTTTTAATTTGAGTAATGCCTCTTGCACACAATTTACCCACTGCAAGGATTTGCGTACCTCAACATATCAGAATTGCTTGCAATGAATTTTACAAGATTGTAGGATAGAACATAACCTCCTCCTAACGCGTAAGGCAGATAATAATCGCAGAGATTCCAATCGTGTTCTTTCCATGGTCCGCGTCTCTTGACTTGCGCTTTGCCATTGAAAAAACCCCAGTACAATTCTTTCTTCGTTGCTTTCATATCCCATTTGTCTAGCTCGCGCAACACTTTGTGCACGAGGACTAAGCTGTCATCGTCGGACTTGATTAAAAAGTCAAACTCATAATTTTCATGCGCGTGTTCCAGGGACATCAATACTTTTTTCGTCAGTGTACCATAGGAATCTTGAAGTTTCGAGAGTAACAACAAATCCTTGTATTTGTGTTGCTCCGAAAGCAACGTCTCCATCTGCTCAGGTTGAAGGTTCGAAGTGCCAATCGCGAAAAGATGCTTGACATTGCTGTGCTTGTCGGACAGCCAAGTTTTTCTGATTGTATCGCGATTTCTCATGGCATCGGGATGTGTAAGTATCACGATTATTAGTCTATATTTTAACTTTTCTGTCACTACTTGCTCCGAACTCGCGCAAGCACGAAAGGCACCCATGTATATCACAGACGTCACAGCCAGGATCACCAATAACAAGGACGTCACCGTTAGTCTTATATAAATTTTCTTTTGCGCAAAACGACTTATCTTGTGGAACATTTTGAATTGAGTGTTTATCCGTTCGTTGTTTCGCTTTCGCGAAACGCCGATTCGAATGTCACATTTGGTAAACTTGTTTACTGCTAGAATTTCAGCTATTTGTTATGCTGCATTGCCGGCGTCCAGCTGCGCGCTGCGCACTGAAGAAAATATATCTTACAGCCTGACATATCGCATTACCGACCGAAATGTCACCTTACTTTAATATTAGTTCATTATAAAAAATGCCGCGGAACCTAGAGGGCGTGTCGAAGTAGCGGGACTCGCCGCGAAAATTCGAACAAGCGGTCGCATGGCGGCAGTGTGGCAAACGAGTGCGAAAGGGTAGCCATGTTTTTTTTCATCAATACGTGACCGCAAGTTTTATCAGTCCTGCGTGTGGAACCAGCGTAATTTTCGACAGAGAGATTTTCTCGTAAAAGCTGTATGAGGTACGAAAATGTGATTACAATTCTTTAAGTTATTAATGTTTGAATGCTCGAGCATGTTTTATTTAGCTTTGTTAGCGACGAACTCTGCATTATTTGCATAGGTTCAGTTGTACGCCGTCTAACCCCAGAGGGTTTGTTATTGTTTTGGTCACGTAGCACCCGCGACTATAGCCCTTAACATGTATCACACCAAAGTTTATCTTTCATTTGATACTTTTTTCACGAATGTTCGACGCATAAAAAGGTTTCGAAACAGGAACCTCTTTAGCCTCGTGTTTCACAAACAATGAAAGAAATACAATATCGAAGACGATCGCAATCGAGCGACATCCTCCATCTTGAAAGTCCATCGATATTTTTCGGGGATGGGTATGCATATACCGCGTAAAAACATATTTCTCGACACCACCTTCAAAGAATAAGAAACGTTCTGTATTCTTCGATAATGGATTTAGTTGTGCACACAAGCATTTTCCAACGTGGTTTCACAGATAATCAATAGTTTATTACGACGAGATCGTCGAAAAATGTGTGCGTGTGTGTGTACGATGTATGTATGTATATATATGCTCGTACGTACATATACACACATTGCAGAAGCAAAAAATCAAAGGCTCTCGCTAGTCGCGATATATATTTTTTCCATAAAAAAAATAATCGTATATTGGCCTACATAACTAGACAAATGCAATAAAAATTAAGTACTAGCGTGCATTCTTTCTTGTTCGCAAAACATCGCTTTTGCAGCTCATATTTCTTTTGTCCGACGATGGTGTTTCTCTCGTCTCGACCATCGGCAGCATTATGCGAATTGAAATAAAATACAATTGTTTTGTTTTCCTTGCTAAATATCGTTTGATATTAATACAAATAAATTATTATTCTTTCGGTACATAATTAACTGCTACATACGTGATATTATTGTTTTTTTTTGGCACTGCAACAGTGATGCCCTAAATAATCGTTTTTCTTTTCGTTTTTGTTGTTTTTTTTTTCGGTTTATTTTATTTTGTTTGGTTTGTATTGACATAAGTGGCCTTTGGTTGATCATTCGATGAGAAGCTAAGACTTTTTTTAATATTTTTTTTTTTCGTTCACGATATATATATATATTATATATATATATATTTCTTTTCTAAAAAGAAAGCAGCAGTTTCGTAACAGGATAAGGCACATACATTACGGCGACGTATCTGCATGAGTAAATGGTCGAAAATTTTTTCGTTTTTTTTTTCGTTCGTCTCTGCATGTTTTTCGATTTTGGTTTTTTGTATTTTCTTTTTCTAATGTAGCTACAAACTAGGGAGTAGTGCCATTTACGATATAAATAAGCTTTTTGTTGCTGTTGTTGCTTTTTTTTTCTTGTTGCTCTTTTTTTCTCGTTTATCTTCATTTAGGGCTAGATTATTACACGATTATTACCATTGCAGCTTAATCATCAATTATGCTCACACTGCCTATCTCCAATAGCGATTATAAGCATAATAATAATAATAATAAAAAAAATACAAGATAAAAGTTTATCTGCCGATGCGGCAACCAAAAAACAAAAATATCGTAGTCGCCTCTCTGTATAGTACTTTTGGAAACAGACCCTGCATATTTACAATTGAACTTGCATAGATTTTAATTATTATTTTGTATTTTTATTCTTTCAACGAAATTCCTAAGATCCTCTTTCGTTTTGCGCTTCGAGCGCGATTTATCTATTTGTTTGTTACAAACAACTAAGTAAAACGGATGCGAACAAGCTCTTCTTTTTTTACTTTTCGTCTCGTTTTTTTCCGTGTCGTAGAGATAAAGAGAGATTAGAATAATGACGAAGAATAAAAGAGGCTTTCTTATTCGGCAAAAAAAAAAAAAAAAATTGTCTTATCGGTTATCTCGCTACGCGAGTATGATAAATACCCTACGGGAAATAAAGTTACAGTCGTGTTTTAATGGTTTCGTTTTCTTTTTTTTCTATTATTGTTTTTTTTTTAATGTAAGAATGATAACGAATCGACATTTTCATAATATGACAAATCGAGGGAAATTTTGTTTTCCACGCTCCGGCAGAACATTTCAACGAGAAGGCTAATGCGGAAAGTTAAAAATTCTATTACGAACAGCTGCGCATCTTACTCGTAAGCCGTGACGAAACACACGCCACTACATTCATTAACTATCTTTCGATTAAGTACAAAAGAATTTTTTTGTTTAGTACTCTCGTGTCTTCTAAGTCCTAAGGCGGGTGTGAAGCATGAGATATATATGTATATATATATATATTTATTCATATATATATAAATATGTGTGTGTGTGTCTATAACTTCCAAGTAAATCCGTATTTTGTACCAGACGCAATCAGAGGCGAATAGGCTAAGGAAATCAATCGAACAAAAAAAAGAATACGAATCTGACTCATTCGAGTTAATCGGATGTGCGCGAAGCTAAAAGCCAAGGCGATCTCTCGAACGAAGTAAAATTTCTTGTTGTCATTGATAACGCGAAACATATTTTTCTCTTCACGTGATCCCGGCATTTAATCCTCTTGCGCCTCGATCGTCGTTCAACATTCGAATAATATAAAGCGCGAACTCAACTAAGTTGCTAATATTTACATAAATTAACATAATTATACGAATGTTACAAGTCGATAATGTTTTAACTACAGCCATAATTCGCGAACAATGAATTTTTTCCACCCGGGATGAAGAAAAAAGAAAAAAATATATATATATATGTGTGTGTATATATATATATTTTATATTCTCGAAGAGAATCGTAAAACGCGCACAAGGGGGAAAAAGATGATAATGCGCACATGCGCTTCCTCTTGTCTTTTTTTCGTTGAAAATTTTCCATCGAAACGCAGAGTCACGCACTGCGCAATTAACATGTGAGAACTTTGATGATTAGTACAGTAAGATATATTTCTGAGCAGTTTCATTGGTTTTTTTTTTCGTTTTTTCGTTTTTCTTGTTTTTTTTTACTGATATCCACAGTAATTCACGAGTCTTGGATAACGGTCTTCCCTTATTTAATTTTCTCAGCCCTGCGATTAATATTTCACGATACTTTTATTTGAACGTCGAGGATTTGAAAATACCGAAAAGCCGTGTGGTGACGATTAGCACAACGCACACCCTCTCCCTCTCCTTCTATGTCTTTCTCTCTCGTCGCACAAGGTTTCGAATCGTCATTGACGATGAATTCAATCAATTTTTCTACCGTCCTCTACCGTTATCTCGATCAATTAATACTTAAAATTCGGCAACAATATCGATTTATTGAAACTAAAGCGTTTTTTTCGTACCTTCTCCGCACCTCCGTGATTAGTACCAATTTTTAAGAGCCTTTATTCCAGTCGGATTCGGAACAATTCGAGAAGAAAAACAACCGAATGAAAAAAAAGAAAAAATGCCTAATCCGTGATGGAGATCTGAGCAAAACCGATTAACGCCTTGTCGTCCGGCACTTCGTTGGCTGCGTAGCCCGAATTCTGGAAGAAAAAATAAACAAAATTATTACAGCCAAAGTTGTAGTCGAAGCTTCGTGAAAATATCGGCGAGGATTTTATTTATAACTTACCAAGGAAAACGTTACGGTACGAAGTTGACCCGCGCTGTCGATTAATTTTTGTAGATTCGCGGCTATAACTACGATATCTTTTCCATCGACGAGACCAGCACCAACGAGCTCAGCGGCAATTCCCTCCGCCGAATCGATTCCAACCGCAAACTCGAACCTAATATCGTTGAGTTCGCGCTTTTGATTGCTGAAGAAAGAAAAAAACGTTTCTTCAATCGTCGATCAGACTTACGAGTTCGCGAAGTAACTAAATAACCAAGTTTGATGGACGAATCTTTTTATAGGTGGGATGAAAGGAAAGGCCTGCATACTCTGTTTTTTCTTCGAGGGTGAACTGGGTGTCGGGGCGCCTGAAAAGGAAGGGTCAACAGGTTTCTTAGCATAATTCTTTCTTTCAAAATAAATGTCTCCCAACGAGCCATTACCAACGAAAAACGTAAAACTCACCGGAGTCGAAGTACAAGGTTTATCGGAACGTTCTGTTCCGCTGCTGATATGGCGACTCGACTCGCTGCAGATTTAACTTGACCGTAAGATTCGTCCGCGTCCGCAGCTTCTTCCTCGCTGCTGACGTTGTCGATCGTATTGACCGGTAATGCCTCTTTACCCTCTTCGCCACTCGAGGCACCGCTGTCCTCTTCCTCGGATGACCAGACCCACTCACCCGTTACCGTTCTGTGAAGACGGCCGGAAGTGCCGGGCTGCCTTTTCGATGCCTTGAAAAAAATTAAAACAAAAATAGTCTCCCACTTTTTCGAGCGATATACCAATTTTTAGAAAAATTAGCTTACCTTCTGCACTCGGGTTTCGAGACTCGGTCCTATTGCGACTAACGTCTGTTGCAAGTACTTCTTGTCCTTCGCTTTTTTGAAAAAGGGATGCTTTAATAATTCTGTAGCCGTAGGTCTGAAATTTTCAGTTCGATGAATCAAAGTTTGATCTTTAATGCGAGAAATATCTAAAATCGCATAGAATTTGATCCTCGGTCGTTTCTTACCGTTTCGTAGGATCCTTTTGCAAACAATCTACGATCATTTTGCGAAACGTTTTGCCATACGCCTTGTACTGATCTTTGTCGTCAGCGGCAGTGTCCAAGGTTGGAGGATCGTTTTGCAGCGTTAGCATTAGTACCTTCATCGGTGGATATTTGTGATATGGGGCAGTACCACTCGCCATTTCGATCGCCGTAATACCCAGCGACCATATATCAGCCTTGAAGTCGTATCCATGATCCTACACGAGTCCAAACTCGGATTATAATAAATTTCGGGACATTGCCTCATCTTTTTTCTCTCTTTCGAGAGAAAAAATAAAAGCTGCCTTGCACGAGTACATCGCGAGCATTGGATATGATCTCAAAATTTCACTAAAACGTGAACGCGAATCTTTTTATATCACGCCGCATAATCATCTCGAATTCATTAGTCAATTGCGTTATACTCGATGAATTATTCACTCGATCGAAACCATCAAACGATTAAAAAACTTCAATCGATGAAAACGATTTAGTACGAGTTTCCGAGCCATTGTGAAAATTTTCTAAAATTATTTGCGCATTATACACGAAATATCTCGAACGTTAATCAGATGCCATGCCCAACGCAATATCGACTCATCGTATGTACGAGTAATCTCTTGAACTTTCAAGTCATAAGCTTGCTCAATTATCGCATTACAGTAAAAGACGAGGAAAAAAAATTAAGCACCGGTCTTAGTGCATTCAAGCATCGGAGTATAGTAATCTCGATGTGAACAGAGATAGATAGAAAAATAGAAAAATAGAGAAGTATAGAAGACACAAAGATGTAGTAAAGAATTGAGCTTTTGTGTGTGTATGTGATTTAAAAAAACATCTCATTTAGCAAATAACATTTTGAACAAACACAGAACTCGCAAGCTAAGAAATTGTAGTGTAACTTTCCTCTCTCACCTGCTCCATGACCTCCGGGGCCATCCAACACGGTGTCCCGACAAATGTGTGGCGAACTTTTTGCCTGCTGAGATCTCGGCCCGTTGCCAGCCAAGCACTAACTCCGAAATCTGCTATTTGAACCGTACCATCCTCACCCAGTAATATGTTGCCAGCTTTTATATCCCTGTGGCAAAAGTTGACGATCAAATATTGATCTTGAGAAAACGTGATTCTTTTTTTTTTGGTTTTTACAATAATTTAAATCTCTATAAAAACGTAGATATTCGTTGTTAATCCCAAATTTACCTGTGAATTTGGCCATTACTGTGAAAATACTCAAGGCCCTTGAGGACCTCTCGAAGTACCGTGGCGATTGTCGCTTCGTCGAAAACTCCGTGTTTGCAATTCGTCGTTCTCGTCTTGTGCTTTATAATATCGAGTAAAGATCCACCTTCCAGCAATCTCAGAACGAGCCACAGTTCCTCTTTTACCACGAAGGACGTGTAATACGTTACGACGTTTTCGTGATTGCAGGACGACATTGCCTGAATCTCTTTCTGAATTTCGTAGGAAATAAAACTCGTTAAGTTTCTCGTCTTTCGGAATTATTTTGAAAATGTTCTGTATTTATGTTTGACTCGACGTACCAAAAGTTCGTCCATACTCGTGTTCCATTTTTCCAAATTTATGCGTTTTATGGCACATTTTTCTTGACGAGGGATACAAAAGGCCGCATGAACTACTGCAGTAGCACCGACACCTGAAATACAGAGAAATTTGTATTACAGAATTATTCTTCACTTTTTTAGCGTCGCTGATTACCATACTTGGATAAATTCGATTGACGACGTTCGATTTATGCACTTTTTCATCCAAGTATTTATGGGAAGAGATGTTGTTCGAGAGATACGAGGCTTATACGGAATAATATCGCGTGACAAGAAGCTTCCAAGGTAATCAGCTTATCAGAGTAAAATCAATGGATCAAATCGGCGACGCCATCGAGCCTGGACCGGTGAGTAATCTATGTAGATAACGTTGATGTTATAGCAAAAAAAAACCGTGACCACACTTGGAAAGAATTTACTTAGTAAATTCTTGTTTGGTCATCGAATCGTTCAAACTGATTCGTCTTAATTAGCCACGATAAGTTAATCTAATCTTCTATTCACATATTTTATTATAAGACGGCGTCTGAGTATAATCGAACGCATCGTTTATTTTTCTAAGGTCAAGGCGCGATTTAACTTTTGGAAGATTTTTCTAGATTTTCCAGGCACAATTGACCATTTTCTACGAGTTTTGAATGTTCTAATGGGTCGCAAATATTGGCGAAGAAATATCGAATAAAATCATGGAAAATTGTGCAATTTATCGAGTGATCATTACCTTATTTAGGAAAAAAATAACATTTATGAATTGTCCAGTGATTTTTACTTTGAAAATTATAGTCGAACAACTCGCGCTAAAGAATTAATCCCGTGCTCGTGATGTCACGTGACCGCAGTGACCCGATAAAAAGTGACGTCCACGAAGCACACGCGGCTGTTTGTTCACGATCGGGGGAGGGAGGCACATCGATAGTTAATCAAACATAGGTGTGAAAAGTGGGGAAGGAACAGGTGAAAAAGGCGTTGTTGCTCCGTTTTGAGCAGAGGCGAATTGTAATCTGACGATGTGGAGGGAAATTTTCCGTTCGCTATAAATTAAATAGTGGCAACGATCGCAGATGTTAAAGAGAACTATAATTTCGAGAACTCAAACGAAGAAAAAAAAACTTTCACTGATATGTCTTTTTAGCGGCACGACTTTTCGAGCGTTCGTGTCGCACCTGTTCAAACAAACAAAAAAAACTCACTCCCGCAATGTTGAAAATGAGGTTAGAACTCGAATCGACCGGTTTCGAGGAAATGTTTAAGAGAGAGCACGTCGACTCGTGACGTTCGTCGAACTCTCGTAGTTGCCTCGAAATAGACGATTGAAAAGAAAAGAAAACGTCACTTTCGTCGTGCAGCACGATTTTTCTTTTTATATAACACACAGATACACGGGCACACGAAAACTGATGTCGCACACACGTCAGTAAAAGGGGTAGGAGAGGGGCTGTTCGGGGGGGGACCGGCCGATGTATTTTTGGTAGAAATGACAAATGGCTAGAAACGTCGCGAATTCACAGGATGACGCGACGAAGCAAAATCGTCACCGGAACGTTATCATAGACTCTGTTCGAATATTTACCGATAACCTCTTTGAGATCGTAGTCGTCTTTGGTGTTGGGCCAACCCTGCACGACCGCGGTAGAGCTCGCAGACGCCATTTTGTTGGCCAGGACCGTGCCAAGGCGCGAATGCTTATTGGTGCTGTTAGTACGGGGCCCCCTCGTTGTCAGCCCTGACGCCGGTCCGCCGCTCTTCGTTCTCGACTGTTGATGATAATTGTCGTTCACACTTTTCACGTTTCCCCCTGTATTTGCTCTATTTACGAGACTCGTGTCCGCGATATTTGTCTTTGACGTTTCAGTTCTTTGTACGTTCCAAGTACTCGTTGTCTTGTTCGTCGTCCGTTTCGGCGTCGGGACGCGAACGCACTGATTCCCGGTTGTCGCGACACTCGCCGAGCTAAGCGTCGACGAGCTGCTAGAGCGAAACGACTTTTGACGGAATATCCCAGGCGAGCAGGAAGGCAACACGTCCGGAGAGATTATTCTGCGATCGAGACAAACCCAAAGAAAAACATTGTTTAGTACTTCTCGTAAGCTCGAAACATCGTGTCACTGTGACGTCAAGATGAAACGTATGTAGTTACGAAAGAAAGTCGCGTATTGAATATAGATATAGGGTATATACTTATATATTATATACATATATACACCACTCACAGATGTAAGGAAAGCCTGGGAGAAGTGAAACAGAGGAAAGCTCTGAGGAACGAAAAAGAACCGTAAAAGAAATGCGAGTGGCTCTCTTACGATCAGATTCTTCGCGCCGGTGAATCCGACTGCACCAAGATAATCCTTTCGTAGAACGAACGGAACTTACAACTATAGGTTCTGTTCTCGGTCGTTCAACTTGGGAACGCGCTAAATGACTGATGAATATATATATAGATGCAATAAGAGTACGAGTAAAGCGCGAGCAGGTAAGTTTTTTTTTCCTACACGAATGACTGCTGCATCGTGTTGTCTCGCGGTGTTCTTCTCGTAATTCGAGTTTTGGCATCGCGTGTGCTTACGCGTTACCCTAAAACCGCGCGCTCTTTATATTTGAACGATTCTATACGCATTTGGCGATCCACCGCTTACGTGTCCGCAAACACTTGGCGCCTTCGCATTATCTACATGTGTAATCAAGATATACGATTATAATACTCGGAAGATTTTCTCATTACCCGTGGTATAAAACCATTTTTTCTTCTCATCAGCATTTATTTTCAATATAATATTTTGAAGTTTCAAGGTACTACGAAGAGTTTTCGAACGATATAATTGAAAATATTACGCGGCCTCGAACGCATAGCGACGCCACGAGGTGGCGCTACGGAAGTAAATTTCATAATCGCACAGTCGGTCGGCGCCTCGGCGATAATTGCCATTGTGTCCTCTCGATTATCCGAGAGACATCTGTGCAACACAAGCTTCTGACACTTATCGGGTATTAAAGGTACAAATACGCACACATTTGTATCTACATAAAGCGAAACTCTTATCGCACCGGTAATCTTTCTGGTGGAGAGAATCGTTACTACGGGACATATCTCCGGCTCTGATGTACGATGAGGAAATAAAAACAAAAAAGGAATGATAGAAAGAGAGAGGGAGATATCTACCTGACTTTTCGATGACGAATCTAAAAAAACATGCTATTGCAAACTGCAATGAAAAGTTGCCAAGTAGAACAATATAGCTGTATACAGCTGTTCCATACGTACTCTCTCTCTCTCTCTCTCTCTCTCTCTCTCTCTCTCTCTCTCTCTCTCTCTCTCTCTCTCTCTCTCTCTCTCTCTCTCTCTCTCTCTCTCTCTCTCTCTCTCTCTCTCTCTCTCTCTCTCTCTCTCTCTCTCTCTCTCTCTCTCTATATATATATATATATATATATATATATATATATATATATATATATATATATATATATATATATATATATATATATATATATATATATTAAGTGTAACAGAAAGAATGGAAAATAACAGGAAAGAGAGCTCGCATCGTTAGCTTCCAAGAATAATAAATAGAACAAAAAAATATTCTTCAAGAACCAGTAAAAATATGAAGAGAGTTAGGTACACGTTATATAGGTCAAAAAAATCAATAAAACTTTTTCACTGGATCATATAACCTAAGAATTTTATACGAATATTTCTAAAAACCGTATGCATAATTAATATTGCGTAAATTCGTCGTGTTTCAGCACAGAGTCGGATATTACGGGAGAGAGGTACACGCGCATAAACAATTAGCGTCTTATCGCTGAAATTTAATTAGCGATCGTTACTAAACTCTCGTCGTACATTTCGTTTATATACGTACATATATATATATATATATATATATACAATCCATGTAAACATATTGACACAAGCGTGCCGGTTCTAGAAAACTCGTCAACCAAATAAGGAGGTAAACCAGCCATAAAACCGCGAGGTTTAAGGCCGCAAAAAAGTAAAACCGCGAACTTGAACATTTTATTTCGACGGGGTGGCCTGGAACGTTGCCTAAAAAAAACTGCGAAACTCTCGAGAATCCCGAGGGCATTCTCGTACTATACAACGTTTCCAAATCAATTGATCACGCTGCTGAGTGGCGCAGTCTCAAGGTTTCGAACCCGTGACACTGAACGAGTGGGCAGTCTTCCAATACGTGCATTCGTTTGCTTTTTTTTTCCTTTTTACTTTTTTTACAGTAAAAATAAAATGTATCAAGAATTTAGAGAAATGGGTCGAAAAAT
Source organism: Netelia virgata (assembly GCA_951802705.1). Classification (NCBI taxonomy): domain Eukaryota; kingdom Metazoa; phylum Arthropoda; class Insecta; order Hymenoptera; family Ichneumonidae; genus Netelia; species Netelia virgata. The sequence goes on from OX637867.1 coordinate 38,065,606, forward strand.
GTGTGTTTTTTTCTTCTATTAAGTTAAAAGTAATTCGCGAACGGGACATATTTTATTTTCACTAGTTCTCGCTCGAATCGGAGACCGCAGTTTCCCGTTCGCTCTCGAGCCCCCGCGTATCATTCAATATTAATCGTTATTTTCGCTCTGCCGCAGTCTCAAGGTTCTTCCCTGCGGTATCGCATATTTACCTATACGTTCGTAAATCCTATTAACGCGCTCGAATCGCGAGAAAAAATGGTCCGAGAATAATCCATGAATATTTATTTGTATTTGCAGTTACAGGTTTTTTTTTAAATCAATGGAAATCATTTAATTCTCTGTTGATTTAATGTTTATTTTCAAATTTTTCGTGATTTAATGTTTTTCTTTTATTTTCTTGTTGATTTAAAGTTTTTTTTAGAATTTTTGTGTTGATTTAAAGTTTTATTTAGAATTTTTGTGTTGATTTAAAGTTTTTTTAGAATTTTTGTGTTGATTTAAAGTTTTTTTTAGAATTTTTGTGTTGATTTAAAGTTTTTTTTTCGAATCTTTTTGTTGATTTAATGTTTTTCTCAAATTTGTTTCAGTCTGGAACGATCCTGGACAATGCCAACAACGTGCACTCACCAACTCGGGGACGAGGCCGATCGTCGCATTTCGATCCCAATCGAAAACAATTGTTCTCCACGCCCACGGGAAACTGCGCCCAAAACATTACAAATACATGTAGCTCACTTTTCTTTATTTTCTTCCACCGTATATTTAACAATACGTGCCTCCTCTTAACAATCTTATTGACGCAAATCGATTCGCTTTTTGTTACAGTTTCTCGACCGAGTGGGAATGAACGATGAAAGAGAAATAAGAAGAAGAAGAAGAAGAAGATGATGATGAAAATGCAACCGATCGAGGACGAGAGTCGTTCGTCACTAATATAAGATTGTCGCGTGGTCCATTATCGCCCTGCCCCGAATATTAAGCGAGACAAACTCGCGTCTCGCTTCTTTCTTCGGATCTCCTGCGAGTCGTTTGTACATACGAAAGCTACACATTACGACACCTCGAACACAGACTCTCGAGATGACGCGATGCGCTAGACCTCCGATTCGAGACATTCGAGAGTGTGAGCGAAGATTATTAGATTCACAGAGGGCGCGAAATATATTGGTACCCGTTGGAATTCGAGGCAGACATCGTAAGTAATAATCTGTCGGCATGTAGATTTTATCGCGACGAACAATTCGTTACGATTAATTCAACGCTCGATTCGTACTTCTCGTATTTCGTTCGGCTATTCTATTATCTCTTAACTATATATTTATGTATCAGACGAACATAAGGCTCGCCGTAACGAGAAGCGCGTGAGCGAGAGAAAGCACGGCGTTGTGTACGTGTGCGTCTGCTTTTCGATCATCGGAGAAAGGGAAGGCTTACGAACGCTGCTGGTGAGCTTTCGATCGAAGAACGAGAGTGGGAGTCGACGAATTAATTCCACGGAGAACTAGCGCCTACGTGTATGAGCTATATCGCTACGGGGGGGAAGAACACGAGGGCGTTATAGCTACATCGACGCTTTCCAATTAGTGCGATTACGGAATTCAATTAAGCCCGACGAATGGATACACGTAATGTAGACGCGCTCACACACATAGGCATACATCGATCGGTTTCACACGTAGAGATCTAATTATCAACGATGCTCGTGGTCAAGTTCTCTTATCGCTTTTGTCTATTTGTCATGGGATTAAAAGAAGGATTTTCGCCGATTTTCAACAAATGTTTTTTTGTCTCTCTCGCCCTTTATGGGAGAGGTTCCTGCTTACGGTATAAAACGTCATGGGGAACTACCCAATGAGTACAGTCGTTCATCGGTGAAGTCGAAACTTGACCGGTAGTCGTTCTCGTGGGGAAATACCAGATTTTTAGGCTCACGCGTTTCTGTAGTTTTTCGATAACGCGGCAAGATGAATTCACCGATAGTGAGTATAGAGAAGAAAAGCAGAGTTCAATTTGTTCACCGATAGTTTTATCATTGTTTTATAAAGCTTATAGAATTTTTTATAAAATTATCGATTCGTTTCTGAATGGAAGCAAAGTCCGGAATTCATTCGACGATTTCGACAACACCGAGAATTTTAGTTTTTCAAATATCGTTCAGTTTTAGTAGGAAGAATAGTTTTTAATTTTTATTCTAATTCTTTAAACGAGAACGAAGAGTACAATGACTTGTACAATTAATTGAGAAAAAGTGTAATCGAGGGAAATTAACGATAACTCACCGACTCCTGCCGAGGACGAGGGTCGTCAAGAATCTCGTGTCTTGAAACTTCAGCTGTTCCTCGGGTAGTTTCGTGACTGAATCTTTGGCTCCGAGGGGGCCGCCGCTTTTTCTTTGCCTCATGTTGCCTACGGCCCTGCAAGCAAAAGTAATAAGAGCTTGTACGACGGGTCACGAAATTCAGGCTTCGATACTTTTATAATTCTCTCTCCACCGAGAACGCAAAATATTATTCTCGCGTTGAAAAGTTCGCATCATTTGTTTTTTTTTCGTTCATCTTCCTTATCAAGAATCTTTCATTCAAATATAGCGCATACGCGGTCTGAATTATGGAATCTTTCAGGCGCCACTCTCTCTCACTCTGCCCCTCTCTCGATACGCAGAATCTCTCTGAATGAATAGAATTTTTCATCGCTCGTACTCCGAGACTATACATTCTTGAACGATTGTAGGGAATCGTCTCGTTATAATTAACGAGGGAGAGATAATGAGGAGCGTGCCTCGTATATAACTACGGTGTCTCGATAGGATATTTATACTTTAATCTGCGCGTTTGTTTCTCTTTTTTTCGTTTTTAAAAATTTCTTTCATTGTCGTTGGTCAAGAAATTATTTCTTGCGTTATCGCGAATTTTGCACGGGAAAGGGAGTCATTACCCTCCTCGCATTATATTACAAAGTTCGTACGAGCGCGAATAATTGCAATCTCGTCGACAAGGAACATTTATTTTTCATCGTCGTAGAAAATATTAATCTTTTCTTATAATTTTCTTTTTTCTACTTCTTCTAGTTGTGTACTACGTCGTATCGAGCTGGAAGTAATTTTGCCGTGAGACTCCATAAATCTTCATTAATTTCGTAGGACGGACCTAACGAAGCTCGTGTGCTACGGATACAAACACCTACGCTCTGATATTACGAGCAATTAGTAATTACCAAATTGACAACGTTGAAAAGGACTTCCCTCGATACGATACACGAGAAATCAAATTTCCATTAGTCGCGCGTTTTGAGAAATTCAGATTTTCTTTTTTTTTGTAAGAAAAGTACAAAGTTCGCTTTGAAATGGTATTTTTTTCTCTGTCGTTGGGTAAATTTCAAGCCAAGAAGTATTCCCGAGTCTTACGAGTCAGACTTTGTCTGTGTACTACAAATTATTTGCGAGGGTCGAACAGAATGTAAACTCTAAACTCTGCTTTGCTATTGAGGATCGTGCAGTGGCCAGAGCTCTCTCGGCCAGGGGTCTGTCTCTGTCTCTCTCCCTCGCTCACTCTTTGCACCGACCAAGTCCCTGGCTGCTTTAAAGCGTGTGGAATATTTCTAAATTGGCGGTCGGTCGATTGTCACCTAAATACCTAAATGGAATAATTGGGCCTGGATTGGCCTTACTTGCTATTTTTAGCCACTATCAAGGGGGTAGACCCCATCCTGTCATCTAAAAATAATCCAATACATACAAGCTCTTCTCTGGGTGGGACAGAGCGTGGCGAAAAAAAATACAAGTGTGAATTTCTCGTTCGAAATTAGAATAAATATTTCATTCGTCTATGACGAATTCCAGAATCTCAGATTGTCCGACGTACAATTATTTCTGCGTTTAAATTTTATCTCAATTTTTGTTTTTTAGTTTCTTGCTCGAGGCTCAATCTTCGACCCTGTGCGATTGGCGAATAGGCGAAGGAGAAATAGAGCGCAAGGACAGTCACGTTTGCAAAGGATATTGACGGAAATATACATACGCGTAAATTTAGAATTTCACATGAACTTCCACCGTTTTATAGTTATCTCGTTGGCCTTAATTGCTCGTCAAACACGCGAAAGAAACTCACGTGATCGTGTGCACGAGGCTGTTCGTTTACATGTATGTACAGAAGCATGCCAAATGTTAGGAACGTATTGAAATATTACGGTCAAACATTTTTTTTTCTTCTTCGCACGAGAGACGAACTCCGTCGTCTCGCAGCTTTCACGTATTTCGTGACGCTCACCAGGAACATTTTTAGAAGCGTGAAAAGTAAATTGTCTTGCGTGTACGATAATTTCTGTTTCTCACTCTGTAACGCCCGTGGTGATTCCTTAAGTACGAAAAAATTCGTGAAATTTAAGGAATTTTTTTATCAACTGCTAAAATTTCTTATTGTCTGTGCAGGACGGAATTTTTCACTCGACACTGAGAGCATCGTTTCATCGATCAAACTATTCGTATATAGGCTATTTTATTCTATTCCAAGGCTATTATTTTCTATCATGAACCTCGAGGAACTTCCAAAACATCTATCGTAGGAAATTCATCAAGAAGTGGAGTTCGCCTTCGACGTACCCTATTGTAAAATTGCCAAACTTAATATTTGCACACATTAATTAAAAAATATATATTTCGTCTGATTGTACAGAAATATACAGACGCAAAACGAGACGGAGACGTTCGCGTTAATATTTGGGTTAAAAGTTTAATTTGCCGGACACGACGACAGCTTTGATGTGGTGAACATTGCCGATTCTAATTCAACCTCCTCTGGAGGCAAAATGCATACACGAACGTGAAACGTGAGTGAGAGAGAGAGAAGGAGAAAAGGGTAGGACTATAAGCCCGGATCGCCCACGGTCAATTTGAATCGTCATATATACACACGATCCTCCATCTCGACGAGGTCTCGTATCTTTTTTTCTTCTTTTAAATCCAACCGCACACACGAATTCCAAGCGCTTCGACGCTATTTTTCGTGTACGGGTATTACATTATGCGTATCTTACTTGACGTTACACGAAACTTAATTTGTCCTCGTCAACGTGATTAAACCACCTTAATCTTTACAAATAAATTCATTAGTACTCTTGTGTCTTTAGGTGGAAGAAACGTAAACAGGATGGTCTCGTATTTACTGGATCCGTTGGACGAATTCTTTCTCTCCTCCTCGTTCGTTAAAAGTCTCGATGGAATTACGAACGTGGGATGATCGAATTAACCGATGAAGAAGTTTCTTTCGTCTATGCGAAGTGAGAGAGAGAGAGAGAACACACATTACCAGACAAAACACCAAACCCACTCAATTGCCACTTTCGCAATTAACGATTTCACGTTTGTTCGGAAAAACAAAAATGTAATCACGTGCGAAACTTGCTAATGGCGAGAACGAAATTGCTGGAATGCAGCTTGAACTTTGAGGGATCCGTATAAAAAGTATATCGCGTGTCATTGATGACCGTCTGCTCGATTCGTTCTTGAATGAGCCAACATTCCACTATTTTCTCATTGAACGAATAAAACGTTCACGATGAGAGAACAATGAGCGATGAAAACACACGTACATGATCCATGTATCGTTCTTTTATATTATACGGGAACGGTCTAGAACGTATGTTCTCTCGTTTTCTTTTTCTCTCTCTTTATCTCTTTCTACTCGTTGTCCGTGTCATGTGCCTCTCGTTGTAACATTGGAGTGTCGATAATGGGTCGATTTATGATTCCTCCCTGTTTGTCCAGCTTGGTCGCGTGGTACAAGAGTCAAGTACATTAATTTAAGTATATTTGTCCAAGCAAACTTGTTTACGCGTGCACTTTAACGTCCCATGACAAGATACTTTGGATTCGGTCACGCGACATAGGCAAAGTGGACACAGGATATAAAATATTTTCTTTTTTCTCAAGAACAGACAGAAACTTGGAAAAATTACTAAATTCGATGAAAACTTAACAGAATTCGGTCAAATTTGATAAAGACCATGATTGATTTTTACAATTTTTTTAATTTCAGGAAATACGTTTCGGTGGACGGTTCTTCTTTCGAGAATCCTTGCAATTCAATTTTGCCTTTACGGCAATCGCTCTAATTGAACCTCCGGGCGAGGTATGGCCGTGGGTCAATTGCTCATTAAAACTCCGTGGCCCAGTAAACGCTGTTCAAACGTTTCATTGTCATTTGTGGTGGAAAAAAAAGTTTGTGTTTTGGAAAGTCGAGCTTTTCGAGATTTAATCGTCGAGGAAGACGTCGTGCCGGAACTCGATCGTTCCGTTGTATCGCAAGAGAGATAACGTTTTGTTTAATCGGTTTAAGATTCTTCATTATCAGATATAAATTGTTTTTCTTTCACTCTCTTGAGCTATCGAGAACGAAAGCTTCTACGAAACGTCTAGATTTTTCATGCAATCCGATTTCTTCTTACAGATAATCGGTGTTTCGTTTTTTCAATACCTGTTGGATGCTGCGCTCAAAGTTCCATTTCTACAGAGATCGGCCGCCATGACTTGGAATCTCTTTATTCACTTATCGTGAACATCTCCTTGTTAGTTCACACGAGGAAGAAAAACCATTAGCTATTCGTACGTTGGCACTGATTGTTACCGTTTCTGAATTCTTCAATCACGAAGAACGATACCAGGAGAATTGAAGACATAAAAAAAACCACCGCACGTTATTCTACCGGTACACAGTCGTAAATAAATTGCTGTAATTCGTTAAGGACCTAATGATGTTGAAGTCGTTCCAGGAAACTCGATAACTCTCTTCATGAACAACCAAACTCTTCAGGATAATCGTTCCATCATCCGATAGAAAATTTCTTCACTGCATGCCTCTCGCGATGCTTCGCGGAGCAATGCCACGGTCGTTCTTCGGACTGTTCTCTTTTCCACAATTACCCTACCCTTTATACTCGACACTCGTGAAAACTTTTGATACCCAACTGACAATGTTCATTAATAATTTTACAGAAACTCGCGTTACGTATCAACCCGACATCGGTGACGACATTGACGACGCGATTGAACGGATGACGAGTTTTCCAAGATTTCACGATTGGCGTTCAACGACAATGAGAAAAGATTCGTGAAAAATACATGAAATTCGTACAACACGATGGAGCTCTGAAAGAGAATCGCCGAGTAAGATCATCCTAAGTTCGCCATCGACTGAACTATGTCAGACCGGGGGCATCTCCGTCAATTGAATAACTACCTACGAAGAGTGAGAGAGAAAGAGAGAGATAGAGAGAGCAAGAGAGATCAGCTCGACCACGCACTCGTGGAATACACTTACACGCTAATGTACGAACAAGTACCGATGAGCGACATTTCTCTACATACGTGACGATACCCTTTACCATGTGTGTCGTTTAATAACGTCGAGTGTCCAATCCTCGCGTATGTACACACACGCCTGAATCCGCGAGAGTCGATGGTGGTCTCGCACCGTAAACGCGGTCCATCGGTTCACGTCTCTCGTATCTCGGAACAAACGATGATGCCGCATTGCGAATTCGTGTGCGACACTCGATCGTTTCGACGATACTTGAGATCAAGCATCGTTCTGGACGATCAAGTTCATATTTCTCTCAGGAAATATTTTTTTTACTTCATTCAAGACTCAATCTCGAATCTCTCGTTCATTTCGATAAATAATAGTCGTATTTTTTATCTCTCTTTTTTTTCTTCATGACGCGTTCCATCGGTTCATATCTCTCGTATCTCGGAAGAAACAATGATGCCCCATTGCGAATTCGTGTGCGACACTCGTTCGTTTCGACAATACGCGAGATCAAGCATTGTGCTGAACGATCAAATTCATATTTCTCATCAGGAAACATTTTTTTTGCTTCATTCAAGATTTAATCTTAAATCTTTCGTGCGTTTCGATAAATAATAATCGTTTTTTTTATGATTCTTTTTTTTCTTCATAACGCGGTCCATCGGTGCATCTCTCTCGTATCTCGGAACAAACGATGATTCTGCATTGCGAATTCGTATGCGACACTCGATCGTTTCGACGATACGTCCGATCAAGCATTTTCTTGAACAATTAAATTCATATTTCTCATCTAGAAAATTTTGTCTTGCTTCATTCAAGACCCAATCTCGAATCTCTCGTGCGTTTCGATAAATAATAATCGTATCTTTTATGTTTCGTTTTTTGTCTTCATGACACTGTATACACGATAAAATGCGAGCGAGCGAGGTACGAATCGCGGTTGTGAAATGACATAATAATGCGATAAAGTCCGATAAATCGACGCGACATTGAAAAAGGCGATGATATCGAGGACAGGCAAAGAGGAACCGGTGTTCGCTGGTACATGTGACATTACAAATGCGACGCTTATTCTTACCGATACACCTACGTACTTATTTTGCAATAACATACTCACTTTTGTACGGAACTTTTACGATAGCATTTCGTAACCATTGTCACGATAATGAGTCCCTGGAAATTTTAAAATAGTACACTTCTTCCTAGTACGATAAAGTAAAATGACCCAACGGACGTTTTCGGTTCCTCTCGGTTCACTATGACCAATGATTTCACTTGTTTTGCACCGCGAGCATGACGTACATACGGTAATGTACCAAGAACATTGCGTACTTCCTGACTCTCGATGACGTATAAACGAGTCAATTATCACATCTGGACGAATTGTTTTTTAGGTAGAAATTATCAAAGTTCACACTCGAAGACTCGAGATCATCGTTTCGAACTGATCATCGACGGATTAACGTTGTAAAGTAGGTAGTAGATACGAGAAAATTGTAAGAAAAAAAATTGTCTTTTTCAAAATCGATCAAGTTTCGTTGGAGCACTATTTTCGTTAAATCGGTTTCGCGTGTCCCGCGGCTCTCGAATCCCTCAATATGCGGTGATTACCCTTTTTATAAATTAATAGAAATCTCGACGAGAGACGGGCGGTACAGGGAGCATTAATTCGCTATAATCCCAATGTAGCGCGTACGAGAATATTATATGTACGTAGTGCCGACGCGCGGCACTTACGTTTTACCGCGAGAGCCTCAATCAAATACGACCTTGCGAACCGGCTGACACTGATTTTCACGGGAAACTCTCGGGACAGCTTCCCAGTTGTTCTCTCGATCTCATTGACTCGACACGCGCTTCGGTCTATGTTGAATTTCATATATGTATATCATCGATCAACCTCCCACTCTTGAAACTCTCATCAATATCTCTCTCGCACCCTCTCCCTCCGTTTCTAATCCGAAAGATCTTAAAGCTATCGAAGAAATCGTTATGTTCGATAAAAAGAAAAAATGTATGTCCCCACCGTTCCATTTACAAGAGAACCGGCGCGCATCACGTTGCACCCTCTCGAACCGCAATCACACTCTTTTTACACTTGACTCGTAAACCTTGTATCGCGAGAACACGTATACGTTATGAGACAAGGAACCTCACCGATTTTCCTTAACCGTGATTATACTTGTAAGCATCGTTGTAATCATCGTTTCTTCGATTATTCGTTCCTCGTTTTTGTCGAATTTTGTAAACGAGTCGAAAATGTAGAACGGACCTTTCGTGCTTGTTTCGAACAAGTTTTATCGCTTCCGGCGATACGATGAGTATAATCGATTCGACTATCAAACGTAATATTCCGTCGTTCTTTTCTTAAGTATTTATATAAGACAGTTTGTCAACCTTACGAAAAGTCGAGATCTTGGACGATTCGGCGATCAATTTGAGATTTGCGAAATCATCGACTGATAATGCATATCACACGTTAACAGACTGATCGGATCTACTCGATCACGAATATCGAGAGATAGGTACAAGGGTTTGAATTTTGTATCAATTTTTGTCAATGTCAGACGCGCATTCGCTTTATTTTTGATCTGTTGGACCCGAATTTGATATATTTTCAGGGTCAAGCAGCAAGGAGACAAGATCAAATTTATACAATAATTTATCAAGTTTTGTTTTTGTACTAAATTAATATTCTAATGTATATCACTCTGTACGTTTTAATAGCTCGAATGTTTTTTTTATCATTCGAAGATCAAGGATAAAGTATCTAGGGCCAACTTACGAAATTAATATCGATGATCCAAAATTGTTTTTCACTGTGGACATTATATTTGTTCGACAGATCACCGTGGGATTTTTTCTGCTCGCGGTCACTTGCGAAATTCCCGAGGTATTTGCCCGCAAGAGATGGAATCTGACGAGCCTACTCGAGGAAGCACTATTCGATCCTGAATATCGCTCGAAGACCAGCGACGCGAGCAACGATCGTGAATTACCGATAATACCGCGAGACACCTCGTATCTGCCCGAGAGCGACTATTTAGATGACTACGAGATCGAGCTTACGGATCAACGGACGCCGAAATTGGACAGGCCCGATAGAAATTTATTGCCGGTTAGTGAAAGCCAATTATCGATTAAATACAATTCTAGCTTCCTGCTTTGTTGCCAAACAAACCGAACGTGCCGGACGTGACTCGTTGACTCTCGACCGGTCGATCGTTTTATAAATGTAGGTACGATACATATGTATATTATTCGTTCTCTAACACAATTCTCATATTACAGGAATATCGCAGTCTGTGCGAGATCGTCACGCGAAAGATACAAATGAGCGACACAGAATTCGAATATCAACCACCGCATTATCACGAGGTTTATTGCAAAAGTTACTCGTTCTTCGATCAGACGCAGAAGAATCCGGTGAAACCTGCCAAGCAGGTAAACAAGGTTTCGAAATATTAGACATTTCTTTATGTATCAATGTTGGTCAGATTTCATTTTTTGTTTATGTTTTATCGAACATTTGTTTAGAGATGCGCTCATCCCGGATTTCACTGTGTTCAACGAAGTAGAACCCTCTTCATGGTCCGACGACGATGGGATGGCGACTGCTGGGAACCATTCACCAAGGAAATAGCCAGTGGATGCGATTGTATGTGGCCGGTCTCTAGTCTCGGTGAAATATCGGCGCATTATTGACAATTGATAACGAGAAATTTGAACGTCGCGAAAACAAAAAACAAAAAAAACATTCGCGGTTCTCTGTTTAAGTGACGAGAGACCGAAAAAGAACTTCGCGGACGATTCCGGTTAGATAGACAAATAAAAATCAACAAGGCTCCATTTGTTTGGTCAATCTTTTTATTTAATTTTCCAATTATTTGTTTTGTTTAACTCGTAACATCTTTCTGTATTAAGTATATAATATCTTTATCTTTTTCGGACGTGTGTTAAAAAATCGGTGGAATAAAGCTATGCCTCGGATTGAAAATCGGGCGCATTACTTCCAGGAGTTTGCCTTGTGTTTGGGCAAGAAGTGAAAACCATCGGGAACTTTGCCAAGCAACATTTCACTGAAACAGAAATTAATGGATTTGCAAATTGTAATAATTAATTTTTTATATTTAATATACGCGAAAGTAGGTCTTACGATATTTTAATCCAGTCGGCACAATTGGAACTGGCCATCATAGTTTCCATCTCGTCACGACCCTTGTAATAAGGCGGCCTTTCGTTTATTTTCTGTGGTGGTTTTTCCAATAAACCCACGGGAATGTAACGATGCAAAAATGAAATCCATTCGAGCATAAAACGCCTCGTAGTCTCGACACCGCGCGTATCCGAGCCCCAGTGCTCGAGACCGTAATTTGTGTATTTTTTCAGTATTTCGAATCTTTCGCTACTTCGAACGTCCAATAATTTTTGTTCCTTTATTTCCGTGAATATCCACGGCTTTATCAAAGCACCTCGTCCGATCGTTACACCCTGAATGCTCTTGTGAGTCTCGCGGATTTGTGCGTAATCCTCCCAAGATAATATATCGCCGTTTCCGTACACAGGTATTGGATTCGCCGCTCGAGCACACTTCTCGATATAGTCCCAATCTGCTGATCTCGTGTATCTCTGTTCACGCGACCGGCCGTGTACCTTTGGAAAATATTATGTTTTCATAAATTTAAGGTTATTACATTTCGTAGACGAGTTAGACGGGAAATAAAAAAAATAATCATTGCACTCACGGTTATCATAGAAGCTCCCCAATCTCGAAATTTCGGCACCAAATTATGAGCCACGGGTTTGTCCATATAAACACCCATTCGGGTTTTTATTGTCAGTGGTATATTAAGGACGTCGTTCATTGATTTTATGACCGTCTCGAGTACGTTCAAACGATTGAGCATACCACTACCACCGCCTTGTCGATAAATCAGATCGATCGGACATCCAAGGTTGAGATCAATGTAGTCAACGTCAGCTTCTTGATTTAACAATTGAGCGCATCTCGCGAGTACTCCGGGATTGTTGCCACAGACCTGAACACCAAAAATATCCTCGGACTCGTGCCTCTTGACGAGTGCCCACTCTTCGTGAGCTCCTTTGAGAATTTTCGGCGCTAGTGCCATCTCTCCACACGTGATGTCTGCACCATATTCCTTGCAAATTCTTCGAAAAGGAAGATTTCCCACTGTCGTCAGAGGACTCAGAAGTATCTTGTCTCTCCAGTCAATTTTTTTCTTCTCGGATGATCTCAGGGTTATTAGATCGTGATCGAGCACTGGACCGATTCTCGATTCCTCTTTGACTTCTGGGAAATCTTTGGAATTGCTTTTTTCCTCGGTTTCTGGAATCTGATGGGGCTTTTCGCTCGTTGAATTTGATATAGGAAGTTCATCCATTTTCGTGCCATTTGTTGGAACGTCATCCGTTAGGGGCAAAACACTTTTCTCCGCCTTTACACCATTTTCCAGACTCGAACCAGATTGATCGTTCGTTTGATTTTTTTCATTATTTGCCTTTTTCCTAGAGGCGTCATTGACCTTGACTATTTTTTCGGCTCTGAGAAAATTGTACTTGTGCTTTCTCAGCCTGTCCTGAAGTTCTTTAGGAATCTGATTCTTTGTTGCCGGAAGTTTTTTCTGATATTCTTCATATTTTTTCAAATCTACGATATTATAGCCGTCATCCGTCAAGTGTTTGCCACCTATTCTGCAGGCTACGCCTCGCGGACATCGTCCCGACTGATTGAAAAGATAGCATTCATGCCCAATGTCCTCTGCCTTTATCTTTAAATAGGCGGTTCTGTCGTGCATAAAAGTACATCGTGCATTCTGGCACTTTTTCTCCGGTTCGTCCTTGGCCTGGTCCACAATCCATGGACAAAGATTCTCCTCCCGTGGAGCTTTGAAAGGAGGTGGACGAGCCTTATTTTGACCTCTGAGCTTGTCCTTTTTGTCTTCATATTTGTACTTTTTGTACGGTGGCTCATCTACAATTTCGGCGTTTTTGCCATCATCAGATTTCGTGAGTACCTTCACTTTGTCGTCTTGTGTCAAGCATTGCTCACTCAGTTGTCTCACATGGTCATTTACAATGAACCTGCAGGATAAAACATAAATGGACAACGATATTCGTTATTAAAATGGCGAAAATATTCGTATGTTTTAAACGTTCTGAATAATAGCAAAAACAAAAACATGATTGATGTGATATTGTTTCAAAGAGTTAATAACTGCGATTTTTAGGTTATGACATTGTTTTGAGGTTAAGTCGATTAACAACAATGTCACAGTGATTTCACGAATCGCCAATGATTGACAACAATTAAATACTCACTCGGGCTTTATTCTACATATTCCTTTTTGTTTATCTTCACTATAATCGAACGAACATTCGTTCGCACAAGGTTCACTACTATCCGCCATTGTTTTTTCGGTCATTCATAAGTCCCGGCTCGCGCGTCTCTCTTACAAATAACACTCGACAATTAAGCGATAATCCTTTATCACGCGGTTTTGAAAGCCGAGAAAATAATTTAATGAAACGTATGAAGCAATGACAAAATTGCGAAACATCTAACCGTGCAGAAATGTATGTTTCTTTTCAAATTACAGGAAATAACAGTAATTTCCGGTTTCCGTACCTGGTTATGGCGCCTGTTTCAAAATTCAGTCTTATTTGGTCGTTGAAAAATCATAACACTTTATAAATGAAAAAAATATATTTGGTTACAAGTAACAAATTTCAATGATTTTTATGATAAAACCGCAGCCATCTCTCTTACATCACTAAATATAGGTGTACAAAAATCGGGTAAATAAATATTTCACATCTCGTTAACGAAGCTATTATCGCGTTGATCGATAATAACTCTAATGAAACATAATATAACATACACGACTAGACCTTAACAACAGCCTTGCCTGTATTCTCGCCACGCATCATACCGGAAAATGCGTCGAACATTTTGTCGAAACCTTCGGTAACGGTTTCATGATACTTAAGCTTTCCGTCAAGTAGTAACTTATAATTTTTCTGGATTCCCTCCTGCCATTGCGCGGCCCAGCGCGTAGCAATAAATCCTTCCATCTTCAATTGTCGAAAAATAAAACCTGGTTGAAGGATCGAAGTTTGTGGCAATTTTGATGCATTTGCATTGTAGGTTGAAATGCTACCGCATACAGAAATTCTTCCATAAGTATTCATCTGATAAATTACCGTGGACGAAATATCTCCACCAACCTGTCAGAAAATACAAGATTATACATAACGAATAATAATTGTGTCAATTGGGACAAAATTTAACAAAATTAAGTTGAAGTTAACAAAATTAGAATGAACATACGTTATCGAAATAACAGTCTACGCCCTTTGGAGCAGCTAGCTTGAGAGCGGTAGCAACATCCTGAGTTTTGTAATTAATCGCATGATCGAAATTTAGCTCTTTTTTTAACCAGTTGCACTTTTCGTCACTTCCAGCTATTCCTATGACCGTAAGGCCCAAACTTTTTCCAATCTGTCCGACGTGAGACCCCACAGCTCCAGCAGCTCCACTTACGACCAGAGTCTCTCCTTTCTTCGGTTTGCAAATGTCCAACAAACCAAAGTGTGACGTAACTCTATAACATATGATTCCATTAGTTTTATGAAAGTTGGGCTTTTTTTTCTCTTGTACACAGAGAAATTCTCACCCAGGCATTCCTAATACTCCAAGAGATAGAGAAAGTGGAAAATCTCCAAAGTCCGATACGATATAAGGCTTGTCCTGTCCTGGCAAAAGATCCTTCAATTTGTTCAAATTGATGATCGTGTGAGATCTCCAACCCATGCTTCCCACGACATGTTTGCCAACTGGATACTCAGAGTTTTTGGATTCTATGATGGTAGCCACTTGCGAACCGATCATAGTGATCCCAGCAGGATATCTTCTAACGTAGGCTCTCATATAAGGGTCCACTGAGAGATATACCGCTTTAGTCAGGAATTCTAAAAACAAAAAATTGTTAATGGAAAATGTACAAACCGTAATATTCGGAATTTTTTTTATATATACCTCCATCCTGGAGAGCCGGCAGCTCTTCTTCAACGAGCTTTAAATCTGACTTTTTAGGCTCGCCATCAAATTGCTTCACCAGGACCCATCTTTTAGCGACCACCATGTTTAATAATTTTTTATTTAAACCAAGCACACTGTTATATTTATTCATATATTGCGCGGATACCGACAAAAAGACCATTTGCTTACGAACAGAGACTGTTCGTCGGTCGAACTATTATAACGAATGACTGAAGTCGAATGGATCTTACGGCAGGGAGACACGGTTTAATACTGCTCAAAGTCCCCTACTCATTTTATCAACAACGTGACGCAGCACATTTCTCCCTCCATGCGCCACACTTATAGATTAAGTACTCGGTAAATCTCCAGTCAGGAATTGAGAAGATACAAGACGAATTCGACAAGTTGGATGGTTGAGAGGATTTGTACAAAAAATAATCGAAAACACATTGTTTTTCTTTCTTTCATCGAATAACGACGTCACGATTCTGGCAGTGTCTCTTTTTATTATTATTTCTTCTTTCTTCTATTGCATAATTACTTTAATAGAAAATATGTACAGATAATTAAGAGTCAAAAGGAGTAACTAATCAAGGCTGATGGCAGTGTTTGTACCTGTTACTTTTAATAACTTATCGGAACTCTTCGATATATGTAACCTTTCGGCTGGTTTCAATATTTCAGCTATTATCTTCTCGTCGCTAAGCCTCTCCTTTTTTTCCGAAACTTCCGGAGTTTCGTTGCGCGACAACGGCACACGACCCTTATCATTGTCGCCCGAACCGCTCAACTTTCTCATCGACTCGAAAGCAGCCTCCTGCTGCTGTTCGGTACCTGTTTCGGCGATCGTCAGCCTCCCGTTTATCTTTCGTCCCATTGAAATTCGAGGAGTTTCGTCGCGACGAACCGGAGCCACGATCTGAACCGGATTTTCCTCGGTTCCGACCGGTATCTTCAGTATTAGCATCGGTTCTTTGTATAACTGCCAGGATTGAGACAAAAAGACAAATAAATTGAACAAACTCGTTCTCAAAAATGGCTTGTACTGATAAATTTGAGAAATTCACCGCGTCGAAAGGGGAATCGAGAAACAATTCCTGGAGAAATCGTCGCGCGGGCAGCCTGTAAGTTCCGGTACCGAGACGAGCAGCCACTTCAGAAAAGAGACACGTATCCTAGGTACAAACAAGAATGATTTTCGTTAATTTTTGTCCACCTATGAGTCACGAACGTAAATAAAGTGACATAGTTTTAATGACTTGCTTGAAATTTTTCTGGATATCTCTGCCGTAATCTGAGCAAAGCTTGTCGACTGTAACGATACCAAACTGGATTCGAGAGACGTTGCGTGTGTCTCAATATTTCTCTAAAATTGGAAGAGTTTGATAAGTATTGTACTTCCACTAATCAATCGATATTTATTCTTACCTGCGAAGTTTCACGTCCGCCTCGTCGATCGGCTCTTCCTTAAGGCCGGTGTTTCCCTGATAACACACTAGGCAAAGTCGACAGTGCTCGCTTTCGATATCGCACTCCGAGCTCGATTCCTCGTCGAGATTCGTACCATCGATATCAGCGGGTCTTCCGTAATCATCGGCCAATGTCGTCTGCGGCACGCGCGGTAGATCTGGAAATATCATCGTCAACTTTCGCGGTAGACAAATTCCCATGTACTGTGAACTATTAGTGTCTTCTTCCGTAGGCGGAGGTGGCGGAGTCGCAGCAAGGGCGTTGTCCGTCGTCCAGCTTCGAGACGACTCGAATTCCGAAAGACTCTGGAGAGATAGTCTACCGTCCGAACTATACATCTGTAAGAAAATCCACGAGCAAAAATATTGTCCATTTTCAACTCTAAACAAATTCCGGGACATTTGAAAATCGCACCGTGACGATTTATTTTTACCTCCAGACTGCTGTGTGAATAGCTGGGTCGTCGATGTCTCTGTAAGCTTCGCAATCGAGCATAGCCCTCCGCGTCTTGTTGACTGAGTCTTTGCACGCTTGAAACAGGACTCGGAGTTTCGCCTCGTTCGCTAAAAGATAAATTGTATGAAAATAATTTTTCATAGATTAAAAATACAAAATAAAAGAAAGTCGTAACATTAACTTTACTCACGGAAGTGCATACCGTCTGGCTTCGATATCCGTAGCGGCACTCTCCGACCGATTTCTCGTTCTTCTTGCGATCGGCTCAGGTATTTCGGGTTTACCGTCGCTCAGACTACGATGATGTCTCTGTATAGGAACGGGACTGGGTACGGGATAAGGATTACTTGGTGGCACAACAGGCCAGTGATCACCACGTTTGTATCTCACGCATGGCCAGTCGAAAGCCATCAGTGCATCCGCGCCAGCGCGTGTCGTACCGATAAGACTTAGAGCGTAGAGAGCCGTAGCACGTACCGTATAATGTTGACAAGTTTCCGCCATGAAAGTAATCATCTCGATGATACCGAGATGGGTCAATTGTTCAACGCCCTGTGACGAGGTACCGGCGTGTCCGAGAGCCCAAAGGGCAGCTTTTACTTTCAGTATTCTCTCCTCGAGACCGACGCTCCTTCTTTCTCGTGAAAATCTCTCGGGAGTAGTGCGTTGAGAATCGTCGATGCTCGATTTCCTCGTTATCTCGATCAACGACTCGGTTTTCCGTGGTGTTCTTATCTCGACCATTTCCATGACCTCAGCGTCGATTATCGTTTCCAAACGATTCGGCTCGGCCGTGTCTTCGGCACCGGATTCTTCGGACATCATGTGAGGATCGTCCAAGCCGGAACGAGTGCTCTTCGTGCCTTTGGAATTCGTGTCTGTACCGTCGTTAGCTGCAAATTCCATTCTAAAACGATGTATAATACGAGCGAAACGTTGCATTACGTTTCGCCGAAGCAAAAGTTGCATTCCCAACTCGTGCTGGACCAATTGACCTATCAAATGGGGAGGAACGAAAACGTCCCTCGGTAGGACGAGCATATTGGTCGATCGTCTCAGGTAGCTGCCGTTCTCGCCTCTCTGACGTCTCGTCATCGAGTCGTGAATCTCACCCTCGACCAAGCCGACGTAACGTTCCGCAAATCCATCGGACTTGATCCAACTCTCGAGCTCCTCGGCCGGTGACGAGAGCATTGTGAAGCCCGAGCGTAACGAATACATTCGTACCTTCAACAGGTAGCCGCGATCACCGAGACGAGAATTGCAATGATTCCACTCCTTCATGCGTCCACCCTGCTGAAACAACGCCTCGAGGTATTCAGGATCTTCGCAAGCCTCGTGAAGAACATCGAGGGCAGTCAGCGCAACGATCTTGCTGCTGTCCGCCAATCTTTCCCTGAGGAGCAACATTGCCCATTGAAAAGCATCGGTCATCCTCGCTCTAAGTACAAGCCGCAAAAATTGCGTCGCGTAAAGTCTCGTATTCTCGATTGTAGCCTCCCTGATAATAGTACTTAGGACTTTACGATTTGGTCCGTCTCGTGAATAATCAAGACTCGAAGTAATGAGTTTAACGTAGCAGTCGTGATTGGTTGCTATCGCTAAATCTTGTAGTTTGTCGAGTAGATTGAAGCCTTTTAGGATAACGGTGCCTTTGGCTGAGTGGCTCAGCTGCCCGAGGAACAGAAAATACTTTTGACAACAGGTGGTCGTCATGTGACGAGGTGAAAATAGGCAGTCGTGAGCCGATGGCAGCGTTCTTATGGAAGCTATCTGTTCGGCAATATCACCAATCAGTTCGTTCAACAGTCTCGTACCCTCGGGCTCGTGAATCTCAAGAAGACAATTGACCAGATCGCAACCAGCTAGCGTGGCTTCGCGCGCCAGGGTCGCGTTAGTTCCTAGCTCGACTCTGCTGTATCGATTCGACGAGGGCTTGAAGTAACGCACCAGCCGTTTTATGAACAATCTATGATCCGAGTCGTGTAGTATTCGCAGCGAGTCCTCGCGAGAGCGCAGAATCGAACGTATGACCGGCCAGTTCCAGGCTAGAGCATCCTTGGAGCTAAGAACTTGAGCATCCTTGAGAAGAGGCGTTGTCGGGGATTCGCGTCGTAGCCAATTTCTGCTCGACGTTCTCTGACGTCTTGGCAACGTAGGACGCAGCCAAGTGCCAGCTTGCAGAATACGATCGAGAAAGAGACTAGCTGGTGCTGGTCTTCGTCTCATTATGGCGTGCATTCGTCCCAATATTGCGACTGCCGCAAGAGCTTGATGACGTCCAACGCTCGCGTGTTCCAATAGGTTTGGCAATGGTGGTGTAAGATCGCAAACATCCGGTGGAAGAAGCGAGTGCGCAAGGTGCAATAGGACACCGAGAAGTACCGCGGCACGTACGGAGATAAAAGTGTCGGAAGATACGATCGTTTCGGCAAGCGCCCGATGGAGTCCACATTCGAGCAAAACGTAGACCAATAGAGCAAGATGAAGTTCCATGATGTTGGGACAGTGAGACGATAACGAGGGTAAAATCGATCTTCCCTCGGCAGCGACGAAACCCTCCGATAGTTTCCACGTTTCACGAGGACGACTGGGATCAACAGCCGCGAGTGCAACGTCCGGCTCGTCGGTCCACATTGGCAATGGCAGTCCCAAAAGCTCGTAAAGCAATTCAAGCACGGCGCCACGTACCTCGAGCTGCTCCACATACAGTATATCGGCTATTGCCTTCAGGCCGGAATTGTCGTTCGGATGACAAAAATGTATGACGCCCGAATAGGAGCGCAAAACGGTCAGCAGCGCTTGCTTGCTAGCGGCAAATCTCATCTCACGACCTTCTCGTGTGCGTTCCTGAACGAACGAGTGTAACTCGCAGTACGGAGCAGCGAGACAGAGAAGCGAAACGCTCCCGCGTGTTTCCGGGTTGCCGAGAAGACGAAGCAAAACTCCGACGACCGATTCAATTATCGATGGGCTTTGAACGGTCATTGCTGATCTCGCGAGGGCTCCAACTCCACCGCAACTTATCAACAAACTGGAATTTAGTACACCGAGCTCGCAGACAGTTGCCAAGAATACCCGAAACGTTCTGTCGCGCTCCTCGATACCACCATTCGTCAGACTTATTAAGGATCTTGCGAGAACGGGGCTGAAGTGCTTTGGTGCGAGTACCAGAATTCGACGTACTAGTTTCAATGCTTGCATGCGTTCCATGTCATTGCGTAAATTAATATCCATACTGCGAGCTACGAAATACGGATACTGGAGTTTGTTGATAGTAATGACGTCCTGCTCGTTTTTGAGCATGTAACGAACAGCCCGTAACGCAGCCGCTCGTACCTGCGTGGCTTCGTGAATGAGGCCGACTCGCAAGCTGCAAAAAATGTTAACTTTTTGCTTTTGTACTGTCGCTTGTTTAGAAATTTGTTGAAATGTGTTTGAAATTTAATAAAAGATGTGAATATTTTCTCAAAGTGATAATTTTCTTAAGAGAAACTTCGTTGATGCAAACTTTGATAGAAAAATTTTATACAAAGTCCAAATTTGGCCAATGTTCATATTGTTCTTAAAGAATTATTAAATCTCTTCAAAGATCAACGTCTTAATAGGGTTTTCCAATATTGCAGGAGTATATACGTAAAATAAAGAAATCTTACCAGCAGAATACTTCTTCTGTACAGTAGCCATAGTCAGGAGCATCGTTCTCACTTATGAGCCTTACTATAGCGTTCAAATAGGCTAATTTTCTTACACTGGAAACTTCTTGCCTTTGACAGATATTGGACAAGACCTCCCTAATATTTTCTCGCAATTCTGCAAAATTCAAAGTAACTTAACTTTGTTGGCAGGACTAACGACGGATTAATAGAGGATCGTGCAATAGAGTGAATAGATGGAGCAATGGTATCAATAAAAAATGTACGTAGATCGATTTAATCTATGGATCAATGAGGAATGCAGGAAATTATTATCGTTAACAGTATCCGAGGGTTCTTGTGGTAGAAACATGTTTATAGAAATTCATGAAAAGTGTAGAATATGCAACGAAGGAAATGGCAAGATACGAGATAGGTTATGTCACTAACCTTTTGACAGATCGAGCTGCACGCAGCTGCTCTCGTGTTCTTGTCGGCCTAAAAATACAACAAATTGAATAACACTGAATACAAATGTTTTGTTTGCATACGAGATCGTTGAACGTACTTCGATGAGGTCTGTTCGTGCGTAGGCCTCTACCCCAAATCATCCAACTAGAGATTGCCATTTTCACGCCAGTCGCTATCCTCGTTCACAATTAACGCATTTAGTCCGTTTTTCGCACGTCATTCGTACAAAATATTTCATCCTCACCATCGAAGCACTACAAATGCTTAAGTTATTGAGAAATCAAAGGTAACTCCACTCAAGTGTCAGACGAAAATTCACGGACTTTTACTGTATGCGTGTATGAATGATGCAGTCGTGCTCTCTACGTTCTACGTTGAACGGATACGTTAGTAGTAACGTATAGTAGTATTTTTGATACTATAGTATGGAAGAGAGACAGAGAGAGAAACGTAAGAGAAATAGGCACATGATTGGCTGCCTTTCAATATCTATGGAAAATGTGCGTCGTAATAATATAACGTTTGAAAAGATCGATGAATTTTTAAGCATTCGTCTCTACAAAACAAAAAATTTCCTCCAATATATATCTATCCATCGGTATTATTTCATTCATCTAATTGTAAGTGATGGAAGTTCCATTCGTTTATAGGGTTTTTTTTCAACCAGTATACGTACCGGCGAGCGTGATATTTTTCCAATCGGCAGTTTCATCTTGTTTTATTTTGTTCATGGTTCATGCCGTTCGGTCTAGTTCAGTCTACCTGACCCACCTGTAATTGCGGTAGCACTCTATAGTACTCCGCACAAGCAAGTTTCATGTAAACTTTGCTTTAACTCCGCGCATAGTACTGTTCGTACTGTTGCCTGTCAACAATAACAATCACTATTCAATCGTTATGGCAGCGAAAAATGCTATCGTTAAACTCGAACATCACGAGCAACAGGAATTATGTCAAACCAGAGCGCCATATAGACAAGGAAGAAAACTGACCGCGGTCAAGGTAGCGTGGAAGGATTGTATCCTAATCTATGTTTTCAAATTCGTATTACTATATACGTTTTATGTATGAGGTTATAGCTTGTTCGCATCCACTCGTTGATTCACGAATCACACAGCTGTCTTCCCGTAAAGTGTTGGCTAGAGAATCTTTTTATTGTGAATTGCGCCGATTTCGAAACATCGGAAAATCCTTTTCATATCTTTACGTTTCCTTGACGAGCTAGCTCTAATCAACAGGTTTATACGATCAACGATGAATCGCAGCATTTAATGATATGCGGCGTACCACAATTACAATTGAGCGACGACGTCAAGCGAATATTGATGCCCTATGGGTCTTTGAAAAAAATTGAGTTGATTTCCGACTACCCTACAGAGGAATTTACCGATGCTTTTCACATTCATTTCGAACGTATTCAAAGTGCAAGGTTCGTCGATTCAACCGTTGATTAAATACGCTACAAAATATAACTTTTGTCTAACTACCGTCTTGTCAACTGGCTGAAGGATAGCAAAACACTTTGTGGATGGGAAAAATTTCTTTGGAGGTCTCTTGCATGTTTTCTATGCCCCTGAATTGGAGAGTGTAGCAGAAACGAGAAAAAAACTAATACAAAGACGGAAAGATATCGCAGTTAGAATAAGAAGGCATAAAGATGATCCAACGAATCTTGATACTGACAAATTTGAGCCAAGGTAATTTCTTATTATCACAGGCTTAAATGCAATTTACTAGTGTCATTCGTTCAAATTGATATTTCAGCGATGAGCTCGCAATATTCATAATGAATAATATCATAAAATTAGAATTTAACTAAATATAAAATTTTTATAAACCCCGTTTTATAATTTTTCACGATACAGAGAACAATATCACCGCAAGAAAAAGTATCCGACATTGCCATTAACGGAACAGCGGCTCGTACAACAGTATCCTAGTGAATCATTGTCCACAATTTACAATGGAATTCCACGAGACATTGATCCACGACCGATCACGGAGCCATCGCTACCCGAATGTTGGAACGAAAATATGTCGCAAGAATCTGGTTCTCAAACACTTTCAGCCTGTTTGCAAATGCCGTACGATCGATCAGACGCTCTCGGGCGTTCGATCGTTGTACCAACCAGTGGAAAAAGAAAGAATTACCGAGGGCGTCCGATCAACGAAAGAGTCAAAGTCCAAATAGTTCGACCACACATTGTGGATACGACGAAACTCGCCACCGCGAGTGGGTGTAACAACTCAAAGATATTTCCGGTGGTAAAGAAAGTCGAAAGTGGAATTACCATCAAAGTATTACCGAGAAAGGAAGATGGAAAAAAGCGGATAGTAATGAAAGATCCAAGGTTAATTGGAAACAGTCTTTTATTCGTATCGTACAAATAAGTATTACAAAATACTTTGCTTATTATTAACTAATTGATTTACTTTTTCAGTGTCTCGCAATTGATACGACCAAGTGACGATCTTAGAGCCTCGATTAGGATGGTTAAAATGAACATACGCGAAGCTATGAAGAACACTTGACTTGCTCTCGCGACAAGAATACCGTCCCGTTTCATAAAATACCCGTCTGTCCATACTTAAATAAAATACGTTTTTTTTCTGTCGCAAGATAATAAACTTTTCCACATGGAAAGTCGTAAGTAACCTAATTACAAAATTATGTTCTAATTGTAACGTATATACGAGATAAATAAAAAAATGTTGATTGTTTTTGCCAAATGATCGTAAGTGAGAAATCATTTTTTTATATGATGACAGTTGTATCAGCGTCCCACTGAATTCCGTTAGATTTCGTTTTAGTAATGAATCTATCGTTATGCGGCGGTGTATTCTCCTGTTGAGTTGTCCTGGTCGAAAGTCCCTTGTTACGTAAAATTTGCTGCGGTGATTTGCCCGTTACGAGCTGGCGTTTGTGATTGTTGGAACGATTGGCGAGTGGAGTGCGATTCTGAAAAAATATAATGAATGAATATCGCATAATTCGAGGAATTATTGGAAATTTAATTAAAACACAGTCATCTTACCAAAACCCCGTCGATTAGATTCTTTCCTTCGTTTTCGAGGATTTTTCGGTCTTCCATAATATTTGAATTTTCGCTGTTAAACTGTTGAGGTTTCCTCTTTTTCAGCTGATTCTTTAATTTGTCATCATCTATTTTGCTCGTCGGATTAATCGCGCTAGAAATCTTTGTACTTTTCGTCATTGTCTCGTCGTCGAATTCGATAACTATCTCTTCGTTGTTCTTGTGATTTACATTTCTGACTTCGTCGTTGATATTCGGTGATACGGAATCCCGCCAAACTTTGATCTTGTCGTTAGTCGCGATTGATTTTGGCTCGGCCAATGTGTTTTTAACAACGGCATTTATTATTTCGCTGATGTCGCTATCCAATGTTGTACCCAACGATTCGTCGAATAGCTCGTTCGTTTTGAAGAACGCCGCGCTTGCCACTTTGCGTGTTTTGTCCTCTGTCCGTGTGGAAATAACGTCAGGGTACGATGTTAAAAGTTGTGGATTGGGTATTACCGTTATTTGTTCCTCGTTATCGCTACGGTCGGACATCTCCTCGGAGCTCGAGCTACGGCTGGAATTCGAATTATCGGATCTCTCGCACAGATCCATACGATTGTCCAAACTAAGAGACTCGCTCGTCGCGTTAATGATTTCAGAAACTGCCTGTATTTCAGGAATACAATATTCGGTCGTTGTCTCGCAATAAGACAATCTCACATTGCCGATATTGCAATCCGTTGTTCCATCGATATTTTCAATGCCTGTAGATCGTGGCTTTAGAATAGGAGTTCGATCAAAGTCAGTTGCTGGTGATCTTGGATCGAGCCCTGATAAAAATACTCGACTCCCAGTGGGAGTATCCATATTCGGTGCCTGATTGACAATAACAATGGGCGACAAGTAATTGGCACCTTGCTTTATCTGAAAAACGACAAAACATGTTTCTATTTTTTTTATATGTTAAATGATTGCTGACTCGTAGTGTCGTATATGTGATTTAAGGTCAGAATTCGATAGTTCACAGTGAATAATTCTAGTGCCAAGTTATTAAGTAAAACTTACGATAATTGGAGTTCGTTGATGACTGATATTGGGGGATCGAGGATCTGGTAAACATTTTTCTGGTGTCGCCGATGGCAAATCGGCATCGAAATCTGTTTCCAGATATCTTTTGCCTTGCAGATACTTTGGTAAGGCACTAGCAACACGACGGGTGAGGCATGGTGGTGTGGACGAAACCTGCGCCATAATTTATCGGATTACCGTAATGAGGAACAAAAAAATAATTGCTGTTCGGTATGACATAAAGAGCGAGAACAAGACTAACCTCTATCGGAGTTCTCATTATACCCATAGTTGCGGATCTTGGATCAGTCGTGAGCTTACGTTTAGTTATTGGTGGGGTGGATAATTTTATCTTTTCCAAACCAGACGAGGTTGCGTGATTCTGAGTCTTATTTTTTGTCTCGTCCTCATTGTGATGCGAGAATAGCTTGCTTGTGTAGTTACCCATTGATATAAATTAATAAAAGAACAACTGCAATACTGCGATACTTCGTCGGAAATTGTAACGGACTTTTGGGGCAAGAATAACTATGTAATATATCGCATACGCGACCACTACAAACGCGCTAATATTGGCATTCGAAAGAAACGTAAACTCAATGGTCCAGGTCCAGAGGACTCGAAAATTAACTGTTTGACAAATTAATTTGAAAAACGAACAGTGACCAACCGACAATCATATGCTCTTATATCTAAACACGCAGGGCGACAACTCAGGGATCAAAGAAAATGTGCGGGGGGAACGAACTTCGAGAACATAGTCGACTGATTTCAGTTTTTTTGGAAAATTGATTTAGTGGACGGTCGAAGCTTGATGACGGTGGGCATTTTTTTCTGCTCGGAAAGACTCTATTGGAAAGTTGCGGAAACGAAAATTACGGATCTCCCTGTTTATCTCTGCTGTGAGGAGATATGACGTCTGCTTGCGGAGCCAACTTCGTGTCGAACTCACAAAAAATAGGTACAGTATGCCGCCTGTACGCTAAGATGTCTGCTCCGCCGGTTGCATCTCTCGAGGCTCTCGAGGTTTCGACTTTTACTCGAGCATTGTAGATTGAAGATCTTCGTGCTCGTCTGTGGTTTATTAGAAAGTAAATTATCGACAAATGCCAATGTTGTGGAAACATTGTTGTTATACAAAATTTATAAATAATCCAAATATCATCTATTAACGTAGGTGTTTCAAAAGAATTGAGTACTGGCGGCAAGGCAGAATTATACATTCTTTAATACTGCACCCTAACCTCATTAAGCAGACATAAATAATAAAAACAGCACGACATAATGGGTGAAATTGAAGAGAATAACGTACAAGCTGGTAATTACGTTGTAGTGCAGAAGCAAAATTACCGAAAATTGTGTAAAGTGTCGGAGAATGGACTGTTGACACTGGGAAAGGAACAGATTGAAATGAGGGGTCTCATCGATAAGCCGTATTGGACAACATTCCAAATGATCCAATCGAAAAACAATAAAAAAACCTTCACTCTCGAGATTACCGAGCGAGCCGAATCTTCCGAAGAACTTCGAAGAACTCTGACTAGCGGTACGGACAATAGATCTATTAGGGATGATGGAACATCGCAAAAACTATCCAAAGAAGAGATCGAAGATCTTCGCGAATCTGGAAAATCGAGTAATGAAATTGTTGGACGTTTAATCGAGAATAGCAAGTCTTTCACTGCCAAAACCGAATATTCGCAAGAAAAATATATTAAAAAAAAAGAACGCAAATACTTCCGATACCTAACGATTAGAAAACCCACCGTCGATCTGCTGCAAGATATATATTTTAAACAAGACTATGCGCGCATAAGTTGTCTGAGAATGGAAGCTTTGGCTCAACTTTTGTCCTACTGCGATGTCAAAGCCAATGGCACGTATCTACTCTATGATAGTGGTTCAATGGGGCTACCTGCTACGGCTATGTTAAACAGAGTTGGCGCCAATACCACTGGAGTAATCATTCACCTGCATCCTGGCAATCAACCCCAAACAACCCTTATACAAGCTATGAACTATCCTTCCGAACAATTGGAACGTTTGTTGGCTGTAAATCTGTACAGTTTTTTGAGGCTTCATCATCAGGGCGAGGCTGCTATCATGGAGGAAATTGCCTGGAAAAGTTCTATCTCTGTTCCTAGAAATCAGACGAATGGCAATATTAACAATGCTAGTAAGAACCAGGATGAAACGAACGAGAAAAATGTACCAATTTCAAAAACCCCAGAAGTTAATAAAATAGAAGAAGATTCTACTGCCACCGAAGATATCAATCCACTAAAACGGAAGCAGAGCAATGAGGATGTGCCTGTAGTATTGGCAAAAAAGCCAAAATGGCTGTTGGAAACGAGTAGAGCCGTTGATCATTGCAAAGAGACGAAATCTGAAGGTCTCGTCATAGTAGCAAAAGAGCATCCGCTTAGTATTGTCAAGGCACTGCTCCCATTTTTAGGATCTTCAAGACCATTCGTGATTTATCACTGTTATCGCGAACCTCTTCAGGAAACCTATGTTGCCCTCAAACAACGACGAGATATCGTGAATCTCAGACTTTTTTCAAATTTTTTGCGATCGTACCAAATTTTGCCTAACAGAACGCATCCTGATATATTGACGAGCGACTTAGGCGGATATATATTGACGGGGTATCTGGTTGATTAATGTATAATTTGTATGAGACATATTTGTAAAAACGAACTTTTGAATTGACTATTAAATATATTTTTACGAATGAACAGAGTTATCTATAAATTTTTATCATACGACTTCCGGTGCCGCCGGTAGATTCCGGTAGATCACAGAGACAACATAACCTATATCGGCCAGTATGTTTTTTGTGGTATGCATTCTTGATATCAAGATTACCGTCTATTGAAGAATAGGAAACAAAGATAGTGATCAATCGCACTGTGTAATGCTTCAAAGTCGTAGTCTCAATAATACTTGTTTCGATAATCTACGTCATGAAATCGGTAAATATCTCGCGAGTTCCACGTATCAAGGGGTGCAGAATTATTTGGACACCTACTACACCACGGACTTTCGCAACTCAGGCGAAGATTCGACCGGATCCTGCGTAAGAATAAACACAAATTTACATAAGGATAACAAGGAGTAAATCATTAAATCTCATGTACTTCAGATTTGTGCATCGCGTTTGTGAGTGAAATTTGTCACCTCTAGCCCTTAATATTAATTTCTAGCAAAAAATGGAATAGCGTTGTTGGCCTTGAAATCCATGCTCAGATTAATTCTGAGTCAAAATTATTTTCCGGCGCAGGCACAACCTTTGGAATGCCTATAAACTCCTGTGTGTCATTCTTCGATTGTGCAACCCCAGGAACATTGCCGGTAAGAATACGACGTTCATTGAGAATTTCTTTAGATTTAATTGTCCAACAAATATATTTATACCAATAGGTCTTGAACAGGAGATGCGTGGAAGCTGGAACCTTCACAGCCCTAGCACTTTCTTGCACAGTAAACAAAGTCTCGTTGTTCGATAGAAAACATTATTTCTATGCAGATTCACCTGTAAGCAAACGATGTAAACGATGATAGAAAAAAAGTACCATATATAACAAACCTGATGAACTTCGTTTGAAAAGATTCATGCTAATAATTAGGCAGGATACCAGATAACCCAGCAGCGACAACCACTCGCGATAAATGGAGAATTATCGTTTACTGTATTCACACCCGATATCCATAGGAAACCTTATGTGAAATCATCCAAGATCAAACAAATACAACTGGAGCAGGACAGTGGCAAGAGCTTGCATGACGATGTGGAGGGATTGTACGTTCATAAAAGTAGTATCGAATTAAAGTATGTAAATATTGCTAGTATTATTATCTCGATAAACAATATTCCAATCGCAGGAGTTTGGTTGATCTAAATCGAGCTGGTGTACCATTGATGGAATTGGTATTCGAGCCAGATCTTTCGGACGGCGAAGAAGCTGCCGCCTTGGTAAAAGAATTAGTTATAATCTTGCAGAGACTGAATACTTGCTCGTGCAGGATGGAAGGCAAGTAGAATATAACTCGGAAAGATCGAATCGATAAATAGCTGAGAAAAATCACGATTTTTTTGTCGTATTGCCAGAGGGTGCTCTTAGAGTGGATGCGAATATCTCGGTTAATAGGCCGGGCGAGGCTCTTGGAGTGAGAACAGAAGTGAAGAATATCGGAAGTATTCGTGGCGTGGCTATGGCTATCAAATATGAGATTCAACGTCAAATAGAATTATTAGAAGCGGGCGAAAAAATCGTGAATGAGACCCTCTCTTGGGATGCCGAAATTCAGAGAACGATATCGATGAGAAATAAAGAAGAAAAGCAGGATTATCGTTTTATGCCAGAACCAAACTTGCCGCCTCTGCATCTTCACACGGATGAAAATCAGGAGAATATTTACAATCTCGTGGACGTTGTTCACCTGAAATCACTTTTGCCGGAATTGCCCGAGGAGACGCGGAGAAAATTGCAAGAAAAATTTAATCTCACACCGCAGATGACAAACATCATAGTCGTTAAGTTTTGTTTGAGGTACTTGTAGAATTTTTACCGATATCCAGCATCCAATAATTTTTCTCGTATCAATGGTTTTTTAGAACGAGGATAAACTTTTGCGCTTATTCAATGGTGTGATTCAACAAAATCCGCGAAGAAACCACATACTCTTGGCTAATGTTCTTGTTATGGAATTGATGACTTTGATCAATAAGAATAACATACAACTCGAAGATTGGTAAGTTAAATCAATCTTTTCTCAATCATACACGTTCAAGGGAAACTTTATAATTTTTCAGTATGATTACGGAAGATCATATTGGCATTTTGGTGGATCTCTTAGAATGCAAAACGATCAATTTACTGACTCTCAAAAAAGTCTTGACAGAGTTGACAGAGCATCCGGAAAAAACGCCCAGCCAGGTGAGCGATAAATATTTAATTTTGATAAATGTTCAAAGCGATGACCGACGGTTATTTTCTCAGATAATCGAGGAAAAGGGTTGGTCGATGATAACCAATGAATCTGACTTAACAGAGATGTGCCAAAAGGTCATCGATAGCAATGAAAAAATCGTACAAAAGTATAAGGCTGGTAAAACGAAAGTCATAAAGGCCCTGTTGGGACAGATAGCGCAAAGCTCGGAGCAACGAGCCGATATGGCCAAAATACATAAAATCATGGAGAAAATGTTAAAACAGGAAAAATGAAGTAATTATTTAAAAATAACATATAACTCATAGTTTTCAGTATATTTAAATAATGTCAATGTCAAAAACATCAGAAATATAAAACACATTGTGAAATTCTGAGTTCGCATCGTTGTTTTTCATGTTCCTTCTTTCATCCTCTTTGTTTTTTTTCTTTTTTTTTTTTAATATGATTATAGTCACAAGTACAAAATCAAGTAGGAAATAAATATTTGTGGTAGTACAATGAAATCGGAGACTAGAGTTTTCAGTCCCCGCCTGCATAACGATTATGTTCTTTATCGCGATACAATTTCTCCCGACTCCTTTGCGTTATCGTCGGTCGTTTCACAAATTTTTGAAGAACCGGGAGAGTTTCAACGGACGATTGTAGCCGTGTGTAGCACGGAATAATTAGTCCGATCGGGGCACGAGAGCCATCTCGTTTCGCGGTAGTGACAAGAGTTAGGCAATTTGGCGAGGTTCTAACAGATGCCAATTATCATCAAATCAGTAGTGAAATTTCTAATGCAATGCATTTCGCTAATCAAGCACAGCGATACATCATTACAAAATAAATACGTTAACGCTGATATTTACGACACTACAATAAAATCAAATAACGCTGCTTACTTACGCCATATTGCGTGTGTTTCTGTGTTTCTGATGCAGCCTATCTACAAAATTTGTTTGTTTCTTTCTTTCTTTATTTCTCTCTTTTCGTCACCTTTCGTTCGTCTCCTCGACACTGCATCGCTTTCATCACTCCGTCACATTTCGTTATTCTAAGTGTTAATAATTCTTGTAAATAAATTACGTGGCCTATTTGATAATGATATCGACCTTGCACATTCTGTGCGATACGCATTATTAATTCGTCGATAAATTCTCAATAACAGCTGTACAGTAACGGATATCGTATATGCGCCAAATAGTTTTGCTTCGAACACTTTAAAAACTATATAATACAATAAGCACATGGATATCACTTATATATATGATATTATACAATACAACGGAAGTATTTACCTATATTTTATCGTGGTTATTCTAAATTGTGTTATTAATCTGCAAACTTCGTTACGAAACAATTATGCCGACTTCCATTATTCTTTTTGTTTTTTCTATTTTTTTTTCTGCCTCTCTCTTTCCTTTCTTTACAAATGTTTACAACAAAGTCACTAAAAACACGTCAATTTGTTTCTCTATAACAAATTATACCAATACGTCGTTAATCCGACGCTTTAACAAATTTCTCACCCGGAAGTTACGAATTGATCGCTCGCGTCGAGCATTTTGGCCAGGATTATTGTACTTTCGAGGAGCTTTCGTTACACATGTATAAATCTCTACTCCGAAACATTGATCGACGCGTGGTACGCGAAAAAAAAGATCTTTGACAAACATAAATTGTGAATACAGTAAAAATCTTTCAAAATCGTATTTCACGATGGTCGAACCTTCGAAGCGATAAAGATATCCTGCTTTGAGAGGGACGAGCCGAGGGACATCGGAGGTGTCTCAAAAAATGCATATTGTCTCGTACGTATAATTTTCATTTTTTCTTTTCTCTTAATGTATTTTTTGATGCCGAGCCTTCGATTACCGGGCGTTGATGATGACTATGAGATTTATGAATTTCCAGTCTTCTCGCAAAGGCCACCTGAGCAGTGGAGATAAAGCTCTCTTTTTGTCTCTATCTCGCACGAGCTATAATCTCGAACTGCTTGAATTTGTTGTTCTTGTTGTCGTTTTTTTCTTTTTATATCGCTAAGTACAGTATATCGATAATTTCGTTTTTTGTTTTGTTTTAGATGTACATTATATTTTCAGCTTATCCTTCTTTAGCTATAAATGTATTATAAAAGATCACAATATTTCAGACGCCAATATTACGTTTCAACGATTTATGCTTTAGAAATGTGATATTACATATACACGTGAAATTATTATTCTGCGAAAATTAAAACGCTTTAATCGCGGTAACGATCAAGTAGAGATTGAGAAGCTTTGCTAAATTCTGCGCGAGTGTCAAGGAACAAGAAGACACAAGAAAAAACCGCAAGGGGTATCTACATAATTACAATCGAGTCGCGACAAAAATTGTTGAACGTATGTTCTCGTGACTTTCATTAGAAACGCTAGTGAAAATTTGCAACGCCAATTGCTCTATAATATATATATATTTTAATATATATATATATATATATATATATATACTTTTTTTTTATGATTTTGGTGAAACATTGATCAGACTTCGAAATTGATCTCCTCTACATAGTGCCAACGAATACCACGGTCTCTTAAATTTCAAACAAGTTATCGTAATGTCTTTAGGCCTCGAGTTACATAAACAATTTTCGCAATGTTTATTTGTATATTGTTTTTTTTTCTCTTTTTTTTTGTATAACGAAAAAGAAAGCGTTGCCTGTATCGTTCACGTTTGGCACAGCCACAGGAGTAACTGAATCCGTAACAATAAATTAAATATCTAACACAAAGATCAATCCATCTGTAATATGAGAAATATGGTCAACGTAGTAATGGATAATGTCGTACAATTAAAATAATTCATAATATCGTAATAATACAATGTAGAGACAAAAAGAAACAGTTATGAAACTCGGAGTTCGTAGAAAAAAAAATGAAAAAAAAAAAAAGAAATGTTTTCAAAAAACGTGAGTTTATTTGGACAGCTTGCTGATGACTCTGATCAAGGCCCCGTTTTCGTCCTTTAGCCTCTGATTTTCGCACTTCAATTGTTCCATGACCTAGAATAGAGAAATACATTTTTGTTTCGTTCTTTCTACCGTAAACGAACGCTCATGGCACATCCGCTCAACGACTTGTGTCGATCACGTCGTGTGGGCCAATGCGAGTAGAGAATTAAATTTGCTATGGTATCCAGGGTAGGGTGAGATATAGATCTTGGCGTGAATCAGTTTTTGGGTGATCTGGGATTGTTACATCAAGACGTACAGAGAAACATGGGTCATAGTGATTATAACTATTCATTCTCACGTCTCATTGCTTGCGGACCTATTTGGTAAACTGGTCGTGTGGACGAGGCTCGACAGAAGCGGGGAGCCTCGGCCAAATGGAAATTCCATGCCCAAGAAGGAATCATCAAATGTATTTAGCGTTAAACACACATGCGATGAGAAAGAAAAAGATGAAAAAAGAAAAAAAAATTAAACAAACGAACGAAATAACGATGAAACAAGCTGACGAAAAATGTGAGAGAGCCCTATTATTAATAACTGTTAAACGTTGACTATAATGATGAGGAAAATCGACGAGTCTCAATATCTTCACTCGAGGAAAGATGGAGTGATTACTCAGGCGCGCTAAGTCCAATAGTTTGGCGAGGTTCGAACAGGGTGGGGCTGGATAGAAAATTGCGACGAAAAAATTGTACGGTATTTCTTCGTATGTATGGCGAGGGTCGATGAATATAGTGGCGAGAGAAAACATGCTGTCGAAAGACGTATGACGGAGTGGGGCATCTTTGGCAACGCATCAAAATTCAAGGTAGTCGATCGATTCGCATGCTGCTACGCAAGGCCCTCGTGGGGGGTAAGGACTTTCGTTTCTGTTTTTTTTTTGGTTTTTTTTTTCTTCATTTCTCTCGCTCGAACGAGAACGATATCATCCGTGCTTCTAATTTTTACCAATGGCATGGCGGTTACCATCGAAGATGCGTCTGGTAGAAAAATTCGACTTTAACGATAGTATCGCGCAGCGTACTAATTTTAGAAAGCGTCAAAAAAATAAAATAAAACAGAAAAAGATGAATGTCTTGCTTCTTTTTTTCTCTCTCTTTCGACGAGCGAGCGTAAACAAACAAAGTCTGTATATTCTCAACAATTCTGCGGAGCTTTAGTCGTGTGATGAAACGTGAGTGTAGCGCATATATCATGTATATATGTAAAAAAAAAGATGAAAAAATGTAGTAAAACAATGTATTAATGTATGAACAGTCGTTTAAAGTTTTAATACCGCAATTCAGACAGTTAAGAAGAAAAAACAGTAATGTATAAATTATTTGATTTTGATTAATGTTTTACGTATGATTACGTATACAATGTAATAAATTGTTAAACGCAGATGCTTTTTTTTTCATTATTGTCCTTTACCTATTTAGTAGTATTGGTGAGTTTGGATACGACGCGGGTAAGTGCCCGATTTTCGGCTTTCAATCGCTCATTTTCGGCTTTGAGCTTTTGCAATTGCTGTAAACAGGTGAAACGGTTAGCCCAGAAAAAAAAAACCCTCTCACCTTTCGTCGAAAGTTTTCCCCAACAAAAAAAAAAAAAAAAGAAAAAAAAATAGAAAAAAAATCAAAATGAAAAATAAACGGTAAAATGAATCAAAATTTCTCTTTATCAAAAAAAAGAACCACAAATACACAGAAAAAATAGAGATCGTCACGATCCAGACCGAGAATAAATATCGCGGTTTGCTGCGATCGAGATAATTTTTGCAATCCTTTATACGGACGTATTCGTTGGTGCGTACGTTCGGATAGGTACGAAGTGATCAAATAGTAACAAGGGAGAAGGGCGGCACAAAAATTGGTAAACGAAGATAGAAGAAAAAAAAGGAAAGAAAAGAATCGAGTAAAAAGAAGCGATGCGTCGAAGCCCGTTTCCTTCGTTCGTAAACAGTCGAATGACTGTAAAAAAAACAAGAGATAAAAGAAAAAGGAAAGTAGCAATCCTTCCTCGCACTCAATCGCAACAGTCAAAACGTAATTCAAAAAAAAAGAAAAAAAAAAAAATAAAAGAAACACCTGAACGTGCAACCTAGCTAAGGAAACATAGATCATAATGAAGAGTTGGTAGAGAGCGAGATAAACAAAAACAAAATTGTGAAAATGATAATTGACTCGAGCGACAACGACGATCGAGATATCGGCGATAATTCTCGATAATTACGCATACGTGAGAGGCAGAGCAGCGAAAAAATACGATACTGAGAATATTAACGCGGCTCTCGGAGTAGCTTCTTGTCCGATTTGTGGCGATTAATAACAAAGGTACGGTTTGCAATTTGTGCGAAAAAAAAGAATAAACAAAATAGTTGGTCTCATACGTAGAACATCGTGAATTACAATGAAAAGGCGAACATACCACCGGCCTGACTCGCATTCCCTGTTCGATACGATTTTATATTGTTTTTTGTTTGTTTGTTTGTTTTGTTTGCTTTTTCTGTACGTACACAAAAAAAACAACAGCAACGAGCGAAATTCATTATGGGCCGAAGAATTCGTTACCTTGAGCTCTTCCTCCATTTCGGAGAGTTTTCGTTCCATGGCCCTCCTCTCGCGTTTCTCCGCTTCCGAGAGCGACGATTTGTTCTGAACGATTTGAGCTTTGTCGAGCGAGCTTTTCGCTTCCTTGAGCTGCTCGTCGGAACGTCGCAGCTTGTCCTTGAGTCTCTCGTTCTCGGCCTGCGATTCTTCCCACAGTTTCTTGTAGTCGAGTTCACCATTTTCCGTTGTAACGGATTTTGTTCTCACCGG
The DNA here is from genome assembly GCA_951802705.1 of Netelia virgata. NCBI lineage: Eukaryota > Metazoa > Arthropoda > Insecta > Hymenoptera > Ichneumonidae > Netelia > Netelia virgata. The sequence goes on from OX637867.1 coordinate 38,101,805, forward strand.
AGCTGCGGGAATTTCCGACGATACCGAGGTAACGGAGCCAAGCCTGCTCGATCGTCCGGATCTTTCGTTGCCGCTCTGTCGAGTGAGATAAATAAAATGTATTAAAAAAAACGTTTTAATAATCGATCCATCGCGTCGAAAAGTGAATTTTAATTTCGAAAATGACAAGAGCGCGCTTTCCTGTTCTCCTTCTTACGATATATCCTTCGGAACCGGCGAGACTCTGAAGACTCGAGCTTCTCGAACTGAAGCTCGACGACGAGGGTTTCGTTTTCGTTCTATTGAAACTGTCGGCTCGCTGAGCGCTCAAACGATTATTACCGCTGGTATAACTATTCCCACTGTGATTGTGATAATTGTAACTCGTCGATGGTATGGAAAGATTGAGGGAGCTGACGGACGAGTGAGTGGTGGGTAACGTGAGACCACCGTAACCGGAAGCTGTACCACCGTAAGTCGTGTAAGGATTCTGATAGTTCAGATTATTCACCGAATTCGAGTAAGAATTTTTCAAGTACGAGCTCGGACTCTTGCTCGATTTGTTCAATATCGAGGGTGAGTACGACGAGTTCGTCGGGCTTATACCGAGAAGACTGGAATAACTACTCTGATTCGGACTGAATAATCCTGCGATACTGCGAGGACGATTGCCGAATATCGAACTACCGTTTGCCGACGCTTGAGCCCTTAAACCGGCGGCGGTCGTAGGCTTCGCCTGAGTTCTTTTTCTGTACGTGGACATATCGTCTCGTATCTTCGACACAACACAGGTAATTTTGTTTCACACGTATATACGAGAGATAAACACGTTACGAAGGCGAAAATTGTTTTCAGCATTCCCTTCTCCCTGTTATCTCCTAGGCCCGTCGTCGATGATTCACCGACGACGCATAACGACGAAAAGTCGATCGATTAGATTCCCGTATGATTCGATATCGTTTGGTCGTTAGGGGATTTTATCAGCTCGATGAGATCTCGCGGATCGGGTCTGCGTCCGCTTTGACAGCGAGTGTTTGACTGACGGTAGGTGCGTGGATAGAGAGAGGAAGACAGAAAGGCGCGGGGCCTAGGCAAAATTCACAGTCATCACGGCCAGTTCACCCCTGTCGTGTATTTCGCCTCCGACTGGTGTTCTATTTATAAAGATCACACGCGGGGACCAAACACCCGATTTTAAGTCGCGCGTCGACTGCGACTGCACGTATCTTCGATGCCTTCGCGAGGAAGAGAGAGATATCGCTCGGCAGTACGGACACAGAGAGACTTTAACTAATCAGCGATAAATCTTGAGACGGTCCGAACCATCGATCGAAATAGCAAATCCACTAGAGGGTTAGTGAGCGAGGTAGGAGGGGTAAGAGACGTTACAAGATTTTCTATAATAAATGAAACGTAAACTCGAGGATCTCCAAGTGCCCGTAAGATTCGAGTATCGAATAAGCCGTCGATGCCAAGATCCGAAGCCCACGAGAATATTTAACGAGCGTTCGAGAGTCGAGAGTTTAATTATCCGCGTCGAAGATCTCCGCGACGTATCGAATGTTTTACGATTAATTCTCACGATTTCGCGCTGTATGATAAAGCAAGGGGGTCGTTACGATCCGTGGCAAATGTCAAACGATCACGTCCCTCCCAAATGTCGACTCCATTATTTATAGACGCACCCAGAGAGTACGACGTTCATGAACACGTTTTGTATATTTTTTTTCTCTCTCTCTCGGTTTTCTCGTTTCTTTTGTTTTGCTTTGATTATTTTTGTTCGCGTCGTCGTTTTTCGTCCGGCATCATGATGGACCTTTTTCATTCCCATCTGTCGGGGCCGAGGGAAGACGCAATGCGGGTATTCGCGATCCAGTCGCTCTACACATAATTACTTGGCAATGCTCTCCCTGTGCTCTCGATTTGAGAATCGTAAGACGCGCGCGACCGTCGCGCTCGATTATCCTTCCCGAACTGTCCAAACGTACAGCGACCAGGGGTCATTGTTCTTGGTGGTAAATTCTTCCTTTCGTTCCTTTTCGTTTCGTTTTTTCTTCTTTCTTTACCGTTCATATCGCCTAGGGCACCTCGTCTGCGGGCTCAATTATATTTAAACCGGCGGCGGAGTAGACCGGGTCTTGAAATATCGAAACTAGTTGGAGAGACGTCTAAGTATAGAACTATTTATGTATACAACGCGTACGGGAGAGTAGACAAGAGATGGAAAACCACCCGAGTGTATTCGCTTCCAGCCAAAGTGCGTTGAAAAATTTTGTCGCCGTGGACAGAATTTCTCGAATAGGAAAATGGTCGTAAACGCTTGCCTCGCGTTCTGCGCGACAAAGAATAAGAATCTGGGTTGCATTACGAGGTTTCTCAAATATCTCGAGAAAAGAGAGGCACTTTCGAATCGTGCTTGGCTATTTTAGTCTCCGGGTATTCAAGAATAGAGGCTAATCTTCCCCTTAGCTGGCCCAGAAATAAAGCGCGGTGCCGGTAAGGCGTGAAATAGATTGAATGTTATGCAGTGATTATCGCTGCGTTTTTGATACGCAGAAGGAACGCGCGTGAAGTAAACGCGTGCGAGGCTTCGAACGTAGTAGACTCCGTGTCTGCCAATACAAGGAGAAGCTAACGGGGCAATGAGGAAAAAGAGACGAAGAAGCCGGACGGAATTATAGTTGGCTGTTTTACTCCGCAAAGTTATTAGGGGCGGTGAAACGTTGCGCGTTTCTTACCCCCCTCCGAGTGAAAAATCACGAGATTTTAAATGCGGGTTTACCGAGAAACGTGGCTTTTCCCACGAAAATAACTCCTGTAAAACAACTACGGCAAAGTAGCGAGATGAAAAGAGAGAGAGGGAGAGAAGGAGAGAGAGAGTCGAAGCGACGACGCGTGCCACTCGGCCACCTTGGCCTCGTTCGCGAAACTCTTGTAAATAAGCAATTCTCCGTTTCCAAAGCTCCAATTGGCGATAAAACGAACCTCGTTGTGATTGACCTTAGTCTCGTCACAGTCACCACCGGCGCTGACATCTTGCTTCTCTGGATCGATCTCCTGTAAAAGAGAAAAAAAGCGAGATACCCTCGATTAAACTCGAATCGATAAAACGATAGGAGAGAGAGAGGGAATGGGATTGGGAAAAAATACGAAATTAATCACATCTTTTTTTCTCCCCGGTATTTCGCGAATTTTACAACAACGAAGAAATGGAACACCCAGTTATTATTAATAGATATTGGCTATGACGTCAGGTGAAACAGTGATTTTGGGCCACCTACGCGGGGTCTCAAGCTTTTGTGAGACGACACGCTTCGAAAAACATATTGGCGCGTATAAATATAAGTTTGTCGGATGTGGGAAAGGAGGGGAGGAGAGAGAATGAGAGCTTTTCTCGGTCTACTGTTCGGTTTTTCGATGAAAGGTACGGATAGAGAGAGAGAAGCTCGGATCGCGGCCAGAATTTCTCATACTCACGTCCATGTCGACGTGAACGACTCCGGTCGATCTTCTTTTGGGTCGTCGTCTCCTTTGTATAACAGCCTGAGTCGCTTGTGCATTTCGACTGTCATTCTCCTTGTCTTGCTCTGTAACATTGTTATTTACCGTTATCGTAAAAACTTTCTATATTTGCGGCAAAATTATTCCATTCTGCCAATATTCGTTGAAATAAAATTATATAAAGTATAAATATATATATTTCGCTGTACTCTAGTTGAGTACATCGAAGTACCTTTGTCCTCTGGTGGCTTCAAAGGTCGTCTGAGCGGTAAAGTGACCGTCGTTTCCGCGGTATTGGCAGCGATGGTTTCCACCGGTGCTGAACTGGGTCTTGGTATTCCAGTCCCACCCGAGGGTCTTCTAATATAGGCCGTCGTCGTGTCGGAAGATCTGTTATTAGCATCCTCTAGCTGAAACTGATCAACGATACTTCAATATCAAACGACTTGTTCCATCTCCACCAACGAAATATATTTTTCCCCTTCTGCAAACATTGCAAAATAACGAAAATCAATTGGACGATCCATACACTGTTTTACGAATACAAATGCTGTAAGTTGCGCGATAAAACAATGGAAAGAAACGTTGAGAAAGAATCACAGGCAATGTGACGATCGTACGGACGGAGCCGATAATCGATTTTCGTAATTCGTATCTAGGCAGTTGATAATCAGGTTTTGATCCAAAGCATGCAAGATCGTGTAACTTGTATCGTAAGTTTGTATAAACATACCGAAAGTAAAGCATTCGAAAATTACCCCCTCGGTATTTTCACAAGAGCGATTAACTCTATAACCATCCTTTTCGTCTCGGTTGGTGAGCTTCTCCCAAATAATAATAGAAATTGCGAAAGATACGTGGATGCTGTTTATCGCTACGCGTAGCTCACGAGGAATGACAAACCATAATGGGGATATATAACTACCGTGCGTTGGAAATTCACTTAATTCTCGCAACATACCTGTGTGTTCGCAAAAAGCAGCGCATCATTTTTATTCAAGCCTTTTCTTTTCGCGTTTACGTCGCTATTCCGCAGATATCTTACAGAACTAATAAATAAACTACGGTCTAAAGGTCGCAAAAAAGCAAAGACAATGGAGATATAATCTTATTTAAGGGATTGTAGCGGGGAAGATTTACGAGCTAGAAAAGAAAAAAAAAACGTCATGCACAGTATCGCTCATTGACAATTATACAAATCTACAGATACGGTGGCGACTATACAACAAGACAGGGCGCATATGATCAAACACTTTAATCGTGTCACAAATAAAATCACATTTTTTGTTTCATGCAAAACGAAATGAAAATAGAAAAAAAAAAACCAAAAAAAAGAACAAAACGATTCCAATCGTCAAGTCAACGTAACGCGACGACAACGTCAAGAGAGATAGAGATAGATAGATAGATAGAGAGAGAGAGAGATTAAGAGAAAAAAAAGTAATATGTAATCGTGTTTCGTCCGTCTACTCGCAATGCCAGCCGATAACATCCATTACCCACGTGCACCAATTATTGCCTTGACGATCCCTAATCGTGTTTACTTCAAGTTGACGTGAGTTGCCACAGACCTTGCTTGAGTTATCTACCCTGAGTCGCCAAGAGGGCCGTCTTTCAGGCAAGTTAGTTTCCTCGGGAGGTTTGTTTGCCGTCACGGTTGTAGGAGTAGCTGTTGTTATCGTAGCTGTGATCGAGGCTGTTTGGCCATGAGAAGCTGCGGGCTAGGTTTTTGATGTAAAAAAAATATATAAAAAAAAAACAGAAAAAAAGAAGAAAAAAAAATGATTGTGTCATGTCGTACAGCCCAATTCGCACCGATATCGATTCGTGATTCGCTTCAAGATCGTAACGATACCGAAAATTTGCGGGTGCAAGTCGAATTGATAAAATGAAATCGCTTGTCGCGACGCGAATCGGACTGACGCTTGTTAATCGGTAATTTAATGTTCAAGCTTGGTATGATTAATTCGTAAACGACGTTCAACCATCATCCTCAACCGGTTATTTTTCAATCTCCATTCAACGATCGATCCGTGGCGGTTGAATGGGCGTGAAAGAAAGGAAGAAAAAAAAAGAAAAATAAATATACATGTACGTATGCGAAACGAAACGTGTAATTCAATCGGCTCCTCCTCACGTTACCTCGGGAGTTACAAAAACGAACACGGACACGAACACAAAGAAAGAAAAAAAGAAACCAATAAACCATCAAAGCTCTACCGGGATATTCGATTCTGGGTATTCTCGAGTGTGTGTGTATGTGTGTGTGTGACGAACAACAAGAAACAAAACGAATTAAAAAAATAATAATAATATTGTACGCATGTTAATTGTTCTCTGTTGTATTTGGGTCCAGCTTGGCTAGACTCGGATAATGTACATCTCGTATCGTGACTTACTGTTAGAGTAAAAAAAAGTAAAGAAAAAAAGCGAAATATATTACGTACTGATGTGCAATCGTTAGTTCGAGGTGTTCGATCGTTTGCGAACGTAGGGGGGATTGCGATAAATGTTTTTCGGCATTTATCTACGTACCCTACAATCGTGTAATCTGTATTAAAAAGAACACATCGGAAACAGCAATTTTAACGGCAACAAGAAAAATGGAAAAAAAAAGAAAAGCAGGTTCGCTCAGTAACTCGCGAAGAAAACGTGAGGTATAGCGAGTGCCCCGATTATCGTCAGGACTCTGTTCAATCTAAAATTCGATAAGATATCTCTCGAACGAATTTCCATCGTTCGTAACGTCTTTGGTTCGGCGACGCTCGGTAATTCAACGGCTAACGTTTCGTTAAAAATGCCGGGTTTCACGCTCGAGAGATTCTTAGGATACTCGACGAGAGAGTTTTTCTTAAAATTTATGTATCCATTGGATTTCCCGCGCGATATGAAAATATCGTGTCCATCACGTTGGCCAAAATTGTCTCTCGTCGAATTCTTTTTTCGCGATAAGCTTGCGTCGGTTTTCAGGCCGATCGTTCCACGATTACTCTTCATCCTTTTTGGCACGATATTCATAGCGTCCCGTTTACGTTTCGTACCCTGACGTCTGATATGCGAATCGCAGAAATATTTACACGCGTGGTTAGCCAATTTTCTTGGATATTCTACCTGTGTCGTCGTGGTTGTCGTGGTAGTCGTCGTAGGCGACGTCACGGACACAGGCGCGTCGTTGTTCTGCTGTTGCTTCTTCTTGACGAGCTGCTCGGCGCTCTTGATCTCGTCCAACGTAACACCCTGGGTCGAACGTCGCGTCTCGCGAACTCTCTTCGCGTGCGCTTTCCTCTGGGTCTCGCTCTCCTCGTCTCTGACCGGCGGTACGAAGGACCTGCGAAAATTCGAAACGTTCGTTAATAACGTTTCTTTTTTTTCCTCCCCCGTAGAAACCATCTTGACAATAATTTCATATTCACAAAGTTCGTGGTACGTATTAGTCAACAACGGATCAAGCGTCACTCGAGTTCAACGATAAAAAAAGAAAGGAAGGAAAAAAAACATACACAAAAAGCTCATAATATCATATAAAAAGAGATAAACGGTATTAAGCACTCCACTCAAACGCCTCATTTGTGCAAAAAAACCTAGGAAAATTAAATCGATGAATCAAAATTATATCGAAGCGTGAAAAGAGGCCGACGAATCTCTGGTCGCTTTCCTCGATGCCGTCGCCCCCTTCAAGACGAGAGCTAAAAAGAGACAATTCGACGAGAGATTGGAAAAGAAAATTATCAAGTTGTATCGCTCGTGAAAAAGTGCAATTGCCGAGGGACCGGCTGGCTCCACGCTGCCTGCTCGGCAAAGATACGTCGCCTTATCGACGAGCTGCGATTTATGAGTGGAGAAAAAAGATGACATGGCAAAGCGCAAGAAAGAAAAACGAACTGCATGCTTGACGATGCGTAATGTAAATGAAAAATCAATGAATGCTTCCATATGATCGTGGGTGACAAAAAGAAAACACGCGTCACGCGTTTCAACCGTTGCGTCGCAAAGATTTGTTTTTGCTTTGTTTTTTTTCCTCGTAGCCGAGTGAGCGATACGATATTACGCACTTGAAGAAATTCTTGAAGATATTCCCAGGACTGAGTTTGCTGCCGCCAGGTGTCGTCGGAGTGGCGGTACTCGGTGTCGAATTGTTCGCCGTCGTTAAGATCGGCGCTGTGACCTCCGCCGTCTGTGCGCTGCCGCATTGATACACGAAACGTTTACACATCGAACATTCATTCATACGAGCATTAGATAGTCCTATGAGTTACGTAGAGATTCTCAAGTACGCTTGATCTTTCTTTCCTGGTACTCGGGCGATAATTATACGTTAAGAGTTTGATAGAAGTGCGAGAGAATGCACGTACCTGCGAATTTGATTTGCCGGCACTGGACTCGTGGTCGTCGTCGTGGCAGTGGACGTTGTCGTTGTAGCGGTTGGCAGTGAAGCCGAGAGCTTGTTGGACGGAGAGGTCGGCGAGGTCGAATTACTACCTTGCGGTACTCTCGTTAGTTCGAGATTCAATTTTACCTCCTTTCTCCTACAGTACACGAGAATAAATTTATTAGAGAAACAAAAATGCACGAATAACGAGCGATTTTTCTTTTTTTTTTCTTTTCAGCCGAGCTATAAAAGCGTCGAATCGATGTCTTGAAGCAAGGGACTTGCACACTAATTCGTCATTGAGTCCAGGAGAGTAATTGAATCGAATAAACTTAAAATAATGATCTACTCGATGAAAAAGGTAAAGACATTTTAAAAAATCAAAATTTTTACAAATCGTAAAAATAACGTGAACTATAAAATGAATCAACTTCAACTATTTTCCGTCGGATAAGCATTATATCAATAATACGATAATGTACGTTATCGTTGTTGCGTAATAAATTTAACGACAATAATTGCAATCTATATTATACGCTAATAATAAGAAAAACTAAAAACAAAACGTAATCATGCGTGTATACCTGTGAGTTTCGCGTAAGGACGCCGAACGAGTGGTCGTAGCGTTGGTGTGAGTGGGAGTAGCTGGGTGGCAACGATGGAGTGTAGGGCAGGAGGATGCCTTGATTCGAGCTCGCAATGCCAAGTACTGCTCATAGAACCTGCGCAACATGCACCATGCCATGCACACAGCTACTAATCTAATCTCGTTTCTCTTTTTCTCCTGTTCATCTATTCTTAATGGCGGGTCACGTCCAAAGAGGCACAAAGTTAATTCGGTCTCTATGGTACGTGTATTGTTCAATTACTAATTGGCAGTCTCTATTCAATTCTTTAGTAAGTCATTGCGGCTAGTAAAAAGAACACAAGAAAGTACTGGGGGGTTTGGTGAGCTGGAATCACTCGCGGTGTTACGTAAATAAAAAAAATGAAGCCACAAAAAAATGTAACGATTTTCTAAGATATGATGAAATCAAATTATTTTTTCGAAATCATTTCGAAAGATTCGTAATCCGAGCACTTACTTCTCGTCCGTCTCGAAGCTGTGAGTTCTTCTAAGTACGACTTCCGGCTCGGCGTTGACCTTGTTCGGTATAACCGGTGGTTTGATCGTTGTCCGTTCCTTATCCTCCGTTGCTGTGAACGATTATCATTTTCGTTAGCGATTAAGATCTTTTCTTTTCTCTATTCTATTATCTTACTCTACAAGAATCGCTTCGAGACATTTTCGCTTACCTGGGGGAACCGAATTCGTCGTATCAGCATCTTGGATTCTACTTCTGAACGAGCCGGAACGTCGCCAGGACGGAATCGCTCCCTCCTCGGCGTTCTCAGTCTGTTGTTTCGGTGGCAATATCGGAGCCTGATTAGGAACTTTGTTCGTTTCGGTTGGACTCGGACTGTGGGACACTGTCTCGTCTCTATTAGCTCGATTCTTCTTTTCTGCGGGGAGAAAATCCGTGATGCTTGAAATTTTTTTATCACAATGTTGTAAGCAAAAGTCACAAGAAGAAATACGATAAAACGAATGTTGTAAACGAGGGCGAGTGTCAAATTCGTGAGAAACATTCGATCGGGGAAACTCACCGTCGTCCGTCATACAAACGGACTGATTCGACTGGTAAGATTGATTCGAATGCTCGGAGCAAGACGATTCTCTCGAGTCTGAGCTAGTCTCAGAATCGGCGTCTTCCTCGCTACCTTCCGTATCTGTATCACCCTCGACACCCTCTATTCCACGCAGCATGCGCACGAAAGAAACGCGAATTATGCTTACGACATATCCTTGCTACATTATTCTCTCTTTTTTTAAACATATTATTAGAGAATTAAATAAAGTTCTTTGGCTATTTTCTCGTCACATGCAAACACGCACGCCGTTCTCATGAGAGGACTAATCAATCTCGTATTCTCTCACTAATGGAAAATAAAACGGACTGTAATACGAATATTCTTTAAATCACGAGCAAATTCTAAATTCCACAACTCACCGACATCGCTGTTCGTTCCGGTACTCGAATCGTCTTTGTCCGACTGAATCTCGAGTTCAACCTTCTTCACTTTGTTCGGCGTTTCTTCCTCGAAGGGTTCTTCGCCCTCTTGGCTGACGATCGTATTGTCATTATTCGTCGACACGCTGTTTAAAGAACGATGAATTATGGATGAAAGAGCAAGAATTATATAAAACCACGATTCTTTGGAACTTACCGTTTCTTTGGTATCGTCGGCTGTTTTTTGTTGATAATTTGCTGATGATCCTTGAGCATGATCAGTTGCGTCTTCTTCAACTCCTCCAGGGATTTAAGAATGTCGGTGTCGGCAACGTCAAATGCGGTTTGGCCCTGAAACCATTGGTAAATTGCGTGAGTATGTTGTTCTCGAGTAAAAAAAGGAAATTCCACTTGAAAACCCGTCTACTTACAGCGAAATTCTTTATGTCCATATCACAACAATTATCGACGAGCAATTTACACGCCTCGAGCTGTCCCCAATGTGCCGCACCGTGGAGTGGCGTCCAACCATCGTAATCCTGGGCATTCACATCGCACCGAGCCTGCAGTAAAATGCTGAAAAGTAATGAGAAAAGTTCAAATTCTGCCTCGGTCACGGAATGGAAAACAAAGTTCTGATGAGAAACTTTTCAAAGAATTCGCATTGGTATAACGTTTATAGTTTACTTCATAACTTTGATGTAACCCTTGGCAGCTGCGACGTGAAGTGCCGTAGCTCCCGATCTCGGATGCGTCGCATCTTTTCCCGGGGTTCCCGAACGCCAGGATCTCGCATCGCTCAACATCGATCTTTCCTCCTCGCTTCTCGCCAGATCGCAATCGATACCTGAAAATTCATGAAATATTAGAGATTGAAAAATCATAATTTTCTTCGTCATTTCGTAAAATATTGCTTTTCAATGAATTATTGTAAATTACCAGCTTTGGTGATATGTTGCTGAAGCATATCCTCCATCTGGTCGCTCTCGGCGATATCCAGAGCGAGTTCACCGTCGTTATTCACAGCCGCGAGATTGCATCCTTGCTCGATCAGATATCTGCAATGAGTCGACGCATTACTCGATTCGTCTCTTTTATTTATATCTACGATTACGTTTTGGTCGTCGAATTCGAACTAACTTTGCGATAGATATAAAACCGCAAGACGCAGTCGCGTGCAAGGGCGTCCAGCCTTCGTTGTCGCCGCGATTTATATCCGCGCCTTGCTCCACGAGAAATTCCACCATATCCAAATCGTCGTCGATGCATGCCTGTATTGGAAAAGAAAAAAAAGAGAAAAATAACAAATAAGGAAAATCTTCAATGACTCCCCCGTTTTTCAACGTTCCAACTGCTTCGTCATCGTACTAGCTACTTTTATTTTCTCCCTAGGAATCGTATCAATGAATCATCGACATGATTTTTCGCGAGGTGGATACACAGAGACCAGTAGCATTCAACCCAGAATTATCTGTTACCTCATTCGAGAGATTTTCCTTCGGAAAGTTTGCTGGGGAACGGGGGGGTGCAGGGATTCTGACTCTGGCCAAAAAAATAAACCATCTGTTACAACACCCGAACGAAGAGCGTGGACACGCACGTATTTGCCGGGGGATGAGAGAGAGAGAGAGAGAGCGAGAGAGCGAGAGAGACTGCGACTTCTAATAGGAGTCTATAAATAGTAACTAAGATGCCCAACCGATGTATCTGCACAGACATACGTGAATTTTCTTACAAAATTCGAGTTTGCATAAATATTTTTTTTTTCGTCGCGCCAATTCCAAAAATCTTTACCCACGTTTATCTCGATATAACGAGTTTGATTTGGAAAAGTCAGATAGAATGTAAAAAAAGGCTTTTGATGTAAAGCTTTTGATTACTATCGGAGAGTAGGAAATACAAACATGACATTTGGCAATGTATTCACGGTTTTATTCCGATTTTAGTCTATTTTCGTGTAGCCCGGTCGTGCGTGGCCTGTCCCAAATTCGTTCTCTCGAGCTCGGGAGATCGTATCGGGGAATGCCGTATTCGCAATTTGAACGAGACGAGAGAGTCTCGGGGCAAAGACGAGCGTACCAGATAGTTGACAGATTCTTGTTTCTCAGATTCCTCGTGGACTGGCAATGGTATTCGAACGAAACGCGGGTAGTAGGCGTTGTTGCCAATTGGCACAAGTCGCGGAAAAGGGACTTGCTCCGCATCGCGAAACGTCGATTGTTCATGCCCCAGGATGGAGAAGCTCGAGGGGAACATTCGGTCACAATGAAAAGAAAAATTCAAGTCTCCGGGTCGCTGTTTGTAGATCGCTAACCCTCCGAATAGTCAAGATCTATTCACGGTACGATTATATAATCATCTTTGGTCAGGGCATTCACAAAAACGTGATCTTTTCGTCTGTACCGTTTCTATTTGCGTCTGAAGGCGGCTCTTTCAACGTCTCCGATATCGAAAAAATATGATAACCGTATATCTGTATGTATGTGCGCATGAGACATAACGGAGGCTCGAGTAAACAACAGGAAACAGGATGTGAATTGAAGTTTGCCCGTTGCTTACTCATAATTTTTGCACAATCGCCAAGTTTCCTCGATGATCGTGCGAATTTTTTCGTTCTCTTGTAAACGAATCTTTGCCATTTTCTGGTGATATTACGAGGATGTATTATTTACGAATCCTCAATTTGCATCCTAGTTACTGCATTCCGGGGTAATGTCATATTCGGTACAATTCCTCTAACGCAAACCCTCTGTTATAAATTCCTCCACGATGCATCGTTTATGAAATCAAAACAAGGCTTCCTCTGTGTCGAAAAAACCTAGGAAAAAAAAAGAAGGATCGTGACATTAGTAAAACGTCTTGGTGTAAGAGATACGAAATCGTGAAAGAGTGGTCAAGCATTTGAGAATCACCGATCGATCGTTCGATCGAAATCCTTCTGTCGAGGGAATCGAGAAGAGCGGTTTTTCGTGACAGAACGCGACCGGACGAATATCCGGCGGTATCGAAGAGCCGAAATTAGACAGCTGGAGGGACGGGCCGCCATCTTGAATACGACGTTACGACAATCTCCGGGGCGGATAGTCAAAAGCCGTCAAGACCGAGAGATAGTCTACGTAGGTAAAATATACATTCGATCTATGTGTCCTACACATTCGTCTTGGCCACTATATACGTGTATATATATCCATATATCTGTCTTAATATAAAAAGTATATCACATCGTTAAGAAGCGCGAATGATTTCTCGGGGTGAATTTTCTACGAGCCTGTACGAAAAAGAGTCGATCTTCCCTCATTTGCCCCATTCCCAATTTGACCCTCTCGTGAACTAACCTGATGAAGAGCCGTCAAGCCGTCAACGTTCCCGGTGTTGATGTCCGCCCCTTTCTGCAGCAGGCGAACGACCTCTTCCTTGTCGCCAGCGGCGCACGCCGCTAAGAACACGCAATCGGCCGAGAACTTGATCTTTCGTGCCATTTGTCGGGGTTGGGCCGGCTCCCTGTTAGTCTCAGATTGCTCCCAACGTTTGAGCTGTTCGGCCCTCTTAAAGAGGGCCGAGCTCGAGCGGGTCTCGACGGACATTTATGTATCCGTGTCCACCCTCCCCCTCCCAAGAGGACGTATCTTTAACCCGCTGTCGAGCACTCGTTGTTCGCGAGTAACAAACAACAAACAAACAAACAAAAACTCGGTGTATTCCAATAACAACAAAAAAAACAACGAAACCACCTTGGATGCACGAAACTCGAGTTGTTTGGTATTTGATATCACAGTAGCTAATTAGACCACGGTAGAAACAGCAGCAATATCAGCAGGTTTAATGGTGTGGTGTGTGTATAATCCAGGAGGAGGAGGCAACACAGCCGAGAGAGCAGCAATAGAGCCTCTCGCTCTCCCGCCCCGCGTTCCACGTTCGCCTTCCGCGAGCTCCACTTCGCGCACACGTAACCACCCTGGGTGCGCTTAGCCGCGATCGCGGGGTATCCTACCCCCTTTATGATAGTCTCTATATACGCGACGAGTGTTATATCGCTGTTTCACTCTCGATACTCGCTTGCGGAGAGAGGCTCTCCCTTGATTATTGTCCCGTACGCGAGAGAAAACACACGCACACGGGCGCACACACACGCGTGACGGGGATGAGGGGCGGACGACGAGACACTACTGACTCCACCGCACTCTTCACTCTCTTCAACGTACGCGACGGGCCTATCCAACGTCTATCTTCCGAGCTGACCCCATATACGCGCGCGCGCGCGCTCTCGTCCGAGAGAGCGATACACCTATACACCACTGCGAAACAGCTTCTTGCCCACACCGGCCCCGCGTCTTGCTCGATCCGTCTCTCTCTCTCTTTCTCTCGGCGAATTTTACTCGCTACTTCTCTGGAGGACGATGATGGAGGGAGCGGTCTCTCGCCTTCGCTAAATCGAATATACGACGGCTAGATTCGCGTGCTCTTGGCTATTCTTGGCCGACCCGAACTCCGAAAACGCGAGCTACGACCAGTCTCTCTGTCTCTCTCTTTCTCTCACACTCTTTTTCTCTACGTCTCTTTCGTTCACACTCGTCTTTTTCTTTCTCGCTCACTCTAGTCGCGTTCGCGCAACCCACCATCACGACCGCGACTACTTGTAGTACCTTGATGAAACACCGGGACGAACCCTCGCGACACTCCGCGTCCCTCTCTAGGGGAAACGTTTTTAGTAACGATTCATACCGCCATCGACGTTGTCGTCTATAGAAAAATAAATAATACTATAGATGGCCAGGCATATAGACAGTTTTCACTCGAAAATTGAAGCTGTGATGAGAACTGCTCTAGAAAATTCCCTAGATGTTGACGTTTCACGTTAACCTAAAAACAACTACCATTATACGTTAATGATGAGTGATATTTTGGATCTACAGAGTATAGAAAATGATGGTAATTATTTACCGTTGTTATTACGTTTTTGTCAAAGACTGACATTTATTTTCGAATGCTTCCATTACATAACCAATAAATTATCGCCGACAGACTTCTTCAAGCAATTTCTCGATGGCGAATCGAAACAGACAGACGTTGCTCAACTTTTATCTGTCGCCCAACAGCTCAACAAGCTAGGACAGGGTAAATGTTGCGATTATCAATATAAAATCCTCTTCAACCAAAAAATTAAAACCCACCTTCGAACTGCTTTTTCAGCTCTCTCGGTTCTCGATGCCGAGTTGCACAAACAGGTTCTAACGAATCACGAAGATTTACTCTCTCAAGTAACATGGGTCGAAAAAATCGAAGGCGTTCTCGCTGTGATGAGAGCTCATGTACAGAGTTTACTGTCCGCGGTCGAAAGACTTCGAGCAAAAATAGTCGAGCCTTTCAACAGAATCGAGACTCAAACTGTTGTTTTAGCAAGGCTCCACGAAACTTCCGATTTGTTAAGGCGAGTTGCCAGGGTACAACATCTCCTGCATTCTCAACGCTTGCACTCCCAGATCGGCAATTCCTCGCAGAGTTCGGATATCGTGAAAGCAGCAAAAAGTCTTCATGAACTTGGTAATTTCGAGATAAATCGATTGATCGTACCAGAGCCACAGGAGATTATTACAAATTATCATTCTATACAGAGCAGCTTATGTCCGACACCGATTTGAGCGGTCTGGACGTCGTTGCGGATGATCAACAAGCTGTTAAGACTCACCGAATGACCGTGCAGAGAATAGCTACGCACACGCTCAATCATGGATTAGAAGCGACCGATAGAACTTCAGTAAATGTCTCAAACTACATAAATTCGTATCAAAATATTTCGTGTTTCGCGACGTATATTTCAGATGTTTCTTGAAGAGATGATAATCTATTTATTTTCCAGGTGAGCACAGCAGTCCAGGTATTCGATAACTTGGGAATTCTGGTCAAAGCTGTTGAAACGACAGAAACGACGGCATTAGCAGAAATCGAAAAAGTGGCTAAAGAAGCTCTCGACGTGTCGTTACCAACAAATCAAGACCTCGCCAAGAGAGGCGGTGGACCTGGACGAGCGGCTATACCTTCTCCTGGCTCATCGGGAAATGTGAGAACTCGTCTATGGGAAAATCTGGATCGTCTCTTTCAGGACACCGTTTACACGCAATGCGTACAGATCGAGCTCCTCGAAAGAATTCTTCTCGAGCATCACACGAAAGGTTTCGAGATATTGTCGGAAAATTTTTGGGACAAAGTGATGTCGCTACTCTCGAAAGTATTGCTAGAGCGAGCCCAAGGTACACTATTCTTTTTTCAGAATTGAGATTGTTGGTAATTGCAAATTATTACCCCATGCGAAATTTGTTTGCAGGTTCGTCATTTGTCAAGCAAGCTTTGGAAGGCGAGTATCCAAAGTTTCTACGAGTCTTCCTGGATCTACGAAAGCGACTGAAAGAAAGATCTCAAGCTATCGGTACTTACGCTGTTGGGTGAGTCTCGACGTTCGACTAAAGCCGTGTCTAATCACGATTCGGAGTAGAAAAACAGTTTTTCTTGCGATTTCAGTCGCAACATTTTGCAACCGTTCGAAAACGCATATCTATCGCGTTCAGTTTCACGGCTTTTAGATCCCGTTCATACGATGTTCTCCGGCGACGCTGCACCCGGCCAGGACGACATCGATAGCTTGATCCGCACGGTTACGAGGTAAACTTTGCTCTATTGTAAAAAAAAATTGAGAAATACTCAAAGTTATTAATTTTAGCGAATTGAGCGTTTCCCTCGTGGACGAGGGACTCTCGACGGTGGTTGCTCGAAACGTGGACAAAGCGATAAGATTGTTCTGTCTCAAATGCGAGCAAGGTCTAGTGAGTGGCGGTGAAGCTAGTCAGGTAATTGATTCACCGACTCCGGGCCAACAATCGAACGTCGTAATGGCGAATCTTTTACATTATCTTGCGAGTCAAACAAGTCGCGTTGTTGCGAACCTCGCTGGTAGTTTACCTTCCGAAGGAGCTTCGGTTATAGCGTCCGCTCTCGATGGAATTGACGCATTGACGAAGAATATTCTTGCGCCAGTTTTGTCGTCGATCAGCGACGCGATCGAAAGTATTATTCTTACGATGCACGATGACCCCGAGTTTAAAGAGTAAGTGTACGATCCACAATTTTACGGAAAAAAAGGATAATTCGAAAAATTATATGCTCTTTTTCTGTTTTCAAGTCCAACCAGTCCATTGGGACGCGAAGTTGGATGTTCTTTATACATGCGAGAATTGCAAGGTTTTATAGTACGTTCCGTGACAACTTTTCTTGCACCTTATAAAAATCAGACTGTCGTCGCAGAATGGTGAGTTCACGATATTTATATCGAATTTTAAATTATACCAGCAAAGATTCAAACTTCGCTTTCTGTTACGCAGCTGTAAAGCCGTTGCTTCGAGATGCATCGAGCTCTTCGTTCGCCACGCATGTCTTATCAGACCACTCACGGATTACGGTAGAGCGAAACTTGTCGCGGATTTTAGCCAAATGGAAGTCGCGGTGACGCCACTCTGTCGTGGCGGGCAGTTGGGATTTCTAGAGCAACAACAGTACAGAACACTGAGAGCTCTGAAAGTCCTGCTGCCTCTTAATCCTGAAGAGATGGTCGAAAGAATTCTTGAAGTCGAAGGCGAAGGTGCTGTGCCAGCGTCTCTCGTTTTGCTTCATCTTTTTTCCGGCGCACCAGCCGAACTGCAATCTCCGCATCAGGCAAGATTTAATTCCGACTTAATCTCAAACGCATCGAACATTAATTTCGACTTAATTCCTTTTTACAGACGCCTGATATTATTACAAATAAAACAAATTATTGTTTCGCTTCAGAGCGCCGGTTGGTCCATCAGTCGATTGTCTCAGTGGATGGACACCCACACGAGCGAACGCGAACGTTTGGCACTGAGCAGCGGTCCTCTCCAGCGTTATCAGTCGACGATAAGACAACGAAATATTCCTAACTTTCATCATCTCTTTCCGCTCATGACGAGACTCGCGAGCCTCGGCGAACGTGCGAATTAAGAAAACACAGTCCGATCAACTGCCTTGTAACATAATATATGGTAAATGTATTATAATCATAGCTCAGTATAATTACAAAGTACATCGTAATAGATCTACGCTTATTCCAACATTGGCACATAGAGAAACGTAAAGAAAAAGTATTCGTCGTTTTATCACAAGTCGCGAAAAAAAAAATGGAACAATGGGTCTCACAGCCCGGTTCTGTTAGTTTTTGGTGATCAATTGTTCCACAATCTTTGTACGAACGATGTTTTTGATAAATACATTCCCGTTATGAGCGTAACACTGAGTACGATCGTCCAATTGTGCTTCCTCTTTTTCTCGCTGATGTAGCTCGCTGGTTCGAGGTTCCGATTTTCTTTTTCTACGTTACTCGCGAGTTTCGAGATCTGGCGAAGATCTCTCTTCAGAAGCAACAATGTTTTTTCGGTTTTTTGCAACTCCTTCTCGTAGTCGGCTTTCTGAATGCTTGTTAGAGTCTTTCCTTCGGAGCCTGCTTTTCGCAAACCGTTCTTGATGAACAGAAAACTGGAGCCGATTACGCCTATCTGTCTTGCCGCGTTTCCTAGGAGGGCGACGCCATCGTATAATCTGAAAATACAACAAAAAATTCAACGAAAATGGTGTTAGACACTAGAATACGTTAATTTCAACGTTTCGCTTCTCACGTGTAAGGCAAATATCTCTTGATCGACCCGATGCTCTGAATACTCCATGGTTTTGTATGAAATTTGTGCAAATTTTCTAAAAATTGTTTCCTGTGCATTGCTACGTCCATTCCCGCTTTCACGAGATCGTCCTCGTTAAGTTTTAAAAACGTTTTCAAGCTCATTCCCTTGAAGCGAAGCTTGTAAGACTCGAGGCCCATGCCATGGAGAATTTCCGCAATATCGCAATCTATCATATTGCCGATATCACCGCACAGCGTTGGAAACATATCGCTCCAAGTTTCTCGTCTCTTGATCTCGCAGAATGCATCCACATCACCATTCTTTTTGAAATCCAGTACAGCCACAATTTTTTGGTATTCTTTCGTTTCGGCGATATCTCTGGCTGTTAAATTTGAACGATCGGCGCTGGTTGTTGATGCATTATTTTTTAGTAAGAGCTTCACGGTTTCTAGTTTGTTGGCTGTTACAGCATAATGAAGAGCCTGGGATGATAATTTCAATGAAAAAGGAGCTTAAAACATTTTTCCAGGAAAAATTGATTTTTGCATTTTTACCGTTCGACCATCGTTGTCTACAGCATCAATATCTTTCACATATTTCAAAAGCTCCGTGACGACACCCACGTCTCTCGACTTGCAAGCGGACATTAATGGAGTTTTCCTTGAAGAAAAAAAAATATATTTTTGTCATACTATTTTGCAAAGAGCCGTTCAATGTTAAAGTAAACAAAATTACATGAGCTTATTGTGAGCAGTTGGATTGGCCTTCGCTTCTATGAGTATCGACATGCATTTTAGACACTGTTCCTCGCTACCGTTCGTGGAATCGCACAATACCATCAGGGGAGTGTGACCATCTGGCAATTTCGTTAATCAAATAAACAAATAAAGAATCAGTTTGCAGTAATTATGACCTTGAAACTTTACCCTTGCTTTTGTTGGGCTTGGCCCCATTTTTTATCAATAGCTCAACGACTTCTGGAAGAACCGAAGACGCTGCATAAAGCAATAAAGTCCATCCGGTATAGAGAAAGTCGTTGACATTGTGCCCAGCTGTAAATCCCAATAAAAAATGTTTCAATCGATTTCTAAGACAAATAATAGAATAAGGTTGTCCAAAGAAACTTTGCAATGTTCCACCTTCGATATATTCGGTGATAAATTCCAAATTCCCGCTCATACAGGCGCTCATTGCCTTGAATTGTATTTCATGCTCCTCTTGACGAATCTGCTCATTCTGAGGTGAATCAGATCTGGCATTTGTACGACGGAGGAGCATTTGAGTATTCTGAGAATTCAATCGATTACGAACCGGTCTCTTGGACTGAAAGCAATGTGACAAAAAGCACATTCACTCATCGTGATGAAAAATGTGCATGACGCGTGTTGTTATATCGTGTGAGGTTATGTAGTAGATTTATTTACATCGCGGGAGGACACCCCGAGAAAGTCATCATCGTCGTCGGTCGATTCATCGCTGGACATTCCCGCGGGTCTGCAAGCCATGTTCAATTAATCTCCGGAAGGAATAATTGCGACCGAAGGATTCTAATCACTCCAATTGTGAGTATAATGTCAAACGTTCGGCGTGTTTATACCGGCTCTTCTTTGTTCGCGAGAATTTGGTCACGTGAATTGGATAACAAACGAATTTTCACAGTTAGCTATGATCGAGGCGCACACCGGAAGGTGCAATTCGAAAAGTCGTTTTTATACGTTTTTGTTTACGAACGCTCATGTTCTTAATTTGCATTTTGTAACATGTCAGAGCAGCCCTGATACGATGGCATTCGTTTCTCCACAATAATAGAAGAAATATTATTTACTAAATGATTTGTTTTGATCATGGACCTTCTTTCATATTTGCAAAGTAGTATCAAGTCGGAAATTCCCCTGGCTATTCCTGTCGGATGAAAGCATACGCGTTTCACAATCTCGCCATATATCGTCTTACCTAGCATGTAATAACATTTGTAAAAGGTTATTGCAAGAACAAAGAAGTCGCAGTCAGCCTTTTGCCATACGACGTTACGGTCATTTACGGTAATAACCGTACTCAAGCTTCGACTATTCGAAAAGTCATCATTAGTCGCGCCTAGCCATTCGAACGATAACGTTTCTTTCCGATACCGTCAAGAAAGCCACGAAAACAAGTTTCTCCGCTCTTCGGATTACTCGTAAGCATTATGCGTATCGAAAGTTTAAAAAAAGAGCATTATTGTCCCAAAGTTTTGTTGTCTACATTAAGCAACAAAGTTATTGTTGTACATTGATTACTATAGTGTACAATTTTGTCAACAGATGGCTATGTCGTATCTCGTCGCGTTTGACTTTGATCACACGATCGTCGAGGATAACAGTGATATCGTTATTCGTCGCTTACTCAAGGATGAAAAAGCTCTTGCCGAGATAAAGGGAATGTATCAGACCCATGGTTGGACAATCTATATGGAAAAGATATTCGAACATTTACACGCGAATGGCACAACTTGCATCGACATAGAGAAAGCGATAGCGAAAATTCCAGGAGTGAACGGCTTTCCCTGGTTGCTCGAAGAATTGCACAAAAATGGGGTTGAAATCGTCATAATAAGCGATTCAAATTCAATGTTCATAAATCATTGGCTGAAAAGTAACAATGTCGATCACACGGTGAACGAGGTGTTCACCAATCCTGCCTGGTTCGATGACACAGGTTTGCTCAAAATAAAGATGTATCATACTCAGGATTGGTGCAAATTGAGCGAGAAAAATATGTGTAAAGGACACATTCTTGAGGATTATATAAAGAAAAGATTGGAGGATGGAGTTACTTTCGATAGCGTATCTTACGTCGGTGACGGTAGAAACGATCTGTGTCCCATGCTTCGTTTGTCTTCCAAGGATTTTGCCTTTCCGAGGCTCAACTATCCTCTCATGAAGATACTGAACGATCGTGAAGCACAATCCAATGATGTTCCGGAAGCACGGATAATACCATGGACGGACGGTACGGAAATTTGGAAAGAAATCGTCAAGATAGTTCCGCACGTGGGTAAAAATTATTGAGACTCGCGATTCCTGTGCAATTACTTGCTTTTTAACAGCACGGTATTTTCCCGGAGCTAAAAGTTGACGAATCTCAATATAAGTTCCGATAAGTAACACTATTGTGAAAAGCATGACGAATAACGTCTTGTTAAAATCCTGTTGTGTTCCCGTCCTTACGATGTTTCATTTTTCAATATATAAAACATTTTTGTCGTTTTTCTGTGTAAAGAAATATATTTTACGCTCATCGATTTTCACTCCTTAGCATTATCGTTTCCAGTCCTTGACCATAAACGCATGCGAACGTCTCATCGTTCCTGTGAAATGATAATGTCGTGTTGTGAAACGTGAAATTATCTCTATAATTATAATTGCTCAGTTATCTGGGGTTAACGGAAAAGAACTCACCCGTCGCGCGTCCGACACACAGCGAGCCCCTGTACGTCTGGGACGAATGTCGGTATTTCCTCCATCTGAGAGACTGATAAGAGACCGTGTTCATACACATAAGAATGTGCGACAACACGTTGGTCTATTCCTGTACTTAGCATGCGATTGTTATCCACGAATTTTGCACCTGTAACTCACAATCGTTAGAATAACATTGTCAAATTGCGTTTCCACGAATAATTATCAACTGGATAGTTGCCTGTTATTTGTGCGGAATGAATAGACGTGGAATTCCAGCTTGCGAGCGTATTGACTGAAAATTGGTCTTCGGTCGACGAGACGTCGATAAGAACGAGACTCAGCAAATTGTCGTCACCTCCGGTCAATAGAAGCCATCGAGAATCATCGAATTTGCGAAAATCGAAGCTATTTATGCCGGACTGATGAATTCGCATTTTCGCGAATGGATGATTGATCGTTGCTTCCGATTCAATTTTCTCTCGAGCGCTCTTGACGAGATTTTCGACGGTTTTACTCGTTTCCCAAAAACTGATGAATCCATCGGTCGTCATAGTCATCAATATCGTCTCGTTCTCGTGGACGAAAGAATTTACTTTCAATGTACAACGATTGCAATGATTCATAACGTTACTAAGACTCAAACAATTATTTGTAATATCGTAGAGAAAAATTCGCAAATATCCGTCCGAGCAAGCTACGAAGATTACGACGAAATTTGGATCTTTTAGATAGAATTGTGCGCACATGTCCATAAATCGTGTTTCAGGATCTACGAAAAAGCCTGGAGTGATGCTCTGCCACTTTTTTTTACGATCCTTGTCCGTACCGCGCAACATGTAAGATAATAATTCCGTGCAAGTAACTTCCTCCCGGCTCAACCTCAATCCATCGACTTTAACACAAATTTCCCAGATTTTAAGCTGTGCTCTTCCACCACCGGAAACGACGAGGTTTCTCGTGATTTTCTCAGAGTTGTGTAAGTTCAAGACAGCCAAGGATTTCACATTTGATATATGTCCTTCGTAAATGCACAATGTGTCTACAAGATGTTTCTGAATTTTTGAGTTTGTACCGATGATGCAAGAAACTCGCAGTGTACAATCTTCACCCGCGGATATAAAAATATTGTGCATACTGGATGTTACGATCGGACGAAGACAATAAATTTCTCTGGTGTGGAATCCATTTAGAATCGGCCGATTCGCATTGCGAAGAAGACAATCGATCTCGTAAACACGTTTGTTGCGAATATATAAAAAATTCATTTTTCCATCGACGATCGTGCAATCCCACGATCGATGACCACCTCCGCAGTCGAATCTTCCTACGAGCCTCTTGAGATTCATGCTGTATATCATGAATTCGGTCTGAAAGATATTTGACCATAATTCTTCATAATTTCCATAAAAATCCAATTATGGGAATTCAATGCATTTTTATACTTCTCTAAAGCCCAAAACGTAAAGATCGTCATTAGTCGGTAGAGTTTTGCACAACCAATCCATCGGCATCTTGTCGAAGTGTAGAAGTCGTAGAGATTGCTTCGTCTCATTTTCATTGAGTTCGTAGAATCGTAAAGTTCCGTCGAGTCCGCTACTGAGAATTTTATTTCCGAAGATCGACAAAGACTTTACATTTTGCCGACCGTGGATTTTCGAAAATATTTGCGAAGGTTCGGCCTCATTGCTACCGTGAACTAGATCGAAAACATAAACGCTGCCATCTCGATCGCCACATATTAGAAGATTTTTATAGATTGTCGCCGCTGTCGTCCAGCGCCCTCGACTTTTTGGTAAGATAAATGTCGAGACGCAGTGATCGTCTTTCGAGAGGTTGGTAATTAATTTGAGAAGTCCAGCTTCGCCGCAGACAAGAATCGTCTCGATATTTAGCCAGTGAAAGGAGAATATTATCGACTCCATTACCTTTTTTTTCAAAGTATTTTGCAAAGTCCAAGTTCCGGAATGGAGGAATTCTGAAAAGACCGAAAATTCGATATTTCAGAAATATATTTTTTCGGTACTATCTTTCAATCATTTCATCCGAGAAGTGCAACTAAATTTGTGTGCTCACCTTCGTATATTTCTATGTAGCCATCCTTCGAGCCTAAACAAATTTTCCTCGCATCTGGCGAACTTTGCATAACGCAATAACTCGAGAATAGTGGGAGGTCCAAGCACGCTCTCGTTTTTCGAAATACTGAATCGTAACTGATCAGATGTCCTCCGTCCAAAAAAATGAAAATACTTCCATCGTTTTTGTAGCTAACGAACTTTGGAACTTTTTGCTCGTCACTGGCGAATATCAAAGATCCTTGAGGATGATCGGTGAATTCAAAAGGCCAAATATTGACCGCTCCATCGGCTCCGCCGGTGAATACAAATTTATTATCGTCGGAAACGTCGATGCTCCTAATTTCAGCTCCGCGATGAGCCGACATTACCTTTCCTAGGAGCTTTCCATCGATCGAGAAGATGCACATTACGGAATCCTCTCCGATACTAAGAATTTTATCGTTTCTTATCACCGCTCTCCATACTCTTGCTGTATGTGCGTATATAGTTGCCGTCTCCTCAATTTCACAATTTTCCCAATCGATTTCTTTTTCATCGCTACGACTATTCGCTACCCTCCACAACCTGATGGTTCGATCGTCCGATGTGGAACTTATTATTCGTAGACTAGGGTCGTAAACGGCAGAAAATATTACACCCTAAAAAATACGGTAAATTGTTAGCGGCGGATAATAAAATATAGAGAGATAGAAAAGTAGACGAACTGACATTGTGACCCTTTAAACGATGGAGAACCGCGATCTCGTTTACATAATCCTGATCAACGTTCGCTTGCCATATCAATATTTCTTGAAATACAGTGCCGCTGAATATCACTATCTCTCGATTATTTTTAGCTGAAATGGATCCACCGTATCTATGAATGCATTGATCAGGAAAATATTTGCAGATTATTGGGATTTTCTAAATTTGTAAATAAATGTCTGTAATAGTAATAAATACGTTAAAGAGGATACAGAATGCATTTTTCTTGACACCATATGGTTCGACTATTCTTGGTATTTATGTCGTAGAAACATATATTGTTGTGAGCAAACAATATACTCAATTGCGTACTGCCTTCATCCTGCGTCCACCCAATTGCAATAATCCAATCATTTAATTGACGGACAAAACATAAATCGAGCCTAGGGTTTGATGATTCTTTTTTAATAAGGTAGTGAATTTCGTTTTTCGTGTACAGTTTATTTTCATCAACTTACTTTACTTCATCATTTGTTAAGTCAAGGTCACAGACACCGAGGCTTTTTCCGCCATAAATAAATAATTTATTCGCGGGTCCTTTGACGATGCTGTGAATATTGTCGTGCTCAAGTACTTTGAGCTTTGCTACAAGTTCTTTACTCTCGATCTCGTAAACGTGTAGAGAATTTCCGATTCCTAAGAGGGACGTGTATTAATTTTTCTTCGTAAAGTTTCAAATAGAATTTCTTCCGAAATTTTAGGTTTACCTATGCAAACGTGTTTCTTTATACTGCGTATTGCTAAAACGGCACTGCACAAGGTGGACGATAACATCGTTGGAGAGCTGAATGATAAAAACAAGATACTCGCGAAATGAGGACAATAACAACGAAGACAATAATAACAGGGGAAAGCGCATGTGGATCTGCGGCAGTGTGGTTAGGTTAGGTTAGAATCAGCTGTGCGATATGACCTTTTGACGTACGGAGAGTTTATCGCGGCCGACTGTCTAACTGCACTTTCTCCATAACGTAATGCATTCTTTAATGAATTGTCAATTAACAGTCTTTTTATAAGACTATCTACTGGTTTTTTGGTTGAGTCGGCAAATATATTTTCGCTCCACTTTTGCTTGGAGCAAAGGGAAGAGGTTATGCGCGCCGGCTGACAAGGAGAAGGACGAAAGCTGGATGAAATTTCTGAACGACGTATGTACACAAATGTTCTACAGAAGTTAATGCTTTCCACGACAGCCTGTCGTTGAATGTTCTTTTTATTTCATAATCATTCGCACATTTCTTCCGAATAGCAAGTTTAACCATGTGGGTGTTTGGTTATGGTTCACTCATATGGAAAGCTGATTTTCCGTACGAGAAAAAACTTGTCGGCCATATCAAGGGTTACGTGAGACGATTTTATCAGAAAAGCACTGATCACAGAGGGATTCCTAGCAGGGTGAGTTTTTAACCCTAGAAGTTCCATTTTTTACAATCACTAAATAATTAGTCAGAGCTCTTTTGTAATGGGAATGAAAACTAATGCTGGTTCCTTGTAATGAATATGATTTATTAAATTCTTAACTCCAATGAGTAAAATCTTTTAATACGTAGGAAATGCACATTTATGAAAAATGTTCAATTGTATGTTGTGCGAATGCAGTGAGGTTCTAAAAATCAATCTGTTGCTATGTTCAAGTAGACAGGTGGCGTCGCTAGTTATCAATTTTCATAAGCTTGGACTCTCATTATCGACAGAAAGGTTTTGAAGTTTTATAAAATAATGAAGAAATATTATTAATATACTCTAGTATACCATGACCTTTTAATCTCGAATAATGCGTAATCCTCCGATTTCATAGAATTATGTCTTCTATCACATAAAAGTATATCTGAATTTTGTATCTTCCCAATAGTCGGGTATAGTACTGAATCCCGTCACAGTGAGCGGTGACAATCAGCTATTTCAATACCTATACTGTCCCTTCTGCCTTGTTCAATATTTCTATGGTGACTTTTGAATCACGGAATCATTTTTATCGGAATTCAAATGTAGGAAAAATGCCTGTCAACGAACTAGCTTGCGTAAATTAATAGCTACTGATAATGACTTAATGATGCGAAATCGAATTTGTGTTATGATACCTCGAAACTGGCCCGATTCATAAAGCTGCTGCTCTTCTTATTTCAAGATTAAACATCCTGCATGAAACAAACAATTTAATAACATATGTTTCAGCCTGGACGCGTCGTAACTCTTTTAGAGTCAACAAATGTGGATGACCAAGTGTGGGGTCTTGCCTATAAAATAGCGTCCGAGAACATAGATCACGTAGTCAATCACTTGGATTTTAGAGAAAAGGGTGGTTATGCAAGGAAAACCGTTCTATTTCATCCCTGCAGTCCGCCCGTAACGATGGACGCCGATACTCTGAACATTCACATATCAGGAAACAGTCTATTGAATAAGAACCCTGAGGTACCAGTAACGCCATCTGCCTCGGAGGAAATTCCATTTTATCTCACGATCTACATAGGCAACGAGGATAATCCAAATTTTGCTGGAACCGAGAGTATCGATACAATAGCCAAACATATCATAGAGGCGAGAGGACCGAGCGGTATGAACACCGAATATCTCTACAAATTGGCCGCGGCTATGAGAATGGTAGCGCCTGGGATAAGGGACGAACATTTATTCGATCTCGAGGAGGCTGTGAAATTGTTGGAAGAGGAACGGGAGAAGGAAATTATGGCGATAAGCGAGGGTCGTTCGTGATGAAAAAATAAAGATTGTTAAAAAACAGGTTGTATCCACTGAAACAAATATCTTCAAAATTGGAAACGCAGCAGTGCCTAAAATAAGTATATGTACTATGAATTTGATAATTCATGTACGAATTTATAGTTAAGTTCATTAATATGTAAAGATTATACCAGTTGCTAGTCCTCGACAGGTCAATGAAATTTATTTCTGCACAATGCCACGAGCGTATTTTTGTTTACGTTCTTTATCCGTTGTCTCTTGTTTATGCAGGTTGCGCGTCTGGACGATTGCGTGATTCCCTTTTTCCCCCCGCTTTTAATATTTGTTGTCAGTAACCATAGTGTGTCGCATAATACGTAAAATGTGTAGAAATGCCAAAAAACGAAGTCTTCAATATAAATAATTGTAACGAGTACGGAGATCCAAGAGTTGTAAATAATTCGTACGATTCTAGACCGATCCGATCGTTCATAAAGATCTTATCATTTTATTCACGCGATCTTGAATTATTCTCGATTATATTCGACGACAAAGGGGAACTACTTTTTATGATGCGCAATATACTGCGTTCCGCGGCGCGTAGTGATCAGCTGGACGAAGCGACGCCATTTTCGTTGTTGACCGAGTAACTGTCAAAGTCGGGACCGAGTAGTGTCTACCCGGGACTCTCTTTTTTCTTCAATCCAACCCGTTAATTAAAACAAAATAGCCAAGACTGGTTGATTCTTTAGTGTGAGAGCGTTTGGACGCATCCGGGTAAGTCTGTTTATCATTAATACTTGCGTATTACATTTTGTGCGAAGACTACGACGCTTCCCGTAGTTACGTTGGTGTGTACGCGTTAGAAAGGTTATTAGCCGTGATGGGAGAAACTGGCTCTGATCGAGACGTTCCGTCCTCGCTTTGGCTATCGCGATTACGAAATCTTGCATTTTTCTTCGAATTCTCATCAAACGGAGTGCTGGATTTGCGATATATTGAAGAATAAAGTTTTTGCGTATTTCTTCTGGAAGGGAGTGGGGCAGAGTGGGGGGGGGGGGCATTGTTCAGAAAGCGTACAAAATACGTACGGACTTCACGGACTTCACTGTACGCAATAAAACTAGCTACGCATTTAATTTAAAAGCAGGTTTTCTCCAAAATCGCACGCTACGCACAGACTATATATCACGTTGTCTTATCTATTCGTGTGGCGAAACGGGGGAATTTTATTTGTTTTCCTCTTCTTGCTGATGAAATCGACCTTTTTTTCCCGGTCGATCTTCACGAAGCTTCTCCGTCACGGAGAACAAAGAAAGTGAAGCTGAGCGCTCGGGCGCATTTTACACCAAAGAAAGATTATTTTCTCTCTGATTTTTGTGCATGTAACGAGACTTTCCGTACAGCCCAAAATGCTTCTAGGTTTATCGTGATTTTTTTCGGTGATAGCAATTTACATTCACGACGAGTTCGTGTCAAAAAGAGATCAAGCAGGTCGAAACGCGTGCGACATATATCACGGGGCCCGTTATACATACTCCCACCATTGTTTCAAGGTCCGTTCTCGAACCTACTATTTCGATAATTGACAAGTCCGAGCCCGTAGAAAAATATTCTGAGCGTCTGGAGTGACGTCAGGTTCATTATCTATTTTATGTACGGATAGAAATATGACGATAGCGAGAATAAATATTAGATTTTTTTAGTAAAATTTCCAACGTGATCAACACGAATTATAAGATGGCGTCAATGACGTCACATTGTGCTTATACCAATCGTTTTTTGAATAAACACGCAATCTAGTAAACGTATCCACGAGAGGAGCTGCGTCATTGAGTTATTTTGAACGGCGTATATAGCGAGGCATCACGCCATGGTTAATTTTCAGGGATGTGAATGAAATCCTTACATAATACGGCGATGGGCGAGGTTCACGCCGAGTGATGCGAATTAGGCCGTTTATTTCACGAGAAAAAAGAGAGCTTCGAAAAAATTCGAATTTACCTGTAGCTGGGCTGGTGTACAATTCGAACGCGATTATATCACGTACCATAGAAAATTTCTACATTAGTCGGATAATACATACAAAGGTTCCTACCCATACGCCGTACCTTCGGAAATTGTGTCAGCTGTGCATGCGCAATGTGTGCCGCTTTCGGGAACACTTCTGCACACATCTGGCGGCGAGACCCTGAAGTTCGCCACCTAGTGGGTGGGGGGTGGGGTGGGGGTAGCTATAAAGCCAAGCGTTCTTTCCGTCCCACAAGTTAGATGCAGTCAACGGCTCAAAGAGAACGTTTCTTTCGTTCCGTGTGCTCCCCTTGGGGCTCCAAAAGTTCTTACGTAAACTATTTTTTAACGTAACAACAGAGGACATATAGAAATAAACCGGCGTGCGAGCAAAAACGTTGATCGAACGTTCAACGTCGCGCGAGTGTTCGTGAGAGAGTAGAAAATTCAGTTGCTAGGGGAAGAGCAAGAGCAGTGTCTCTGCTCGTGTGTCGTGTGTGTGTACGAAGCGCGCGATCGAGTTGGGTTCAGAGAAGATGAGAAATTCGCTGAGCGTGAATAAACTTCCCGCCAAACATGAATAATACAAGATGAAGGAATAACCTCAAAACTTAAAAAACCGACCAAACCAACGAACGTCCACTGTCAATGAATCACTGCCAACATAACCTCTCAACAAGCAATCCAGAAAAAAAACTCCGTTCAACCAAGTACTCAAATCAAGTCAAACCGTACTCTAATGTTCATATTGCAACTACTATAATCAATTTCTATTTATAACCGCGTAAACTTCGTAAAAACGGGGCGCAAAAGAGTATTCAGATCATTCCATCCAAAGCTCCACGAATAAAACGAAGAAACAAAGAAAAAGATAAAGAAAGTAATGAAAGCGATAACCCAAGATTGAAAGAAGCAACTATCGAGACTGACTATTCGTAATAAGTAACTTTAGACGTGAATTTATTTATTCTACTAAATATACATTTTTTTTTCGTTCGTGCTGTGAGAGCCCTTGCGGTTCGAGAAGAATTATATACGCAACCGGGCGCTTCGTTGCCTTTCTCTCGCGCATCGTAATTTGTGTGATTTTGACGTTTCGTTGCATCAGCCTTCCTCACCACTCGACCCCCCTGTTTTCCCCCTTGCGTTCGCTACACACGCACAAGGAATTTCTTTGTTCCGTTTACGAACCTGGGACGAAGAGAACAGGACGGTAACCCCTCGCATAAGAAACTAAATACTGTGATAAACAAAGAAATCATCGTGGGCTCTCTATATACCGCTTCGCTAGCATTGTAAGTATACAAATCGTAGAAATATCCACAATAATCGTTATTATAGTAACGATGTTTAACTCAGTAAAATAAATATGACAAATTCAAAGATCATCGACACGCGAATTTTCTCCTCGATTTCCGAAAAACATCATTCTACGACATTGCGCGAAGGTTTAACGAATCTGGCATTTGAGTCAAGTCCGTGCGTGTTTCAGCACGTTCGAGCAAGCTCTCGGCGATTTTGTCTGACTAACACGCACGTCACGAGATAAAGAACGGGAAAATTTTTAACTCCGTAACATAATCGTCATACGTGAGTTTAGTACAGTCACGGGCGCTCGAGCCTCTGTAGCTGATAGCCTTGTGTGTAGCGATGGCGTCGGCGCGGGGCGTGGGGGGCTACTAGTCGAGAAGAGAGTAGTGGGGGAACCGACAGCCCGAGCGTGGTACTAAGGGGGGGGGGGCTGATGGCTCGAGCGAGAGTATGTAGTGGCGAAGAGACGGCGAATACAATAGGAGCTGTTATCGTAAATACTAAGGTCGTCCCACGATATAAAGACGGAGCGGTGACCTGATAATGTATGACGATTGAATCGCAAATTTCACTATCGAGATCTCCGTCGAATTATTTTGACCACAAATAAATCGATAAAGCCACGAAAGTAGTTTTAAATTAAAATTTTGTAGAAAAAAAGAACTTTCTGGAAATCTGTCCACGCCGTGAAATCGTCTAGAAGATTCTTATTTCGCGAAGTTACGGTTCGAACGTCGTTCGTAAATAAAAGTAAACGAGTCAAGTGGAACGGCAACCGGGTTCGCATTGCCGTCGGCTTCGTTTATTTTAAATAGAATTTCAACGCTTCGACGCTCTGTTTACGTTAATCGGAACAAGGACGCTTCACTGAACTTTTAATTCTATCGGCGACGCGAATTATCACTGAGATTCGCAGCTTATACTCAATATGAAAACGTATCGAAGTAAAATATTAAAAACGATTGAAACAACGCAACGAAAATAATTCGAAGATATTCTCGATTCGCGAAATTCGAAATATTTAACAATAGTATTAAATTTTGTTTTCAATATTAAAAAAAAAGTCAATATCGCCGCATTTTAATATAAAATAAAAAATAATAATAATAATAATTAATAATATTGCCGATGAAATTAACGATATTCGCAATTTTTATTCGTTTTCCATTTTTTTCCTCGATCGGATTCGAATATCGCGGGAGACGAGCTAATCGGGAAACACGTTTCAGCCATTGAAACGAGCATGGCGAGACCACGCTCGAACTACGTGTTGCACAGACGTTATTTTTCAATCGACTCGAACTTCGTAGTGTTATTTTTATTGTATTTTTCGAAACGGTCCGATAATTAAATTTTTAAAAACATCCCAATCGAGATTTAATCGATCTTCGACGAATTATCGATTATCGTGGAGATAAAATCGTTCTCGAGTTTACAAACAAGCCTTTACATTTTTATCCTCGGGATAAACTTTTTTGTTCTCTTAGTTTTTTCGACGATTTTCCATATTTGCAATTTTTTCCCTTCCGGAAGTCGAACCGAATCGACGGGTAACGCGTTTTATTTTTGGACGCTGGATCGCGGGCAATTGTCTCTCTCACTCTCTCTCTCGATCCCATCGGAGTTATTTCGACTACGTGCACTCGGTCGGTCCCCGAGAATATTTGCCCCGAGGTATGCAGTTGTTGCTAACGACGACGACTTCGCCGACGGGTGAAAGTCGCGACGGGGACAAGGCCTCTCCTTAGCCCACCTACCGACGTGCAAGGTCAGATAATTCACGTTAGTCCCCCTCGACCATTATTTTTTGTCTACCTCGAAATTAGATTTTTTATACATAATTCGTCATATTTGAAAAAAAAAAAAAAAAAACATAAATATCTCACAAAAATTGCGTCCGTGACATTAAAAGAATTCTTTTATGCATAAGTTGACAATAAAAACTTGCTCTTTATCGTGATTTTATTTATTTACGCGAATTAGTCAATGTCGTCAGAAATTCTCGAGTAAAATTTTCATTCGAATCGTCGCGATTGATTTTTTGTCGAAAAAATATTTATCAATTAGAAAACAAGGACGTATCCGCGAACGCGTAAGAGCTGAATCAAAGATAAAATGCTATCGAGAAATCAATAATAAAAAAAAAAGAAAAAAATAGCGAAGACCTTGTTATCGATCGGCAAAGTAACTCTCGAATCGATCAATCTCGCCGCACATCCTTGAACGGGCCCGGATCCCGGCGACGGAGGAGAGCCATCCTTGAATAATCGAGCGTTGCCATAATAATTCCTCTCTCTCTTGCCCCCGGCGAACTCTCGATTGCTCGACGCCCGCGGTCAACCTTGAATTCGTAAGTCGCTCGATTCGCAGATGCTTTAAAGAACGTAAAGAGAGCGAAAGAGAGACTCGTTATTATTGCCGGATGAGGCGAAAAACAAATGAGAAAAAAAAGAAACCATTTATCTCGATCGGCCTGCGCGCGCATCGCACGCGACAAAAATCCGCATGCAGCGTCGTTCGTTTGTTTTTTTCTTTCCCTTGTCTCTCTCTCTCTCTCGATGATTATTATTTTGCGGGCTTGTTTACGTTTTATAAAATACACGTTGTAAAGGCCATCGTACGAAGTTCAATCCCTCTCTCCTCGACTGTTTTTTTTTTTTTTTTCATAATTCGAAGACAAGAACCTGCATCGTGCAGGAGCCGAGAGGATGAATTATTTTCTTATTTCTTCCAGCGACGGAAGAGATACGAGAGCTCGTTCGGTTTCTCGGTCGCGTTCCCTTTTGTTTACTTCGAACGCCGTCACCCAAGACACGAGACTGTGTGTGCTTTACCGTTTGTCCGTGTTCGAGTCGGATTTTAACCGCGATCTACGTCCAAGAATTCCAATCTTTTTTGTAGAAATTTTCTCAACGACTTTTTTAATAAAAACAAAAAGAATAAAACAAATAATAACAGTGAGTAAACCAAAATAGTCTGCTTTTGCTCGTTACTCGCGTACTTTGTCGGATTATTATCGAGAATAACACGATTACAACTACGTCGTAATGCAAAATATTTTTATCGGCGTTATGTTTTTGTTTTTTTCTTTCGTTTCTGGTCGGGATGTTGACGTTTTTTTTCTTTTTCTTTTTTCAATTTTTATATTACGTCGTCGAGAATTTTAGGAATTTGGGTATAACGGGGATTTCCTTGAGGAGAGACCTGTGATTAGGAGGAAAAAAATGTGTCACGACGTAATGTACGTGCGTGAAAGTAACAGGGGGGGAGCGCTTTACGTGCTAAGGCGCATGCGCCGCTTGTTCTCGTCACGGAACGAGGCGTGGGTGAGGAGGAGGTTGGGGGGGGGGGGGCGACGACGAGGGTCACTGTGTTGAGTCACGTAGGCTTGTTTTCCAGGTCTCTTAGGTCACTTTGGATTTGTTTTGAATAATCCTTTCGGGCTTCATGGACGAACATTGGGACATTGCAGTAGCGTCGTAAAATCGTCCTGCAATATTTCGTGTCAGAAATTTAAAGACAAAAACGTTCTTGAAGATTGGGAAGTTTGACCCTGACATGAAACTCCTTTGTTATGACTGTTTTTTAAAGGTTTTTTTGTTTATTATATTTTACTTATTTTTATACTGGGAATAAAATATGTTTTGTTTTTTTGGTTTTCTGGAAGAGAGTCGTGTTTTATTATTAACCGTTTCAAGGTGAATTCAAACGTAGCGCGGGAATGCTCTCGTTTCGACGATAATATTATTGTCGCGGTCGAGAGCGGGAGAGACCGAGAGTAGTAGTTTGGCACGAGTTATTTTTCACGCGGGGTCGCTGACAACGAAAAAGTGGCGTAAGAGCTGTAGACGAAAAAAAAAAATAGATTCTGCGTCTCTTGCATAACTTGGGATTTCACGACTTTGTTTGGTTCGCTGTAACTATTTTCGCGACTAACGCTCGCTACCGATTATTTCTATGATTCGGGGGTTTTTATGATGAGCCAAAAATATTCTCGTCCCAATTTTCGTAAAATATAAATTCGATGTCATCGTTTCTAAATTTTTGGTGATTCGTCAGGCTTAGGTTAAAAAAAATTGCGGATATTCATGTTTTTCAATGGTTTTACGGTGAAATTAGTAAAAAGTGGCCAATAATAATGTTATATTCGTGTTGCACGAAAAATTTCCGATGGAAATGACTACCGAGTCGGTTTTGGCGAGAAGTTTACCCCCTCCACTCGGGACTCACCATGCTTGGCCCCACGAGACTTCTGGGACTTGGCGCCTGGTCGAGGGGGTCGAAATTTATTCTCGTTCAAAATACCTCGACCGGGTACTCATTTCCATCGGAAATTTTCCGTACAATCCGAATATCATATTATTACTCCTAGATTTGAGCATTTTACGAATAAAAATTTGAAGAAACTGTGAATTTTCATGTTTTTCAATACTTTACCGTAAAATTGCTAAAAATCAGCAATTGTAATATCATATTCGTGTTCTACGAGGAATTTCCCACGATATAAGCGTCCCACGTAGCTATTTTGAACAAAAACAAATCCTAACTTAACTGAAATATCTTAAGAACCAGAAGTTGATTTTCACATTAATATAAATTATCATGATCCAACGAGAAATGTCGCCTAGAATCGACACACATATTTTGAGAAAGACCTTGAGCATGTTTTGACGATGTACGAGTTCCGCCATCTCCTTGTCAGTCGGGTTTACCTCTAACGATGATTCATTGTCCATAATCAGGAGAAGGAAAGTTATTCTACGCCGAATACCAAAATCGTATTCCTTACACTACATAATGAAAAATACCAATACGCTAACGATCGTCTCGACGTCGTTAAAATCGTTATAATCATGAGAAAAACATATCCGTTATATTGACATTCGATTTTTTTTCTTGTCTCGTTACAGATACCAGGCTAGCCAGCTGGGCCATTCTTGTAGTGTGACTAATTAACAGGGGCGCTACTAATATCGTGTGGCATCGACAGACGATAGTCACGCCCTGGTTAATAATTGATCGAGGAACAGCTTAACCGGTCACACACGTCGCAGGAATGGACACATCGGGCTCGCCTGTACCGGATGCAATCCACCCTCTCCTTGAGCAGCTTCAGGAGGCTCTCGTGCTCGAGGTCAAATATCAGCCGAGTCTACAATTACCTGTTACCACTCAAGTGAGTATCGTTTTTCTTGTTTACAACGATATCGTTTCGTCGACTGAAAAATAAATAATAATTGCAATGAATAATGAATGATTGTTGTCTTTTTTTTTTTAACAGAACGATGAGATAACTATCGGTGCCCGAGATGGCTCGGCGCACGTACTGAGATGCCTTAAAGTATGGTACGATCTGCCATCGGACGTGTTCTTCATAGCGATTAATCTGATGGATCGTTTTCTAACGAAAATGAAAGCCCGACCGAAACACATGGCCTGCATAAGCGTCTCGTCTTTTCACATTGCTGCCGTCCAAATGGCTCAGTCATTGGATGCCGATCATCTCGTCTCGATATCGCAATGCAAATGCACCGGTGGTGATCTCAAACGCATGTCCGAGGTGATACGCAACAAGCTCGAATGGGCACCGGGCACTACACCCATAACGTCCCTCACCTTTTTGCGTCTGTTCAACGTCATGTTTCACGCAGCTGCCTCCCAGCTCGGGCTTGGTGAGCTTTACGCCAGTATCGTTACGGTAAGATCGACGAAATGAAGAATAAAATTAATTATAAAGACTTGGTACAAAAGATTTCGACGATAATATCGAACAACTGGGGATGAAAAATATGAATTCGTCTAAACGACTTTATTCGACTTCATTTTTAGGAATCCGAGCTACTCTTGAGGCTCGAAATGGTCGCCTGTGATGGTAATTGCGCGAGTTTGCGAGCTTCCGAAGTGGCTCTCGTACTTTTGTGCACTTACTTGGATTCGGCGGTCAATCGTCTCGATGCGAATGCCGATGCGACGATGTCATCCGTTGCGATCGCAGGATCGTCGTCAATGAATATACCACCGACGCCTGCTCATCAGATGCTGAGACTGGTCGACTTTGCCGCCGAGCTGCAAAAGATGTGCAAGGTAAATCAATTTTTTAGAACTCTTTTTAACTTTTAGTTTTCCGAATATTTTTGAAAAATTGTTTTTTTAACGTTTCACCGGGGGTTTTTTTTGTCGACAGATCACGGACGAGAGTTTCTTCGCTACTCATGAGCTCGTTGGCGCTATACTGAGCAAGTACAACGCACAAGAACAAACGCCACATAGGCAGAGGCTCGTCTGGCGTTTATCGTCTCGAACCGCTCGTTTGTTGCGTCCGACTGACAAATTCACTTCGGTGTTGCCCGTAATCGCCGAGCACGCGCCCATATCATCGCCCAGTAGAATAAGGTACACGAAAATCAATGTCTTCGTCATCGATTTTACAATTTTACAAACGAAATCGATATTTGAAGATTTTATTCTCATTTTTTTTTGCTAATTATTGTTTTTGTCATTACAGAAAGAGCAGGAAATTCGCTCGTCGTCATGGCAACAAGAGGCGTTAAAGGTCTCGCCTAAGATTGGCTCGAAACATCATGGAACATCCCGCATCCCACGTGGTTAACGAATATGAGATTGTCGCTGGAATTTGCAAAAGTAACAGCGGAGAGAAAGAGGGAAAGATAAGGTAAAGAGACAAACTTCATGTTTGATATCTTCGAATCTTTTTTTAATCTCTCCGCTGCTCCGAGGCTCGAATTAAGTTGCATCGCGTGTTTTGCGTACGAAGGAATTCTGTTTGTCGAAAAAGAGAAGAAAGAATGAAATGTTCTCCGCCAACCAATTACATGATTATTGAATCGGAGCGCTAATTAAAGTGCCGATGAGGGTAAGATAAAGAAAGAGAGAGAGAGAGAGAGAGAGAGCTGTGAATGTGTGAAAGCTACTTCGAATTAACACGAGATAATTTTGTAGAAGCATTGAAAATTAATGTGATACAAATTCGGCGGTGGTTTATTGAGTAGGACAAGTCCACTGTTAAAGAAGTAGGTATATTCTATCTATAAATATATATAAAATAAATATATATATATATATTTACCGAATGAATTAAAAAGCAAATGAAAACAAAAAAAATATATAAGTCGTGAGAAAACAACAAAAAAATACAAAGACAAAAATATAAAAAAAGAAGAAAATCGTAGCTAAAAGAAATCAAGGTAATCGTAACGAAAATGAAACAAAAAAATGTTTATAAACGCGAAAGAATAAAAAAAAATGAATCGTATACTAAGCTGATAAGAGTTAAGAAGGCTCGACATGGTTAAGGAAAAAAAACGAAGAAGAAAGTAAAAACATCGTTCGAAACATTGAAGATAAAAGATATCCGAATTTTTGAGGGACGATTTCGAACAAACGAGAAAAACAAAAAAAACTAAGAAAACAGTGAGAGAAAGGCAGAGAAAACAAAATTCGAGAGTTTTACCGTGAGCCGGAGAAAATTATTGTATGAATGTGTGAAATTATTATAATTCAATGAATAAGACGTGCGTAACGATATCCGATAGTTTTTGTTTTCCTACGTCGAACCTTCGAGTACGCGAGCCTGGAATCTTTTTTCCTTTTACTCCATCGTCAAACGTCATATCCAAAAAAAAATAAAGTGAAATACTCTTATTCGCGATTCTCTTCCCCTCGCGAACTCGAAGATTCGATCAATGGAACTTGTATATAAGTCGTTGGCTCGTACAACGATAGTCGTAAGATCGCGATCCTCAAATTGCCTGTGTCCGAATTCGATCTTACGGAATTATAGAACTTAACAAAAAAACAAAAGTAAGGAGGATTATGAAAAAAAAGAAACAAAAAACAAAAAAAAAGAAACGAAGAGAGAAAACAAACAAAGGTGTGTACAGAGTTTCGAGAAAGAGAAAGAGAGGATAGACATAGAGGGCTGGCCTAGACCAACTTTCAAACTCTGTCTATCGTCGATTCCATCTATCGCGTTTCTCGTGAAAAAACAAACAAAAATATTTGACGATTTTGAAATCTAATGAAATCTATCGACTAATTTATTCGTTGTAAACGTTCGACCGGACAATCGTCTCAATCATGCATATACATATACATACACACACATATATATATACATATTTTTTTCTATTTATTTTCTAATTTATTTCCGCATTTTTAATGAAAACAAATAATAATAATAATGATAAAGATGAGAATCGCTTTAATACGAGAGCGATAGACAGAGTTTGATGTAAAAACGAGAATGGTACGACGGAATGTAGCCAGTTTGTGCTAGTCACAAGAGAAACAAAATCACATAGATAATCATCCCATTTAACTCTGTCGAATTCGATGAACTTATTTTATAATCTATTCGTTCTGTAAAAAGAGGGGAGAGTGAAAAGAAAACAGGAGTAATGAAAAGATAAAAAAAAACAATCGATAAGATTTGAATCTCCGTTAACGAGAAGAGATCATTACGTATATAAAAGAGAGGCACACACATACACAAATTCTCGAGAGAAGCTTTTTTTTCCTGTAACGTACGAGGGAGAGACAAAGATAAGAAGAAAAAAAATTATAAAAGAATTGTAAAGAAACAGCGGATCGCGACTTTGCGAATGTGGCGAGCGAGCCACGGAGAGATGTAATTACGTGTGATCTAGATAAAGTTACATATCTCAGGGTAATGCAGGCTTTCGCGTTGAGACGAAATTTTTTTTCGTTCCAAGGTGTTTCGAATTGTCGAGTAAATAACGAGAATCGCAATTTCATGAAAAAATCGAAACTTGAAGTAAAAAAGAATTTCGTTGCTTCGTCGAAAAGCCTCGAACAATCATGATCGTCCCTTTGCTGCGACACGTGGTCGTCGATAAGAAGAAAAAAGCACTGCGAAGGAAAAGAAAATTGTAGCTTTCCCCCCCACCAGTAATAATATTGTGACCCTCGGCAATTTAATTTTACAAACGGCGAAACGCGCGGCACAATTTTCATTGTAAAACAAAAATTTAACCACGCGTCGATGATTTTTCTTGTTTTTTTTTAAATTATAATTCGTATTATTCTACTTGGGCAATTACGCAACGCCATGAAAAATGCGTCTGCGGTGATAAAAAAAAGAGAAGAGGAAAATTAAACAAAAGAGAGAAAAAGAATAGCTGCGAAGCACAATAAGTAACGCAGTTACAACCTCGAGGAAAACAAATTGCAATAAACGAATACCCCGACCTTATATTTTTGTTTTGTTTTTTTATTTTGTATCCGTCGTTTAATCAGCGTTTACATTTGCCACTGACGCAAAGTTTTCACGTCGCGCCAGCTTGCGAGTGTGTTGTCCTGGCTTAATTAAGTTGTCGAGGGTGAGAGAGCTTGGGGGTGGTAAGACTGCAATTTTCACTAAAAGTAAAATTCTCTCACCTCTTTTGCGGTGTTAACATCTTTTGTTTTTTTTCATTAATTCGTGCGAACGAGAAAATGAAAAATGATCTTCTCGAAGAGAATTCTTTCTCGTCGTATTTGCA
This sequence comes from Netelia virgata, assembly GCA_951802705.1. NCBI lineage: Eukaryota > Metazoa > Arthropoda > Insecta > Hymenoptera > Ichneumonidae > Netelia > Netelia virgata. The sequence goes on from OX637867.1 coordinate 38,142,172, forward strand.
ACGTTAATCAGTATTTTTTACGTAGCTCAGCTGACTCTTGAATCCAACTTGTAACATGAAATCCCGCGAGACAATTTTGCGCGAGAATGAAAGAGAGCAACAGAGATTTAAAAAAGTAAAATGCTCGGAACAGAGAGATAGAGGAAAGTAATAATCGTACGGAAGAAAATATCAAATGCGTCACGATCTTGTTACATATGTGATACACAAGCCAGCCCAGCCAATAATTGTAATATTAAACGAAACAAAAAAAAAGATACTGTCAAAAGTACAAAATAATTATTTGAATGCGTTTAAGAGAGAGCGAGAGCGAGAGAAAAAAAATGAATTAAAACAAAATACGATTAAAATATATTTTATAAACCGTGCCCTTCAGAAGGGCCATGACGACGATATCCCAAGTCGAGGATGCTCGTTCGATCCTGTAACACCATAACAAAAAAAGAAAAGAAACAAAAGCAAAAATGTTTCCACGAGTGAAGAAAATTTATTTAAACGTGAAGAAAAAAACGCGATTGTCTACGAATCGTTAGTTAGAATTATTGTGAATACTCTCATTCCCGATTAATGGTGAACGATCGAAACGTAAATTGTCGATTCGAGGACCTGCGAGTCGATGCGTCGCCATTTTATCAATCGCATCTTCGCATTTTGTGTTTGTTTCTCTTTCGTTTCGATCGAGAGGCGAACGACGATGCATTATATTAAAACATATTTACCTCTTTACGTTTCGAAGCTTCCTTCGAATTTCTGAGACCACTCGGACTCGTACGATTTAAGTTTGAGATGCGATGTAGAGTTTGTCTCTACACGACGTACGTATATATTCGTCTATCGCGAGGATAAGAGTGTTCGTTTGTCCTAAAACACACCACGATTATTCTCGTATCATACGTGACAAAGAAATCAATTTCGTGTGTAATGTAGCAAATCGAGAGAACGAGAGAAACATTTTGTCGCGTTCGACACGACTTTTGTGTTGTTCGTGATGAAAATCAACAAATAACAAAAAACAAATAATAAGAAACCAAAATATATAATGTGGTGCACAATGTTTTTGTCCTTGATGCAAAGTTTTTTTTAGTATGTATTTGATGTGAATTGTCAAAGTGTGGGAATGAACAATTTTGCTGCAATCTTGTTGAGCGATCATAGCAGTTCCCTCGTGTCGAAACGATACTTTCTTTTATAAACACGAACCGTATTTACCTTTTCTCACGCACACTTTCGTGCGCAAGGATTAATATTTCGTGCAACAATTTTTACCTACAGGCACATTGTTTTCTTCCGAAAACTTTGACGAGTTACTCCGTTCGATTAAACAAAGTGCACGATACTTATTCTCCGGGTTTCATTCTTCTTGACGTACCAAGTGCACATAAAGTTATTTCGATATAACCGTAAGCGTAGAACAAAGTAAAGAAAGAAAGAAAACAAATAAAAGACGTACCGGGGACGTAACGTGTATAAGTAAATATGATTGTATAATGGCGAGAGAGAGAGATCGAATTTTTGTGAATGTTTTCTCTCGCGGTGATTGTTGCATTATGTGTAAATAGACAAATCGCTCGTAACGATTTTTTAAGAACGTGTAAGCACCGCGTCGTGACAAAAATCAAACTGAATCTGTAATAATCATGAGACAATGAAGGAACGAGGGGCGACACGCATAATTTTTCAATTGAATCAACTTTTTTCAACCATTAGCCGATTGTAATTTTCCGTCGGTACGGAAGACCGAGGATATTTCTCGCGTGCGCCATCTGTTGATCCAGCAACGTCTTACTTGTACGCAATCTTTTACATTGCGGAATAAAAACGAGTATGAACCCGCATTTTCGTCACTTGCATAGTCTCGGGTAACTCCGAGGCGTAAAAAAAAAGAATCCTGGAGAAGATACCGCAAGCAGCCGCTGAAAGGGCGGGACAACGGGACGGGTAAACTTCGTCAACTACGATATTTATATAGAAAAAGAAGTAATCGTTCTTTATTGAGCAATGTTTTTACGAGCAATCGCAGCACTTAGAACAATTCACTGGCAAGATTCACAATGTGTCGTTCGGTAATAATAATAACAATAATAATGATAATGTGAAAAAAAGAGATAACTATCACATTCCACTACGCCGCAAACAGCGTAATTAAAATAAGTAATTGTCTAGGACATCGACTTGCCGATGCGGTGAAGGGTATGTGGATAAATTTCTCGTTTGATTTCTTCCGTTTTGTTTGTTTTCCATTAAAGTTCGTTGCGCAATGTCACGAAATGTAACCCTAAGAGTCAATTAAGAGTCAGTGTACAGAAGACGAACGATTCGAAAACGCGATTCGTGCTTTCTTCGGGACTGAGCAACCGAGTGCGTTAACATTTTGAGGGAATTATGGCAACAATTTTGGAAAACAAAACTTATAGCCACTTTTTGCCACAATTCTCTAGATACCCTCAAAACTTTAACGCTATCGGTTGCTCAGTGTTAGAGGAAATGCAGATCGCGTTTTCGAAGCGCTCGTTGTCTGTTAAACTGACTCTTAAAGATGATAAACAAATTTTAATTAAATATTTGTCTATACGCGTTTGTATCCGATAGTTAGGGAGACCATGAGTCGAACGTTATTTTTTTTTATCTCCGATAAGATGAAATAAAATAGGTATAGAGATAGAATCGTGCGATTTATGACGCCTTTTGGCTACGAGGCCGTCTATATTAGGCAACGCAAACAACGAACCAAATGGAGAATTATTCGAACCCCTTCCCTTGACAATCGCATATAATGGTTTTATACTATTATAAATAAAGGCAAGATTGTCGTTTTGCGACAAGAATCTATTTTTTATAAAGTTTATGAGCATGATTATAACCTTAATCTTACCCGTTTATTCAAATATTGGATAAACTGGGAAAGACATAAATTAGGGATTATTGTCGCAAAACCCACGTCTTTGTATATGTGTACTGCTCCCGCGGTCCGAACCTCCGGGACTTTATCTAATGTAGTCCCTTTACGCGTCGAGACTCACTTTGAGTGTGTAGCTCGATGAAATTCATATTTTATAAAAATTAGTTGCTAAGTGTTCTTCGTATTTACATATATACATTTGTTCTATGAGGGAGGAAAAATGAAATTCTAGTTATATTACGTGGTGTCGAATACTGTTGATAGTCGATATGCAGGATCGTATTTGTCTAACATATAGGTTTTAAATTCTCGGTCAGAGATCCGTGATATTTCGTTATTTCGAAAATAGGACTCATTGTCTGGTAGAACGATGAGCGCATTTTTTCGAGTAGCGAGACGGTATGATTACCGTTCTCAGACAAAAGTTGTCTAAGAAAAGGAAAGCATGGACGGAATTATTTACTCTACGATTCGCGTCGTAGAGCAAATACGGAGCTTTTACGGTGTACACGCTCCATAAAAAAAAGCGGAGCACGGTTACTGTTTACGACGATAAAACAATATTGACGTTGTCACACGTCGGCATTGTTTTTCTTTTCTGTTTTGTCGGCACGTTTCTGCCGGTAACCGATACACTTATCGGTGCATGTTAATAGGCATTTACCCACGGAGAGGTCCGAGGCCAAATTTAGTTACTACTAGCGCCACTTGTCGAGTTTTCGCGCTACCACGTCGGCGATACCGGCCGTACGACTAATTAACGACGATCTACGCATCTCATATTTCCCGGGAAGTGCAAGCGGGACAGGCAAGATCCTTGACGTGCAGTCATAATTTTTTCTTCGTTTAAGTCACTTCACGAAAGTTCAACATCCCCGAAGCGTTGTTCCAGCTTGTTAATATTCCCGTTGATTTCCTTTTTTCCCTTTTTTATCATCATTTTGGCTTAAGTAGATTCATCGTTTCTCGATCGATGCGTGGACGCTCGCATCAAACGAGGTCCTCCTTCAGACCCGAGTTGTCGTGTTGCCCGCGCGTTGTACGCTCGTCCTTCGATTCCAGCAACGAACTGTAGTATGTGTCCATCATTTTTGATTTTACGGAAGAGCGCTTTTCGTTCAAGAAGCCCAGTCTCTTTTTCTGTACGTCCGAGTCGTACCATTGTCCCGTGCCGTTCGACGACTTTGGCTTGTAGAGGAGAATCTTCACGACACTCCAGACGAGAAAGATCGCACCGCCGAGAAAGAGGGCGTAACTAGCGACATCCTGCACCACCGGCAGAACGTTGAGGTAGAGCCAGAAACGAGTGTTCATACTTTCAGGAAGCTCGTACATTCCCTGTTAAATAAATCAAAGTTTACAATTTCTGTTTTGTATTATGAAAAACATTTGACCGTAACTCTATTATGATCGCCCGTTGACACGGTGTATTTAGTGTCTAACCAGATTCATCGAGAATCGTTTGAGTACTCGAATCACGCGCGCATGCGCATGTGTGTGTGCAGGTTGAGAAACGAATGATAAAAAAATGTTCGGAATTCTTGAATCCACGCGTGACTAGCGCTCGATTACGAAGTCACCGTGGCGGCCTCGGCCGTTACTGGTAAGTAGAAATGACAATGGTCAGTTTTTTCCTTTTGAGATCTCTTTTCTAGGTGAATTGGACTACTTCGCGACAGATCCATTGATTTTATGGTTATGTGTCGGCGATTGACACGATTCTTCGAGAAATAGTAACAAAACGATTATCTCGATGAGAGTTCGCCATTGATTTTTGCGGCCGAGTTCTCATTTATGTATTTGTATATATCTATGTGTATGTAAGTGAATCTGCGTGTAGAGTTTTTAAAAATAAATAGCATAGCATGAGAAACTTACGATTTCGAACCAGAGTAGTGGCAAAACGAAGTTCGCAAATCGCTCGACGTTGGCTATTCTACTGATGTCCTGCAGGGCCATGTTAATTTGAAATCTGAACGCCAAGTCCACGGGAAGTCCGGATTTTGGTTGTATAAAAAAGTACGACTCGTGCTTTTCTAACTCCGGGTTGAGTCCCTCGACTGCCTCTAGTAGTGAAGGATCGGACTTGTAGAAGTGAGGGTATGAAAGAGCGATTGGAAATCCTGAAAAAATAAACAGAAACCCATCGTCATATATCGCCATAATAATATCCATGTGTACTACCAAATAAATGTATTAGTTCGCTGCACCGCCGCAAGTGCCGGCGGGGCGCGAGAGAGAAGGCGGGCAGAGTGACGAGCGGTACGCGGTCATTAGCATGGGAACCGTGTGTAGCGCGTGATCGTGTTTCCGCTCCGCCGAACTCAAGACGAAACAAACATTACACAAGTTTGACCTCGTATATATTCCCTCAAACACTCGACGATCGATGTTCCTAATTATTCCTTTCTACCTGAGTACCTTATATTCGAACGTAATCCTACAAATCGCGATGTTTGGGAGCAAAAGAATTGTCGCGATTTCGTTCGATCCGGCGGCCATTTTGCGGTACAACAGGTACTAATCTGATCTGATATGAGGTTATCCCCATCTCGTTTAGTCTTTTCGCGGCAATCACTCGTATCCGTATGTATGTCTTAATTCCGCAAAAAGTGTTAAAAGTGTCGAAACGATTGACACCATGACAGATTTAGCCGACGGCAAACGAGATCATGCCAATCTAAGTGACGGCGTGATCTCCAAGAAAGCGAAAACATTCAAGACTGTCGTACGAGAGTGGAGTGAGTCTTTTTACACGTTGAAACGATAAGTTTTTGTACTGCCATTTGTCGTGTACATGTATAACGTGTCGAGAGGCGATCAAATGAGCGTGGAATCGAACAAGTGAGGTAACAATTAACCCCAGTCTTGTTCTCCGACTCCCCGGGCTATCTGCGTCATTTGTCGAAGTTTTTTTTTTCGTCCTCGTACAACACCACGTTCGCGAGTCCGGCGGTTCGTCTTATATATATATATACGTGTCTCGATCTTTCTCGCTCGCATTCTCACCAGTGCAATTCGTATTATTCCCCATCTAACGTCGACGCTCGCACGCGTCAAAGTCGGCAAAGTCGTTAATCGTTTCGAGAGCCTTCTCTCGCGGGATTATTCATATATTAACAACGCTCGGGTAATTTCGTTTTCTTATCGTTCTTTTTCTCTTTTTTTTTCGTAAATCATAAATCCACGCAGTATATTTTAATTTTCTCACGAGATTCCGTGAGCTCCGCGACAAAAAAACAAGTCCGCTTTAATTGAAAAATGCGGAAATAGTTACGTGCGACGATCGCACCGACGAGCACGAGCTTGTCTTTGGAGGTTATGCGATGCTTTTTTTTTTCTTCCATCGCTCGTCTCATTCTCTCGATACGTGCAATTAAACGTGGATTGTACGATGATTACGGTGATTTGTAATCAGGCACGCGATAATTTGTACGTCTCCAACTCACCGTAGTAACAGTCGGTGACGTCGATCAGTCCCGGTGGCAAACAACGTCCATGCCGACAAAAGCATTTGTTCTCCGTGTTATTCGCGCCGTTGTCGAGCTCGTTCTCGCGAAATTTATACTGATAGGTGTTAAGGCCCTTGACTACTTTCTCTCCCGTGTGAACCTGTGAAATAACATTCGTTAAATAACAACGCCCATTTTTTCAAATATTCTTTTCACTCTGATTAAACAAAAGTCATGAGTAAATTTTCGAAATAGAAAAGTATTAAATATTTTTCGATTAATTAAATTGTGAAGTAAATAAATAATAAATAAAATTTGTTATTAAATTATTTATGAAATTAGTTGACATTAAAAAAAAAAAATGACAGACTAACCATATGTGCACTGCGGCACAGGCTCTTTCTGAAGAAGAGTAGCGTGTCGTTCGGTTCGATGTAACTTGGGAATTTAGCCCCGTCGCTCGCTCCCTTAACGTTCGCGCAACTTCCGGTCCATTGTGGAAGATTAATATTCCCGTTGTATTTTTCTATCAGGCCGGTAAGTCTGACGTCGTCCTCGCCGGTGTAAACGGTTTCGTAGTCACCCTCGAAATCGTACATCTGATGAAAACAAATCAAAAAAATATGTAAAAAAATTCTTTACTTAAAGAAGACATTTTTTTGCATATATTTTATTTTTATTTTAGCGAGTAAAAAATAATGATTTCTCTTACCCTATCAATGAGCCCGAGCTTGTCGAATTTAATCCACGACGGTAGAAGCGTGTTACCGAGAGTAACGAGGGCCGACTCGTAGCCGAACATAAATTCTTTCGCGGTCATCTTCACGAGGGGCTGCGTGTCCGTTTGTCTTATCAACACGTTCAGTCCCCATCGTGTTAAATACGATGAGTCTCGCATCACATTCGCGATACTCTGTCAACATTAATGAAAATAAACAAATTAATAAATGAAAAACAAAGTAAACAATTTCCTAAAAATATTTAAATAATAATCAAATTATTTTACACTTTTAATTTCGTTCAACAAACTCGAATAGTCGCGTTTTGAATTTGTTTAAAAATCGTGACTAGTCTTTTTAAGATATTTCATCGTTTTCTCGGTTTAATAATTTACTACCGGAGAGACAAACGTACAATGAGAGAGAGAGAGAGAGAGAGAGAGAGAAAAATCGATCGAGAAGACGGAAAGCCATATCTACACACGCATACAGTCTCTCGAATTGATTACCGTGTGATTAGGCACGAGAGCTCGTGGATTTTTTTGTTTTCATTTACGTCATCGACCAAGTTCTCTCATTTCCCTAGTAATCGTCGATTAATAATATGATTTACAGCCTCTCGGTGCGGCGAGTGCTATCGTCACGCCCATCGTGTCATTGTCGGTCGCGTGCCCGCGACAAACATTTTTTTTCCCCTCGTATGCATCTATAAATATATATATGTATGACGTGGCCAAAAAGTAACTGCGTTTTTTATGCACGCGAATATACGGCCATCTACGATACAAAAACGCAATTACTTTTTGGCCAACCTGACACAGACTCGTTTTATCGGATTTTCCCTTTCTTTCTTATTTTCGCATTCGACATCCCTCACCCCCATCGCGTCAAGGCAGTCGTCGACGCGCTCGCTGACCTCTGTCGCGATGCTTCTCGTCTCACATTGTTCTTTTTATTTATTTTTTTTATTTTTGTTCTCGTTTAGCTTCGAAACGCTCGAGCGCTTCGAAGAAAAGATCGACCGTTTTGCCGGGGCGACCGCAGCCCCGGGGCTGCACGCACATACACAGATATATAATAAGCGTCTCGGAGATAATATTCGGCGAACTTTCAACGCTCGCGACCGTCCGACGGCAACAAATCATAAAACGATAAATGTAACGGCATTATTCGCAACTCATCGCTCCATTACAAGCGTCACTTCTTTTTTAACGTGTAAAATACGTTATTGAATAATTATTGTCAGAAATTACAACAACTCGATAACGATTTTTTTTTAATATACAAAAAACAAACAATTCATTTTCACATTTTCCTTATTTTTATCAGCCATTTTTTAAATCTTTGCCCCTCGATAAAAATTCGTAAGACGCAATTTTTTTTTCCCGCAGGTTCAACGATATTTCGTAGTGAGAATACGTGATTATTTCATAATTTCATTACAATTTCCGATATCTCGTGATATATTTTTTTTCCCAAGCCGATTGTTATTCGACGGCCCCGTGAACTCGTTTTATTCCCGATTCTGATTTATCTCAATCGTGATGATAAATCTTGCAATTTCTTGCGATTTACGCTGACGCGGAGCCGCCTTCGCTTCGCGTTTTCATTATAATACTACGATTGCTATATATATATATATATATATAACACTCGTATATACATATATATATATATATATATATAAGTGTGTATTGCTCGGTACATTGTTTACATATGACGACCAGGTGCTATATATATAGGTACATGATTTTAACCCGATGGAGCTCTCGAGATATTACAGAAGCGATTACTCGTCGACGCTAATCCACGAGTTATGTTCCTAATTATTGTTTCATCACACCCACTTATCGAACTCGTAAAAAATAACGCGGGAATAAAGCTCGATACGACGGTGTTTATGCACGGGGGGTTTTAACCGAGCGCGAAATACGAGACTCGATATAATGCACGAGATCTCTCGACTACACGGTATTTATTATCAATAATTGATTAATAACGGCCTTCTTAATTAATTACAGTGTCAATTATCAGTCATTGAGATATTTTTATGGCACAAACGTAGAACGATCGGTGTTATTCTCTTTCTTTCTTTTTTTTTACTGAATCTTTAATCGAGAATTTTTCGATAAATTTCTCTCACTCGAATCTGAATTAAAGTCGAACAAATTAAGATGAATAAATTAATGGATCTTGGCCATTTTTATTGGCCGATATTTTTCTACTCGTATGAAAATAGATCGACGATTCTCGAACGAGATAAATTGTTGTTTTTGAATTTTTTTTTGTTTAATACAAACACTTCTCGTCGAGCAAGATCGACGTACGTCGATGCAAATTAATACGCGATTCTAGAACGTTCACCGCTCGTTTACAAGAGCGTAGACCGATCTATCGACACGAGGAAGTTGCAATCGGAAAAATATTATATCGTAAAAAGTCAGTCCGGAACGTTCTATACGCTGACTATATGTTGATTGGCACTTATGATTCCCGCGATGATCTTTCCTCGGTTTTTTTTTCGTTTTCCTCTTCTTCTCTCTCTTTGTTTTTTGTTTTTTGTTAACAAAATTCTCGAGCCTGGCACGGAAGAACGACGTACAACAAGTTGGAATCGACGACTCGATCGATCTTTGATATTTTATCGGAAAATCCTCAGATCGATATGAAAAATCCTTTCCGTAATCGCACAATCGATATTTTTTTCAATTTTTCTATTTAATTTGATTTATTTTTCACTATGATTCAATTACTGTTTTTTTTTCAATTTCTTTGTTATTTATTGTTCTTCTAATTAAACTATTTTCATCAAATAATACTTTTGGTTTATTTTTTAATTTTCGTTTTTTTAAATCGATTCTATTCGGAATTTCTTGAAATTGACTTTTATCCGTCGTTGCACTTGAATAGTTTTATGTCGCGAGGGGGGGTTTTTTTTTTTCAAATTCTTAGATATTTCGTTGCCGCGTTTCGAAAGTGTCGTGTAAAATACATCGAGTAATTTCACATACCGGAACGAACGCATAAATACTTGCGAAATTGTTTTTTTTTCTTCTTTTCTCTCTCACTCTCCCTGTCTTTCTCTTTCACCCGCCCTGTCGACCCACTTTTATACGACCATGATATAAATATCAATATTACGATACAACGTTGCACACTCTCCGAGAGTTTTTCCGATCTTTCGCTCGTTCTCGCCCTCCCTTCCTCCTTTTTCTTTCGCTCGCATTTCGTTGTTTGACTTGGAAATAATTGTAGTGGAACATTGAGATAATTGGACGTGAGAGCAAAAGTTATCGAAATATCCGGCGTTTTTTTTTATCACCGCAAGGGAGAGAAATACAAATTATTTATCGTTTTCATTGAGAACGGGTAAATATAGATACGACGAGAGAGAAAGAGAGAGAGAGAAGGAGAGCAAGGAAAAAAATTATTACACACATTTTGCTCGAATTATCGCGAAGGGTGTAATCGAAATTTTTCCACACCGAGTCCTCATTAGCCACTCGTCGGCCACCACTTGATCACTTCCTGTCGTTGGGCAATATCATTCTCTCGAAACAATCTCTTTTTAATTGCGTTTACTATTGATTTACGAATTTTTACGTTTTATTTTACAATTTATTTATCTTTGTTTTTTTTCTTCTTTTTTTACTTCCTCGATTAAATTTTTCGAAAAATCATTAATTATTATTATTGTTGATCGTTTATTTAAAAATAAAAAAGAAAGATTTTTAACGGTTCCACCGGTTTAGAAATATTTTATTCACGCGTAATTTTTTTCTCCGCTAATTTTATCGTTCGATAATAATTTTTGTGAGTTTTTTCTTTTTTTTTCGCGGCTTGCGGTTCGAAAGAAGAATGTTTTTTCTCTCTCTCTCGCAACCGGACATTACGATCGTATCGAAACTTGTTCGTCAGGGATCGAATGACTGTCCCATCGATAATCGTTAATCGCTCGAGATGAAATTCCTCGCGACGTCTTGATATTTAACGTATTCTTACATTAATCATTTTAGCATAAATTAATCGGTCGAATTTTTATTAATCACATCTATCATATCGCGCGAAACTCGTCTTGTCGGCCGCGACGCCATTGCCCATTAAATTACGTTCGTTTCAGGACATAAATCGAGTCGTCCTTCGTTACGAGATAATGAAAAGTGCAAATCTCGTTTCTGTTCGCGAGAACAATTATTCCATTCGGCATTCTTTCTTCTCCATTTCGTTAAAATGGCTTCCGTAACGTCTGAAATTTTTCACGCGAATCAACCACATAATATATAGGATTTAAATAATTTTACATTATTTTTGTATTCGCTCGTTTTATGAAAAAATTGTTTTTTTTTCCATTTATAAATCGAGAATCGATATAATGGAAAAAACCGGTCGAAAATTCGAAAAAAAGAAGGATACGCTCTCGTAGTTCCCATTAAACGCCAATATCACCGTTGACCTTTGCAAATCGTCGATCGATTCGGATATATCTTTCGTGATTTGATCTCGGCGGTATTTTTGCAAATTGCAAAAAATCGATAAAAATCGGTCGAAAAAAAGAATTTGTTTTTTTTCAATGATTTACAATTTTGCACAAGTTTGATCTACGATAGGACGCGAATGCGCGGGGTGTCGAGTTCACGCCACTTCCAGTCCGCTGAACTATGTAATTTCTCCGTTGCGCAATTACCGAGTTCTCGATCGGTCACGTTGACCCGTCTGGCGCATTTCCAACCGAGGAAAACGTGAGCTAGATCTCGAGTCGAGCCAATGAATAGAAAAAGCAAATGGAGACGAAGAGAAAATTGCTCGAACATCATAGTGACATCGCACGTTTTTACTTTCTTACATGGTCGTATTTTTATTTTACACTCGTGATATCCGCGAGTGCGTTAAAATTCCGGTTCAGAGGTTGGAATTGCAGATTTTCTTGCCTCGTGATTATCGCGATAAGGATTAATCGAGCAAGACGAGTTTTCGAACAAAAAATAAATAAATAAAATAAATCAATAAATTCTCTAAATTTTCGTCGCGAATTTGGCAAAGTCGCAAAAAACGGTAAAGCGGATATCGATATTGGACAAAAGTGATCGGAGTAATTATCGAACCGGTCGATCGGGTCCTAATTAATTTTTTTTAATTGGCGAGCTTCTGCAGGATTAATCGCGGTTCGAATCATACGTCTCTCGTATAAACTTTTTGCCTTCGTTGGGGAGGGTTTAGTCACCGATGGAAATATTTCTGCACGCGAGATCGATGTAAACGAGTTGCTAAAAACAAAAAGTGATAGTCGATATTCAGGAAGTCTCGCGTGGTTTCTTCCAAGCGCTCCTTTATTTTTAGTTCTACCGGATTAGCCTTGAATAAATATCTCCTGTTTCACCGGACTTTCGTCCGATTATTATTATTCGTTTACGGGATTTTTTTATCAGTCCGGAAATTTGCGTATATTTCTGCCGCGAGATCCGCGATGCAATTGGAAATTTCGATTAATTCGTACGGATCGATTGTTTACTATTGATTATTATTGATTATTATAGATTATTATTAATTATTATTGATTATTATAGATAATTATTAATTAATATTGATTATTATTGATTACTATTGATTAATATCGATTAATATGGATTACTATTGATTAATATCGATTAATTTGGATTACTATTGATCCTTATTGATTATTATTGTTTCTATTATTATCGCTGTTTGCTTTGACTAATCGTTCCCTCGTCTCGTTCCACTTCTCGAACATCAGTCAATGATTTTTTGAATCTCCATTTTATCGACTTTGACCCACTTCGCTCTAATAAAAGATAATCATATCGCTCTGTTTCTCTCTCTCGTTTATCTAGTTTAAGCGAGGGCTAAGTCGAAGCGATAATTTTTACAGTTCCCTCCCGATGATTCAACAATGACCCAAATCATTGGATTTTAGTTTCGTTGCCTTCGTTCTCACTGGCCGCGGTCTAAATTCATCGACAAATAAATAATAAATAAACCTCGCGCTTATTATAAATAATTCATTCAAATATTCCTCGGACCGCGAACTATCCCAACTATTTTATTTCACGAACCGTTATGAAATTTTATTTCGAAAAAAAATGACAAAGAAAATGAAAAAAAATGGCGTATCAACGGTTTTTTTTCGACGTCGATTTTGAGCGTACGATGAAAAAGAGATGAATCACCTGAACGTAGGTGATTCATCTCTTTTTCTTAGACAGCTCGATAAGGATCTCGTTAAACAATCTCTCGCATGACATGGAGAAGAAAATAAAAATTTCGACCGCGCCACTCGCTCGGCTCGCTCGAGAGGCCGTTCGCCCCCAAATCCCGACCTAGCCAAGGCCGAGGAAGTTCGTACTCGCATCTCGGTATTTATTGTTCGAACGTACGCGATTTTTTTTTGATCCCCCGATCGATCGACGCGATTTTTTTTAATTTGTCGAACGTGGGAAAAATCACCAATTGAATTTTTGTTGTTCGTTAAAATTACTTACGAAAAGGGCGATGTTCGGTAGAATCAGCAAGTCATCCTCGGCTCCGACACTCATTTCGCGTATGTACGTCAGAGGATGATTAGGTATGGCAGTCACTGTCGCATTATCGTTGAAAGTCACGTTCGAGTGTGTCATTCCTTCCCTGTGATAAAATACAACATTTTTATTACATAATTTTTTAATTGTATTTTGACTCTTTTTTAACGATAAAACGTGTTTTTTAACGATAAGAAATGTTGAAAAATATTTTTGACGATAGAAAAATATGTTTTTGCTTCAATGTCGTTTATTCGGTTTTGTAATTCAATTTTCGTTTGTTTGTTGTATTGGAAATTTAGAAAAGTCTTTTTTTTTAAATTATTTTGATGAAAAAAGAAGTTGGAAATTTTTATCGTGGACTTACCGGTAAACGTAAGGGCCGATTTCCTGGAACACGAGTTTGTCCGCCTTCCCCGATATGTAATCGTCGTGATTGGTAACGTTCCAGAGGTAGACCTTGAGATAAAGTTCGACCGGTGGATCCCGCCATAGTTCGAAGATTTCCCCTCCCTCGGAGAACATCACTTTGAGCTTGAATAGTAGATCGTAGGGTTGAAAAACGAGCACTGAGCTACCCAACGATAGGCCCAATAGTCCAAGCGTCATGAGAATAAAAATACCTAGATGAAAAAAAAGAGAAAACAGAAAAAAATCGCAAATTAGTTAAAAAATTCTAAATTTTTCAAGTTTGCCTATAGAAAATATCGACGAAGCTTTCGCTGTCTAATTTACCCCATGTAAAACTTCCAACCCTTACGCGAGCAAACGATTTATAATAAAAAACAAAAAAACAAAAAATTATCTCTCTCTCGAAGAAAATCTTCATTTAATTTGAAAAAATTCGTTAATTTACAACAAAAATCGCTATATTATTCTTAGCATTTCGATGCTTAAACTCTAAGTCGAATTTATCACCGAACGCCCACCAATTCGAAACAAAAATCAAATAAATACAAAAAGTCATATAAACCATTTTTATTTTACTTTTTTTTCTAAAAAAACAAATTATTCATGGGTAAAACCGGTCGCGACGCAAACCGCGAATGCGGAATAGGTATCTTCTTCTCGATCGGACGATATAAAAAGTAGTCACGTACGAGAGTTCACTGTGGTCCTGGATTAAAACGGTCACAGACCAAACTACGAATTTGCGGTACTTTTTATTTTTGTTGGGTAGAATTCGGTCGTTTTACAAAAAACGTTAGCTTACAGTGCGTGTTTCGGCATCGAGAGATCGAAAGATCGAGAGATCGATCGATCGATAGGGACCGATTTTTTTGTTATTTTTTGTTTTTTCTTTCCGTTGTTTTTTTATTTTCGCAAACGTCCGGGTTCGCGTATGTTAAACTGGTCGAGGGTATTCCATAGTCCTCCCTCTCTCTCTCGCACTGGCAAGGCTGCGAAAACGACTGACCTTGGCAGGGACAGATTTACGACCCGGTGGAAAGATAAAAGGAATCCTCTCTTATTCTGCATTAGTTCTTTGTTCTTTGTCTTTAGTACTCAAGCTGGACTCGAGTTAGGGTCAATACGTGTTCGTATCATCTTCGTCATCTCTTCTTTACATACAGAAAGGTATATATATATGTATGCAGGTAATAACGCGTAGGCGTAGTCTAGCGTCGATAAAGTACTTCCGCGATACTTAAGCTCGAATGACGAACGCATAACAGTTGTTTACCATAAAGGACAATAACATGGAAAAATTTGCCCAAATTTTGTTGTCCGAGAGTAATAAACAAATTTGTTTTAATTTTTTGTTTTTTATTGAATTTTTACTATTTTAAATTCTTTTATGATTTCTTTCTCGCATTCTTTTATCTTGAATAATAATGGGGAATAAAGATGAGTCATTTTTGTAAATTGCGAATCGAGTCAAATTGACCGAATGAAAAATTGTCACTTAGGCAGAAGCGTTAATTATTGATTTTTTTTTCTCATTTTTAATCTCGTCGATTATCTATCGTCGAATGAAAAGTAGTAGGTGCTTGTAAATAAACGTGCGTCACGCTCTCGAGAAACGCAAACGGCTTGGTAAATGTTTTGCGTTAAAAAAAGAAAAATGATAAATTCAATCGCATTAATCGATCGATCCGATACGATCGATTGAGATGCGCATCGAAAACGTCTCTCGGGCTCGAGAGAAAGAAGATAATGACGCTTAATGCGACATGACGAGTCGTTAGTACCTGTAATATATATATATATATATATATATATATATATATATATATATTCGTATGTGTAGACACAACCTGTTGAGTAACGCCGGTGCACCGGGGAGTGCGAGTGATATAAGTTAAAGCGCGAGCTGGTATAACGCAAAGACCGGGCATTTATACGACGGAATGCCAATGCTCGCGGAAGTATTAATTCCTATATAGTCGCTTTTATATCCTTCGAGGTTCTTCAACGCCCTCGAAATTCATCACGGGATTTTCTCATTTTTTTCTGTTTCTTTTTTTTCAATTTGTTTATTTTTTTTATTCGATGCATTATATTCATGTTTACCTAATGCGTTATGAGATAAGTGCGATAGACGCTCCCATCGGCGTATATACAGTTATACGAATAGACGAGGCGAGTCTTTTAATGTCACTTGAACTTTCTACCGTCGCTCGACTATAGCCGGATAGAAAATTGTCCGGCTCGATAGAATTCCACGACGGCCGATCGTAGAATTAAACATTAAAGAGTTCTTTTTTTTGTTTTATTAAGATATTAATCATTTTTCTTTTTGACAACTATAAAAATGTGAATAAACATTATTTAGTTACGTCATTTTTTGGTTATTTTGCTTAAATTTGCATAATTTGGAAAAAAATGTTGTTTAGATTGTTAATTTTTTTTTAGATTTATCGTTTACTCGTTCATGGACGCGAGCAAATTTAAAATGGCGCTATTTTGAAATCGGCTATTGAAAAAAGAAAAATGACAAATTTATCGTTGTTCATATTTCCACATAGATCGTCAAATTTATCGTTCCTTGCACGATACACACGCGCCATAAAGAATAAATGTTAAGAGCGCGGCCCGGGTCAGTGGCTATTTCTCAAAGAGACAACGAGTCCCGACTGCAAATGCGATTAATACCGATTTTCTCCGGCGCGTAGCGTCGGTAGAAAGCTCGATGGTCGTTTACCGGCGAGTCGGAGACAAAAGAAAAAAAAATGACGAGGAAAATTGCGCGCACCGAGAGTTTGTAATTCAACGATACAACGTGTATTAAAATCGTCCGATCGATGTGCGACATTTGTCATTTTCCTCGCTCTCTCTCTCTCTTTTTATCTCTCTTTCTCTCTTTCTCTCTTTCTCTCTTTCTCTCTCTCTCTCTCTCTTTCTCGTTAATGTACTCGAGTCTTTAATTCATACAAGAGCCAATTTTATTGTCGTATAAATAGATATACGCGTGTGTACGATAAATTTGGTACGGTGGGTGTGAGAGTTGCACAAGCAATCGTAAAAATTACACCTCGCTGAAATGCGCGCCGGATAATTGCTTTGCGTAACCGCGCGAGTCGTTTTTCGTTCAGTTGCAATTCCAACGCGATAAACGGGGTGTCCCTCTTTCTTTCTTTCTGCTTCTCTCTCGCCGCAAGACACACTTTTCTGCGGTCGACCAATAGCATAATTGCGGCTCGCGAAAAGTTAGACGATTTTAACTGGCTCGTGCTCCCGAAGCAATTTTTCAATTTCGCAATAAGTATTTGTTTTAATGCGACAGACGAGTTATTTTTCTTCAGAAATTTTGTTTTTTATTGTATTTATTTTTAAGAGAAAAAGGCTTGAAAATAATTTCATTTTTGAAAAATAAATAATTGGGAACGTAAATCAAAAGGAAGATTTATTATCGAATAAAGTTCGAAGAATTTTTACATTTTTTTTGTCGAATATTATTTTATTTTTAAGTCCACGTTCTTAAGCTTGGTTTTTTCTTAGATGAAAACAAACTATTTTAGGAAAGATTAACAAGTCTTGTTACGATCGAATACGATAAAATTTGTTCTCTGAGCACTCGATGAGACTTTATGAATAAACGCGCGTATATCAAGCTGGTCTAATAATATCTTAAGCGCGATAATAATAATCGAGCTCGTGGGGCGATGGTAAAGAAACCTTAGCCTTCGAGCGAAAAAGTAATTATTCATTACGACAGCGGGGAGACGAACGAGAGATGATAACTATATCTCAGATTTTTCTCTTTACGACTAACAATTAAATCGTTATAAATTAATGGAAGCCAGTTAAAGTCGCACAGTCCGTCTTACACTTCCATAAATCAAAATTATTATTTCACATTTATATTTGTCACGTTTGATTGTGCGTGTTTTTTTTTAATTTTCTATTTATAGCACATCATTCGAACCATAGAAGTCACGATTTCACTGATTTAACGATTTTTTCACAATTTTAAACGCACAGTTTATCGATTTTTTGGTAAAATATGTATTTCAATGAGATGAAAAATAAAAATTCTTTTGGTTTATCGCTCGGCTCGCCTCGTGTCTCGAGAACGAGTTTACGATCCCGTGTTAGACCGATCATTAGTGTAATGTACGCACTTTGTATTGCACGTTTCCCTCTTTCGCGAACCGGAGAATATAATGGAGGCGTTATTATCCGCGGACCTCGTAAACAATGCAAAGGCGACGACGACGAGATCTACGGTTCGTTGTCCTGATCGCAACGGCTCTCTCGGCTTTTATATTATCAAATTGCATATATATACATAAATACATTACACACGGTGTCGAGCAAAATCCGTACGATTCTTACACAATCAGAATTGCGTAAGAAGGAGGGACACTGGATCTCGAGAGGATACTCGATAACTTGACCTACCCAAGAATTTATTTTTTTAAATCTCGACAGGACCAAAAATAATTCAAAACAAACATTTTCTTCATAAATGTCATCTTTTTTTCGAAATTAAAAAAAAATTGACGACGATTAAAGGACCGATAAAAACGATTCAAATCTGTATAATTATATTGTTATCGAAATTATTGTATTTTTTTTTATAACGAGGCCGATCGTCTGTTGGAAATAATAATAATAACTGTCGCGATTCGAGATTTGTAAAAGGGTTAGTTTCAATAGCCGAGAACGAACGGCGTATCCTGATATTGCAAATACGACCCCATCAATTAGAACGATAATGCCGACAATTACGAAGGCGAGGAAAATTTCGTAAACGTTCATTATTTTAATAATTGGCTTAGTCACGATATTCCGAAGTGGGTTTTCGTCGCAACTACAAATTTGTCTAACGACGTCAGCAAACTTGGAAGTTTTGATCGAATGTTGTTGAATAAATTATATAAGTAGTATATTCATCGGACCCTGGCCGCGAAACACGTGTCACGATTGTTTTCAAAGTTTCCACTAACGTCGATATGTTATTGTATATATAGAACTCGACGTTCGAAATTACGAATGGAAGTTTTTGTGTGATATATACTATAGAAGCCGAGGATTTGAATTTATAGTTAGGCTTTAAATCCGGATATATCGTCGCGGTGATTTTCCGTTATTTAAAATACTACCTTTATTACTCGCGGCGACCTTCACTATTTTGATTATCTCGCGTCGATGGCTTTCATCAACGATTAGAAATTAGGCGAAAATAATGGGCAATTTTTTGTTTCTCGTATATTTTAAGAATTGACCCGAAAATCCATGTTTTTTTCGATTTCTTATTTCGATTTTTTTAATTTTTCACTACAACGCCATGAAAAAATGTGGATTTTTTTTGACGCGACGACCAATTTCTGAATGAATTTAGTTTCGTCGTAGCGTCTCGTATGAAATAGATCGCCGTCGAAATTTCTGGAAAAGCTGCGTCGTCAACACTTTAGGAATTTCAACGTTACAATTATTCAGAACAAGAAATAAAAAGTAGTTGTGGTCAGTTAGCAAAAAACCAGTCCTCCTCGGTAATCTTTAATCCCATGGCGGCAAGGCAGGGGATACGCCTCAGTTTTTTTTTGCATCTTTGATTTATAATTATGGAGGGGTCGAGAAAGATCTGTACCGAAAAAACCGGTCTAGTCGCGAATGGGGGAAAAATATTTGCTGTCCCGTGGGTCAGTGGAATATTTCCGTCAACTTTCGTCTCCTCGAAAGGACAATGTAAACACGAGAACAAACCCTTGGTTCGTAAACCAAAATATAATTAGTCAAATTATCAATAAACGATTAATTAAATTTTACAATCGATCGATTTTATCATTCCGACCAGATGAGTTAAATCCAATTGATAAAATCACTCTTGTCAGAACGTTGATAGTCTTAAAATTAAAAAAAAAAAAACAGTTCATGCGTTAAAAAAAAGAAATTTAATTCTTTCAATTTCGGCCGATAAATCGATATCGCATAAACCACATTCGGGAAGTATATACAAACTCGCTCGGGTCAACGAAACTTTAACTTGCGTCATCGTCTCATATAGTAATAAGAAAGTTTTCAATGCCAAGGTGTTTTACGTATAATTCGATAAATTTATATGATCGTTTTCTCTCGCATCGTCAACGATTTCTCGTTTGACGAATAAAAACAGTGGCGCGTATACATATATTTATGTCTATAAACGGTATATTATGGTCAGTGGGTCTCGGACACGATGTGGAAAGAGACAAAAAAATCCCCGCTTTCTCAAATTGGAAAGGAATTTTGAGGTTCTTCGGTGATTCAATCGAGGAATGTGCGTCATTCTTCCGTCTTAGACGTTACGATAAACCGCTCGACTTATCGTTGCAAAGTGCGAAGCTCCCTTTGGGTATCGTATGCAGATCGAATATATTTATCATACTGTTTTTTTACAACTCAATTATATTCGAAATAATAAAAATGTAAGATATCGATCGTTTCGATCAAATTTTTTTCGTCGATTATCGATCGATCGCACGATCGACGAATTTAAAAATATTTTTTGCGTATCTAACGAATTTGCTACGACGCGCCTAGTCATACGAAATTCGCCTCGGACCGTTGCGCCATCAATTATATGATCCTCGAACACCTAAATCACGATCGGAATATATTAATTCGCGGTTTTGGGTAATACTAACGGCCATTTGCATATATCCGGGAATATCCGCATTGCCTATATCGGTGTATCGAAATCGATCTCAAACAAATGTTCATTCCTTCAAACCGGTTTTCACATCCCTATCGGTAATTTTCCATGTGGCAAATATTTTTCAAACTCTCGTTCCATGATATCATTCTTCTGTTATTAC
Source organism: Netelia virgata (assembly GCA_951802705.1). Lineage (NCBI taxonomy): Eukaryota > Metazoa > Arthropoda > Insecta > Hymenoptera > Ichneumonidae > Netelia > Netelia virgata. Next base: position 38,163,019 of record OX637867.1, read on the forward strand.
AAATCGTTCTCTCTCTTTCTCTCTCTCTCTCTTTTTAGACAATTTTCAGATTAATCCAGAGGAAAAATGCAGGTGCGACATCGATGAAGTTGCAAAATTCGTATAAAATATTCTTCCGACGAGATATTCCCCGCGACACGATAAATTCTTCATGAATAAAAGATTTTATATGCTCATCCGATACTTCGAAACGTCGCACGAGACGAAGATCGGCCGCCCGTTTAAGTCGATGCGTATGCGCACCAATCGATTTCTCGTGTCGTTAAGCCGGACAATATCGTAACTCGTCGTTTTATACTTAATTCACTATTCGCGAATATCCATTCCCTTCGATCTCTCGAGAATGAATACTATTCTAGGCGCGTCATTCGCTGGAAAATCCGTTTTTTATGTCACGTCGCGTTCGGCGAAGGGACTACAAAATAATCAATTCTAAAATATAAAAATTTCTTGGTATGTTTTTTTTTTTGCGGGGAAATATTAAATATTATTATATTAACCAAAAATTGGAAGAGATTTAATCAAATTAGAAGAACTTTAATGAAATTGGAAGAAATTGAAGGACATTTTTTTAATCGATCAAAATATTTTGAACCGGTACAAAAAACAAATAATGACTTGTATAAAACGAGTACAATTTACATGATTGTATTCGTTGAATGAGAAATAATACGTCCCCTCCTATCAGACGGGAATCTGAATAAAAGCCGAGAACCCCGTGCAAACATCTCGCGGTGTGGCCGCTATTATTTTCGTACCGATCGCCAATTGTAATGCGAATCATACGTACGTGCAGGCCCGCGACTATATATCTCCTCTCTGTCATTCAGTCGGTCGACCGTCTCGTCTCGAATCGTAATATTTATCTCTTTTTCTTTATATCGTTTTTTCGATTTTACGTTTTGAATATTTTTATCTTCACTTTTTATTTTCGTATTTTACGTCACCGCGTCGATACCGATTTCAAAAGTCTCGTCGACGCGATTTTTTATTCGAACGTCGAAATATTGTTTACCGGGATTCGAATCGGGGAAAAGAGAATCAAAATTCGTCCGGCCGGATGCGAGCGTTTTTGGAAACTGACGAATATTTTTACCACGTGATGCTCGCGTGTTCGCTCGATCCAAAAATATTTCGACTTTTTTTTATTAATTGTTATTTTTTACTCATTTTTGCGTTTCCTCGTCGAAGATTGAAGTGTCTCTCGAATGACGCGCGCGGAACGGATCGAACTTTCCTCTACCCATTATTGCAGGAACACGCGAGAGAAAGATCGTGCTACGAATAATTCCTTTTTCACTTTTTATTTTTTCATCGTTCCGGGACAAAAACTCGTCGATCGTTGCATTCCGTGCGATCGTTCGTGGCCATTATTTAGGCGATGGGGGAAAGAACAAGCGCGTTATCAAGATTCCTTTCGTTTAGCCTTAAGAAACAGTTTTGAAGGAAAAAAAAAACGATTTCTAGAAAAAAAAATCTTCCTAGATAGAATAAGAAACTTCTCGTTGTGAATTTGCATATTGCAAAAAAGGGGGTGTGCCGATGGGCCGCGAAATTCGTGCATATTTGAATTTTTTGCATTAAAATTCGATAAAAATGGGATAATGAAAATCATCGAATTTGCATATCGACGAAAACGGACGAACCTCGACGGATCACGAATTTCTTGCGCGTTTCGACTTTCGAAGACTTTATAAGTACATTAAAATATTTAAAATAACAAAATTTTGTATTCGATAAATCGATTTTTTCGATAAATCGATTAATGCTTCATCGATCGATTCCTCGTACGAGAACGTGCAAAGTTCGTAGGAAGCAGGAAGCTTTTTTTTTATGTACAATATATTCGTGTCGAGTCATCGATTTTTATGCCTAAATGGCCATTCGTATATGGCAGAAAAGAATGAATAATTGACCAGTCGTACGATGTTTGCGGCCCTGCGGTAAGAAATACGTTACCGAGGATCGGATCGATAGTTATTAGTTTATGTCCACCTGCATGACGAGCGTAAATCTCTATCTCATCCTCGATGTGATATTCGACGATAAAGTAATTCCGAGCACGAGGCAACGGGCGCCGCTCGGTACACTAATTACTTCATTATTCTCGACACACGAGACAGTTCGCGCGGAAGCCACAGGGTAGAAAAATTCAGGACGCGCGGAGACCGGACTGGTAATTCGAAAAATTTCCATAATGTCGGAGGGTGGTCATTGTTTACATTCTCGCTCGATCTCGCTCGATCGAAGTAGTACGAAAAATTTGAATAAAATGAAATTAATCGATATTTATCCACGAATAATTATCGATAATCGAAAAAAATCACATTTTTCGTGAATAATTATCGAACGATCGATCGTTATGGGTCCATAATTGTTGATAATTTTGTTCGTCGAATAATTAATTATTCGATCGACGATCGAATCAATTCGATGAAAATCGATATGTTTTTTTGGGTCTTAGCCTTGCGGCGTACGAAATTGTGAATTTCGAGGTCGCGTTAATCTTTGTTAACACGTAATAGTTGGCTAAGTGCTAATTTTTAGCAAGTGTGTATATGTGTGAACGATTAGTTGGTAAGAGAGCAGCATGGCCAAAATTGCGCCAGTCTCGTCGCGGTCAAGCCACGACCGAGAGTAGCGTGTGGTCTTTGAGTGGAATTCGAATTGGGCGAGAGAGGGAATTTTATTTAGCAACCGTTGACCGTCGTACATCTGAGAGAACGATCGTTCGATTCGCCCATACGCGGTGAAAGCCTTTCAAGGATCATTTTCGCAGAGTCGAAAAGTGACCGGCCTGTCTTGACAGCACGCGTTGGCCATCGTGGACCGGTCGTACGAGAATTACAGATTTATCAAGCTCGCCCACGTGCGATCGAAAAATTGTATTCCCCGATCGATTTCGAAATTTTATTTTATCATCGATTTTGCAAAATATTTCAAACGCTTTGGTCGTTCACGATTTTTATTAATTTTAATTATAAAAAGGTTCTTATTATCGATTTAATTTTGTAACGGTTAATCGACTCTGGTCATTGACATCCGCGACTAAAAAAACCTTTTCTCGTGTCACGTGCGTCCGCGATAAGGGGAGAGCGAGGTGTGACTCGGTAGCGTAAAATATAAGTGGTATCTACAATTTTGTGCTCCTAAGAACGATGAGAATAACGATACTGGTCGATTCGCACGTAACGATATTATTTTAAAAAATAAAACTGTTTTCTTTAATTTTCGATCTTCAATTTTGAATCAAGAAGTTAATTGCGCGAATTATCTTTAATGATACCGAGAATCTTAGCGAATAATACAATAACGATTTTTTTTGTTTCTTGGCACTTTGGATCGTGTCCGGGTCTCGATAAAATCGATCCTCGTTAACGTCTGACTATCGATCTACCGCCGATTACCGTATTCGATTTGTTCGACTTTGTATCGGTTCAAAAGCAACGCACACTTACTCCCAGTAGGCGTTTAATCAATGTGTTTGAAGCGATTTTTGATCGACGAATGAAACAAAAAAAGAAATAGAAAAAAATCGTAAATTGCGATCGGGCAATTTTTATTCACATGGTTAATTATTTTCAATCGGTCTCGACGCGATGTAGCAAAAAATCAAATCTTAATGGCCCATTGGTTATATATATAATAGAGTTTTATTTGCACAACTTTTACAGTTTTTTACAATAACTCCCCCGTTTTTACATTTTTTCATTTTCATTCTCTTTCCTCATCCTTCTCCCCTCTTGTTTCCCGCCAACTCTTACACTTCTTTTCCATCTCCCTATAGTAATCACATATTCGTCTATCTACCTTTCCTCTTAACGCCTTCACCAGCTCCTCTTTTAACAAACTTTCCTCCTTTCCTGTCATCCAACTTTCAATTCCTCTCCTGCTTTTTTCCTTAACTAATCCTCTTCCTCTCTTACATACTAACATGTGCTCCATCGTTTCATCCTCCTCACTACACACTCTGCATCCCCACTCGTTTTCACCTTTTTTCCCTGCTCTTCCCACGTTACCGCATCTTAGCCTTGCCCACATTTCCTTGTCCTTTCCGCTCGCTCCTTCCTCCGACCAATACCTCCACGGCTCCTCCACATTCTCAACTAATTCCTTATAAATTCTGTTGTATGACGACCTCTCCAGCTCCTCCCTCTCTTTTCTCAGTGTTTTCCTTCTCAGTGTGTCCAGTCCTTCCTTTATTTTGTCGGCAATTTCCTCTTCCCTCTTTTTTTCTCTTATCATTCTGATCACCTCTCCTATTTCCAATTCCCCCAGCACCTTTTCCAAATCTTTTCCCCACATACTCGGCATTCCATTTATTATCCCTCTAATTTCCTCCCTCAAACACATTTTTGGCCATCTCTCCTCCTCCATTCTTAGCACCTCCCCTATATATCTCAGTGCCCTTTCTCGTACTATGTACTCCATTCACATTGGTTATATATATATATATGTAACACGGGTATAGATTTTATCTCGTACCCTAATCTCTCGTTTTTTTCTTCTTCTCTTTTGATCGGTAAGGGAACAAAAAAATTCCCTCGTCCAGCTGTTAAGTCTATGACTTTGATTATTAATGACACGATAAATGATCGATCGTCTTTACTCCCGTAAATTATTATTATTATTATTTTTTCGCTCGACCTCTTTCGATGTGAAACGAAAGAAAAAACTCACCCGGATTGGTAGACGGTGGCAAAGGTTAAGGACGACGAACTTTGCTCCCACCGAAATTTTTCGTACATTACTTTTAAAATAATTTCGCGCGGAATCAACCTTCGAAAAATGATTCAACTTTTTTCTCGTTAATTTCTCGGCAACGCTAATTTCCGGTTGTGCACATTTCGTAAAAATTCATTTATTCTATGGAAATTAACTCGATTCGAGTCTAAAAAAGGTTTTCTCTTCTTTTTTCGCGCAGGTTGAAACAAACAATTTATTTTTTCTCGGCCGAATAACATTAATTTCACGTTATCCAAAATGCATCTTGATAACGAAAAAAAAAAACAAAAAAAAAACTAAAATAAAATAATTCAAACGAAAAAATGATAATTAAATTATAGGTTTTCGCACGGTCGAAGAATTCCGCGACATTGAGAATCGAACGAGCGTGGCTCAAAAGTAAAGCTCTGTCGTCACCATCCACGCGCAGGCTCGTGTCGGCTCGTCGAGTCGTGTTCCAAACTGGTTGCAATTACGCTGCCTTTCCCGCGCCGCGAGCTTCGCATCGCGCGATTTGTGTCCAGGAGACACAAACACAAACATCACGCATCGTCCTGTGTATTTTACACCGAGACCTCGCGATTTAATGGGATTATAATCGTTTTACGCGCATTAACGATCCCCCCTCCCCCCTGCCCTCCTGACTTACTGTCCGCGAATCGTGTAATATTGTCATCGGCCAATCAATAATTTATAATGTTACGCATGGAATGTATTAACGCTATAAACGCCGATTTATGAATAAATCGCTCCGGATTTATCGCGAATATATCAATAAACTCACGGTGGCGTAACGTGGCGTTTACGTGTTTCAAGGAAATTTCATTTTTGATCGAATTTTCATGAATTTTATTCGATTCGAAGTTAATTCGGTTCGAATATAATTTATTTGGGATCAATTACGATTTTCTTGACTCAAAAATAATCTTTATGTTGATATACATTAATTTTTTTGACTCAAAATTAATTTTTTTAAGTAAAAAAACATTTTTTTTTACTCATTTTCGTTTTTTCCACTCAAATATCATTTTTTGACTCAATTTTAAGGTTTACCGAAGTATAGTTAATTTCGATAACACGATTTTTTTCACTTTATGCAAATTTACATTCCGTAATTTCTGGTTTTGCAACGTTTTACTTATATTTTGTAATAATTTCTTTCTCCTGGAACGAAACGCAACTTGGTCGCGCGATTTAAAATTTGGCATGACCGAATATCGTGAATAAAATAACGAATAACATATTATTGTTGATATCTTGATTGTAATTTGTGATGATTACGCTCAATATATTCATGTGGCAAGGTCGGGGGATGAAAAATCGTGAAATTTTGCTCACGTATTCCACGGTCGCCACTCACATAATAGAGTTTTGGTTTTCTTACGGTAATAATAACAATAATAAATAAAAAATAAAACGTACGATCGAACCGGTGCAGCACGAGACTCGCGAACAATATCGTCAAAACAACGTGGTAGGTAAATAAAAAAACCAATATTCCCATCACGTATCATCTTTTTTCTCTCTCGGGACGAGATACAATCGCACATAATAATGTATGCTCTCTCGACCGTGCTCCAAGTTCATGTGTCCCGATCGAAACGGTCGCGAGGATTTTAACGAGACTGTAATGAGTCAGTGCCGATGACTCGAGAAAGAGACAAGAGCGATTGCTTTTTCTCCTTTATCGGACACTCGGACAATGTTTTCATTGAAACAATGTTTCCCGTGAAGCATTGTCGTTGACAAGAGATAAAAGTTTTTGGGCTGTAAAAAAAATATAAAACTATGAAAAAAAAGAAAAAAGAAAATTGTATACAAAAGATCAACATTGCAATGATAAGAAAATCGATAATAAGCAAATTGCAAAAAATCGTGAAAATTAACAATTTCACTAACTGGCAAAGAATCGAATTTTTAAAATCGATAGAATTTTCCTTTGTGTTTATAAACTCGCGTCGATCCTCCCCTAATCGTGTACTTATCGTTGAACATTAATGTTGCCTCATTGTTTCGTTGAACCACTCGTTGACTTTAATGCACGTGTCATGGAAAATTACAATTACAGGTTAGGCGGGTTTTTATTACCGATTTGTCTTTTAACGTTGATTCATCGTACCGTTTCTCTATGGCATACACTTATGTATGCGCAACCGTGAATTATCGCGATTGGGTTATCAAGATCCAGTCGCGCTCATCAATTTCTATCGAATCGAAAATCAGTTAAATATCTTTCCTATGCCCACGAAATATCTCGATATTTCGTATAAATGATAAAAATCATAGAACATGTTTTTTTACTTGTTTTTTATTTTTGTTTTTGTTACTTCAATTACGGAATCACGGGCTGAACTTTCGATCTTTCGTAGCAACCGCTGCACAATTGCGACCTAGCGCGTGCAATAAAGATATTCTTTCGTCGAACGTATAAAACATCATTAGTCGAAGACAAAAAATAACTGGTTCCTTATCATTCTCATTGAATGATTTTGCATCTATTTCCACTTTACTAGATTTTTCATTTTCCGTTCACTAACGTTACGTTGCGAGACTCTCGTGAGAATTTATCAGCGAAATTAGCGAGGATCGTTCGGTGAATAGAAAAATGAAAAAAATTCTTTTATTGGTTTTTTGGGAAGAATTTTGTTTTCTTTTTTTTTCTAGCGATATAAACACACTCGCTTATACGCTGATTCGACTCTCGAGACTCGAGCCCCGTGCCACGTTCGCTCGGGAGAGGTCTCGTGATGATTTTACGAGCCTATATAATGAATCGAATCGACCTAGCGGGAACGTAGGAAAACGAGATTATCGCGACGATGAATTTTATAACGTCGCGTTATATAATTTTTTATGAATGACAAAACGAAAAAAGGTAAAGTTTGATAGACGAGACTTACTCCTGGGCCAACGGGGTCTTCCATCCCGATGAACGGGAAGCGCGGCATTGAAGAACTGATTGACGACAACCGAGGATTTTCTCCTGAAATTTTTTCTCGGATCTTTCACGATAGTGTCGGGTGTGTCGTCGATCTCGTTCACGTGACAGCCGCTCGTAGGATTTGTATTAGAATTTGTATTTACCGAGGTGTATCTGTCTCCAGTCAGACGACTCCAGATCGAAGTTATATCCTTCATTATTATTTAATTATCGTCTTTTTAATATCGTTTTGTCCCTTTCACGAACACTTCACACTCTCGATTTAATCAAAAAACAAACAATCGAAAAATCAAAATATCCAACGTTCTAGCGCGAACGACGCGAATTTAAGAAATTCGAGAGAAATTCACTCTTTCAACGAATGAATGGAGTTCGAGAAAAACAGAAACAAAAAACAAACAGACAGTCTTGTTTCGAACGTAGCGGTGCACGCTCTCACGTCTCGCACGTGTCACGATTTATCCACGCGGTTCGAGTCTGCGCACGAGGTACACCCAGCGGACTTCTTTCGTTTCGAGTCGTAAAATTTTTATATTCTCGTCGATTCGAGTTTGTCGGTAAAAAATGTTTTCTTTTTTTCGTTTTCTTTTTTAAATTCTCAAAGTATTTCACGCACAAGGAGAACAATAATTCGTCAGCCCCCGTGCTGAGGGCTCTACCAGGCTCACCAGATTCGCGAGTTGGAAAAACCTCCCTTGACCAGGGAGCTCCTACGATTCTTCCTTGATTCGCTTTTGTTTTTTACTTAAAATTTTCTTTCTTCGCTCGCGCGCGAAAGAAAAATACGTCGCGTATTAAATTTTCAAAGTTTTCCTCGTAGAGACGACCGCTCTTTTCTTTGTCGTCGTTTTTATTTTTATTTAAATCGTCCAACGAAACGAAAGCCGTTGGTAGTATTTAGATTTTCTTTCGTTCACGGATTTTGTCGAATCGATAAACGATGAAATTTGATTTTCGCTTTTGGACGTTCTTGTGATTGAATTTTTCCGTACAAGTTGAAAAATCAAAGTCAAAGTATCGCGTGTGCTCGCGTCAAGCTCTTCGCTGCGTGCGATACCGTGCAAAAGTGATGAGAACGATAGGCCGACTTTGAAAAATAACGCTAAGGCCCAGCGTGTATACTCGCGCCCCCACGCCGACCTCCCTGCAGTCCGCCACCGCGCGGCTCGCCTGCGCGCGGTCGGTGGTAGGGGAGGTCGCGGGCCCCGCGTGCGACTCACGAAGAGTCAGAGAACGAGGGTGGGGAGAGGCCTCACTCTCTCTCTATCCACACGGAACATATACAACCGGTGTGTAAACCGGGTGGTCAAGGTGGAGGTGGCCGATTGCACGTGAATGTTCGGCCAATAGCGCGCAAAACCTCCCGTAGGACATTATCGTCTCTTGCTTCTTATTTCTTTTTTCTCCGCGCTGACGTTTTCCAGAAAGTTCTACGAACGAGAGGACGCGAGAGATCGCGGGGTTGTTATTTTTGTCTCCTAACGGTGTAAAAATTAAAGGAAAAAATTCAATTTTTTTAGGGAATTAAAACAAAAGAAATTTCGTCGAATTATTTTTCAGCTATATTGTATTTAGTTAATTCGAGAGTTTTCTAGGAAGAAGACGATGCTAAAGATCGCGGGTTTTTTCTTCTTCTTACGATGGAAAATTAAGGATATTAAAAAATCAAATTTTTGTTGGTAATTTTTGCGGAGAATTGTTTTTGAGGCGAATTAAATTTGCGTCGCAAGTTATTTACTTACTTGTATCGATGGACCATCGTTCATTTCCTTTATTCAGTAGGCTCGTTAACTCGTCCGGATAAAATTGTAGTTTTTTTTAAATAAAAATTTTCACCAACATCGCGGTGATTTTCACTTTGGTCATGTTTTCGAAAAACAAAATACCGAACGACGCACGAAAGTTTTGAATGATCGATTCGACAGTATTGATGTATCGACGAAGGTAAAACTGTTGCAATAATTTGTCACGGGTCGTACGATTCTGTTAATTTAACGGAGACACGATATTATCGAGTCGAAGATTTACACTGAATAAATTTCCTTCGCGACTCTTAATGTGTTCATCGAAGCTCGCACGTGTATTAACGTGCGACCTGAATGAAAATGTAACGATACCGGTATTTAGTGCCCTCCACCACTTCGCCCATTCGCCCATAGGCAATTGGGTCTTAACGGTAGCGTTCGATGAACTATCGTGGTTCGCGACGCCGCACGAATAAATATAAATGAAAATGACAATAAAATTGATATATCGTTCCTATAATTAATTACGTAACATATGTCCAAAAATATAGATAAGTTAAATCACGAAGGTCATTAGAACTCGATTTATTTGAAAATATTACTAATTATAGGAAAAATATTATAATTTTTACCACATTAAGTTATTGACGACGTTTCCCAGAATTGTAATATTCTTCTTCTTTGGAATTTGACCTGATCGTTAATTCTTCACTGCCCGTTATTCGACGATGGCGTCGATTGATCACAACAGAATAATCTGGAAGATCCGTGAATACGACGCAGTGATATTGATATTTATGTGCCGAAATCAATTAGCCAGGATCTGGCAATCGTTTTTTTTATTTCAGAGGCACGACATCATCGTTCACGTATACGGGACGAAAAAAATCAACTCGTTTCCACTTTATCGAGACGACACGTGCGCGTCTCACGCACCAATAACTTATAGAGAGTGGCCAAATTATTATACTCAAACTTGAATTTTGTTAGTGATGTTTGAAAGACTGTATTTCAGTAAAAAATTATATCAAGATAAAAAAAGGAGGATTTTGAAGCTCCAAGATTCTAGTTTTGAGCGTCTTAGCGAAAATTTTGTATGTGCTTCGGAAAATGTGCTAAATTTTGTCTTTTTTTGTTTTGGTCCATGGGCCTAGACAATCTTTAAAAAATGAAACCAACACATGGACCAGATAGCCTATTGTTTCAGCTTCAATTTGCTTTTTTATTTATCTCTTTACGTCAATTTTTGGCTGAGATATCCGACTTGTAATGAAAAAGGGTCCTTTTGCCTTTGGTCATCGATATCTCAGCAACCACTAACCGCACAGTTTTAAACTTTCAAACATCATTAGCAAAATTCAAGTTTGAGTATAATAATTTGGCCACCCTCTATATTCAGTCGATTCAGAAGTGATTTAAAATTTTTTGCGAATATTGATAAAAGCTTCCTGTTCAGGAGGTCGATATACGTGGATAAGTGTTGGAACATTTGTTTTCCCGAAAAATGTATTTTTTTTTGCATTTTGCCAAAAAAAAGTTGATCCCTCGAATTTCCCTAATTTTTTTGAAAAACGATTTGACGCACCGTCCCTATGCGTAATTCTCTTTGAAACTTTTCAAATCTTCTTTCAAATTCAGAACGTTCAAATTTTCCGTAAAAAGATCTGCGTTTCTCGTCGCAAAATCATCGCCGGACTTCCGAGGAGTCCGTAATGACGATCGAGTACAAACAATTTCCCTCGTAAATGAAAAATATCTACAAAATCTACGAACCCGTTTTCGTAGGAGTCAAGGATCGAATTCTCAAAGCGAACGTTTCATTTTCGTCGGACTCGTCGCGCGTCGACTTCTCGTTTCGCTAGATCGACGTAAGGTCGCGGAGTAGACGAACAGTTTTGTAAAAATTCCTACCCCCAATAAAACTCTCCGAGCATTGTCTCCGGTTTTTCCGAGGGCAAGGATAATGGTGCTCTCTTCTCCTTGCGCTATGTTATTTTCGTCCGTAAGAGAATCGAGACGAGAACTCGTGCGCGATGACGAAGCGATTTTTTAAAAATCCGGACGAGGTCGTTTTTTGCCTTTTAGAACGAATGGAAGATTTTTCAACAAAATTTACGAAGAGTGAATAATTCTTGTACCGTTTAAAGCCAGCAAATTTTGATCGACGTTCATATATTAAAATAAAATAAAATCGTCTCTCGTTCAATGTCGCGATTTCGTGATTTCGCAATTTATTCCACCTGCGCACCACCTCGAGGCAAAGATCTCGTTTCACATGCGCGAGGCACCATTCGCTCGTAGGCATTTATTTCGTACACCAGACTTCCTTAGATGGATTTCGCTCGAAATTTTCCGGTTTACCTTCGTCCTTTCTTCCGTTCGTGGCTTAAAAAAACAAAAAAAAAACAAGAATCTCGCGCTACCCCGCTCGAGCACGAGACTGACGAAATCGTTTCTCTTTCACTCGTTAACGTTCGCCACGTGCGTCGATTAGCAGTCATTCGTTCGGTATTTTACTAACGTTCTCAGATTTTTATCTTGGAACGAGACAAGACCGATTTTTTCGTCGATCGAACGCGCGAGATTTTGTCTTTTTTAACGATTTTTAAATCGAACGATCGCCAAGACCTTTAATCTTTGACATTGTGGTCGTAAAAAAAATCGTCCTCGATCGTTACGTGGGTCGCGAATCTCGATCTTCAACCGCGTAATCGATGAAAATTCACCGGAAGACGATGACAAAGTCGCGATTTCAAAATCGTCATCTTTCCCGGTATATTTCCTTGGCTAATTTCCCCTTCGTTTCTCTCTCTCTCATCCTCGTACTTTTCTTCGCGAGCGACTAAGTAGGTATAATATCGAGGACTAATCGCGGAAACGAGCGATCTCTGGCCCAACTCGAACAGTCAGACCGGTATTTATCTCTCGATGACGAACGAGACCTCGTCCATTCATCCCTCTCCCTTCCCTCCCGCACTTTTATTTCGTCACGATGAAAAATGACATTGAGAATTTGAAGCGAATAAAAAGAAAAAGAAGACAAAAAACACACACAAAATCGGTCGTTCGATTTTTTTTTTCGTCTCGATCAAACAGATTTATTTTTAACCACGAAATATTCGTTCGACGTTTTGATTGCGAATATTTTATTTTGGTTTTTTTTTTATTTTCATCTGAAATTCGTTTACATAACGCGCAAAATAATTTGTACGCAAAATTCTTACGATGAAAAAAAGAATCGCGATGACCGCGCGTATAAATCGAAAAATATCGCGGCAAATCCACCGCGCATTCTACACGATACGCACGAATTGGCGCGGAGGATTGCGTCGTCATCGTCCTCTTCCACGTTGCTTTTAGACTTTATAGTTCATGTGCGAAAAACCTGTTTTTCTACTCGACGTTTCGCGATGTAGAAGCGTCGAACTGGAACTCCGGATCTTTCCGTTCGTACGCTTTTGCCTTTGTTTGTTTTATTTAAGTCGAGGGAGAAACTACTTTTGGTTTTTTTTTTTCGTCGGTACGTTTTACATAGGGATGAACCTATAACGAGAAAAAATGTAAAAGCGGTCGAGAAATTTTCCATCGCGCGGGAATGCGGTCGTCGGGAAAAAAAACAAGAAAATCATCGTCGCGAATTCGTTCGATCGGCGACGAAAGAATCGATCGTGAAATTCACGTTTTTCACGCGATTAAAATTTTCACGTACGAATTAAACTTAAGGAAAACAAAAATTATACATCAAAGACGTTTAAACTTGAATTTAGCGTCGAGAATTTTCATACGATACGAAATTTTCGCCTTTTTTTGTTTTTTTTTTTTCATTAATTTGAGAAATTTTGAGAAATTCTCGAAGCACTTCTTTCAACTCGGGCTGGGACGAAGATCGGCAGGATCGTCACTCTTCTATCGATCGTTACGTAAATCAGGACTCGAAGGTGTTAAAGTACACGAAGACAAACAAGAGACAAACAAACCAAAGAAAAAAAAGAACAACAAAAAAAAACTCGTACACCTGTACGAGTCTCGTGATCGCGTAAGTGAATTACGAGGAAAATCAGTCACGAAGAGAGAAAATGACAGAGTTCTCGTTGTTCCAATCGTATAAATTAACAGGAATGAATAAAAATTCAACGTCGAACAACAACAAAACCCACTACGCGCGCGCGCAATAATTCAGAAGATTTCGCCCGGATTTCAAAGAATCACGTTATGTTGTTCCCGAAGATAAAATTTTCCATAAAATTCAAATTAAATTTCAACCCCGATTTGTCCCGCCAAAAAAGAAAAACAAATCAAAATAAAAAAGAAATAACATCGCATTCTCTCGCTAATTCTAATCGTAGATTCGCATCGGGGTGGGGGAAAGTCCGGCACGGGACAGGAGAGAAGGAAGAACGCGAGAAAAGAAATTGAAAAAAAGCCCTTTGCGTCGTATAACGTGTTATCGTGACGCGGAGCGGGCCGGATAGGATGTTGTTGTTCAAAACACATTCTTGGGTTCCCCGGTAGTTCGTCGTCACTGGTCCCGTGCAACAGGCAACAACCTTGGGGTAAGAGTTTACTCGTGCCATCGTCAACATTGCACCCGCGGGACACCGAAGTGGAACAAGTTTGCCTCCACGTTTCTTCGGATACTTTAAAGACATACTATATATATATATAATACCTTTATAATAGAAATAAACTAATTAAGCTTTTAAGTTCATGCCTTAAATATTATATATATATATATAATATTTAAGGCATGAACTTAAAAGCTTAATTAGCTTATTTCTATTATAATAATTAATATATTACAAATTTCTATTTCTATATAATATTTAAGGCATGAACTTAAAAGCTTAATTAGTTTATTTCTATTATAAATATTTCTATTGTAATAGAAATAAACTAATTAAGCTTTTAAGTTTATTTAAATTATAAAGGTATTATATATATATGTGTGTGTGCGTGTAAGTATATATATATGTATATAAGATGATGAATAAGAGTAGAGCTGGAATCTGGGAAAGTGAACGCAACTCCGCGCCTGCGCAACTTTTCCACATTGGACCATCGCACGCGCGCATACCGACACCTAAATCTACCGTAACCTTTCGATAGACTTGCAAAATTTTCACGAGATTTCAAAACATTTTTGTTTTGTTTACGAACCAACCGTAGCTATACACAGAGGCGTGACTTTCTGAACTTTCGGCGAAATGTGATCGATCGTAGTGATAATAATAATTATATTTATTCCGGTTTTCATTGATGCCTTAAATGGAAGGTCTTTTCGCGGGGGAAACAGCGGAGGAGAAGGTTCTTGCGCACGGATCGATCTCGTCGAAGAACCCACCGTTGCACACTCGACGATTATCGAAACGGGGTCAAAAGTGTAATTTTGTACGCAAGATGAAAAAATTGATTTTTTTCTTTTTTGGTAATTTTTATTTTAACTTACAATTTATTGTAAGTTAAGAATTAATTGGAAGTTAACTTACAGTTTATTGTAAGATGTTATTCGATAAATTAATTGTTTTGGGGATGATTCAAGAAATATTTTGATACATCGTCGTACGAACACGGTCGGCGGAATTTTATTTTCCATTTTCCGGGCGTTCACGTAAGAATATTCTCGGGAATCGGTTACGAGAGTACGGTGGAACGAAACGACAAAAAAAAGAAAAGAAAAAAATGAAACGTCAGATTCATCGATGTCTCGGTTTTTGCAATAATATGCATGATTCGCGCTCGGTTTGTAAGACGTCACCGGAGAGCAATCAACGTTGCATTTTGCCGCTCGAGGGAGAATCGGGTTTGCGAATATTCGCGAATCCGTTTATTTTATTTTATTTTTTCTTGTTTTTCTTTTATCCGCGTTCGTATGATATTAGGCGGCTAAAGATAGCCGCCTAATTTGTATTTTCGACCGAGAGCCGCGCGCTATGACGTATTTATCGCGACGAAAGATCGCGTGAGTTCGATTCCTTGCCAGATTGTAAAAATCATCGGGATATTTATGATTTTATACATACATATATATATATATATATTAGAATTTCCTTTTCTTTTTTCTCAATTTCCGAATATACGACAAAAAAAAAGCAGTCTCTACCGTTTTACAACAATTTTATCGATATTGTAGCACAATTAATAACAATTTGAATATTTCATATTTCCGATTGTTTTTTTTTCGTTTTTTTTTTCGTAAGATCGTTTCGCATGAATTGCCGACGCGTAATTAAGTACGCGCTAGGAAACATTAATCAATAATAACGTTGTACGACCTTCGCGAATTGTTGATTTCCAGATCGATTCCAGATAAAAAATTCGTACAATTACAATCGAATTAGAATGATCGACGAGAATGTTCACGGTCGAGATAAACTACGCACGGCCGATAAAAAACAATTTGTACAAAACATCGAAAAAATATATCGAATTTGTCAGAAACGAGAATTATTCGAACAAATTTTGGTATTTTTTGATTCAACTTTTTTTTTTCTTTTTCGTTAAAAAAATTCTGCTCCGCTTTCACGGAATCGTCCGTAAAACAATAAACGCTCGACATCTCGATGACTGCATAGAAATGAAAAATGAAGAAAAAAATGATGGAAAAAAAAAATAGAAAAAATATCGACAGTTGCGTGATCATGAACGAAGCAACAATATTTATACGATAGTTTCCTCGCCAGGCGTCGATTAAAAACTTGGTCTAGAATTAATTCTTATTTACGACGGCCATATAACCAATCAATGGTAGCACAGAATAGAGAAAAATAAGAAAAAAAGAATGTCCCGATCGCCGGACTCTCCCTGCAACACTTATCAAACAGTAACGCGCAGTACGGAGATGACTTTATCATAATTTTTTGTATCGCTCGGCTTCAAAATTACGAAAAATTCTTCGTTTCCCTGAATAATTAAATTTATTTCATTACGTACGAAAAACAACAAACAAACAAAAAAAACTCGCGCTAGTGCGACGTAGTTATCCAACGATTTTGATGTTTAATCGACTAAATTACGAAAATTCATTATTTCTCCAAACGATAACGAGATTCTCTTATCAAATTTTTTTGGCGACGTTTTAAGGAAAATTAATCACGAGTCCTTTTGGATTTTTATTAATAAATTGTCGAAAAAAGGCGAGAAGACACGAAGACAGGAAATTCTCGCAATAATCGGTCGCGAGTTGCTGCTGCTTCGGTTCTTGTCGATTTACACGATCTCTGACTCTCGAACTCGGATCTAGGGGTTATCTTCGTTGAACCAATTAAAAGAAAAAAGTAAAAAATGAAAAACTATCATCTGAAAAAAAAAGAAAAAACGAAGTTAGAAACGCATCTTTTCCTACTTTCTCAGTCGCACTCGGGCCTTAGACGGTGCCGAGCACATGTCGGGGTTAGATACGAGACGGGCGAGATCGCGAGACGCCTGTACATTCTCGTATTTATAAATACGTCCTCACGTTTTCGTCGACTTTCATGGACTTTCGCGTAGACGCTTTCGATAAGACCGAGTCACGTTGAACTCGAGTTAATTCCTCGTTGATAAAATACACGTGACCGTTTTTCCGATCGAAGCCTCGTGCAAATTCCAACGATCGGGCGCAAACGAAAGAAAGAAAAACAACAGTATTTTCTTTTTTTTTGTTTGTCTCGAAATGAAATTTCCGATGATTTGTTTGTTATTGTTTGATTTACAAAATTGCCACATCGTTAAATCGATCGTGAAGAGAGAGGGAGAGAGAGAGTTTGATAATTAATCGTACTTTTAATTGGCCTTTTCGTTGAACATCAACATTGTTTCCATACGTCGCAATTTAATTTCAACCAACGGTTAAATTTCGTTCATTGTGCAATAACAAAAAAATCATACAATTATAAAACTCGTCAGGACAACAAAATTACGAATAGGCGATTTTTATCGTTCGATCGTCAATGGCGTTTCTAAATAGCGGTTCGATTCAAGTCCGTTCGTAATGAATTGCGTGAAACAAAAATGTAATGGAAAATATAAAACAACGGTAACAACGACAATACAACGAAAGACAAAAAATAAATGAGGCAAAAGCGATACGTCCTCGGCCTCGTCCGAAGCTCGGAGTGCGTTGAGCCGCTCGTAGGAGAACAAGCGGCGTAATAAATGGAGCATACGCGTGGTGACGTTAATTGGCACGTTCGATAAGGGTCTTGAAGGTGAACGGCCATAGGATTTTTCTTTTTTCTCGATCCATTGGAATTTACGCGAATGCATGGGGTTTTTTGCTGGCTTCGGCGCGGAAACAAAATGAGTGCTAATTTTGGTGCCAGGGCCTTTGTGGTCTCTCGCTTATGAACACACACACACATTTATGTATATATATATATATATATATATATATATATATATATATATATATATATATAACATATATTTATATATTTGATATATATATATATATATGTACGTACTCTTTAATTATCCGATTGCGAATCGTTGAATATCGAATCCTCGATTATTATCCCCGTGCGTGTAATTTCTGACCGATCGACCAAGGACACATCGATTACATACGTAATAATATATCTCGAATTTCTCAAGAGTGCGGTAGGTTATCTTTGCTGTAGGGTACGACACAAAAAAGTGATTTAAATGATAATTTTTTAGCCGAGTAACGATAATGCGAAAATTGAATTCGTTTGACGTGCAGCAAGTTATTTGCTCGAAAAAAGGACGAGCACGCGAGGAAACAAGTTCATTTTTGACGATGTCGAAAAATCGGCATGGTAATTTTAATAAAGGTGACGTCATGAGAGAAACATTAATTAATGGGACAGGTGTGCGGTGGATTTCCGATGGTCCGATGGTTAATTATGATTCTTTCACTGTGTGGAATTTCGAGAGAGTCTCTCTATATTTATCCATTAATTTTCCACGAGATTTGCGTCATGGATTTTAGGTTGAGATATTGGCACGAAGACTTTATATTTATTTTATACTTATGGGCATGATCGGTCATGGTAAAAACCCGCAAAAGTGTGATAGGTGCGAAGGATTGCGAGGCTTGAAAGTCAAGGTTGAACGTGTAATTATGTGAGACGGAAACCTTTCTCGAGCTATAACTGTGAGTTCATAATTCTTTCGTAGGATATCGCACCGTTAATCGATCAATGCCTGTCAATCACGGTCACAGTGCTCGAGAGCTGTGAGTGACTCGGGATCTAAATCGAATGAAATTCGTTGAATCGATAGTTTTGTTGACCGAGTTATAAACTTTCCCATTTTTTTCCCCAAGATCGACGATTTTTCGTCGAATAATCGTTTAACCGATTTGTCAATTCGTCAATTTACCGATTTTTCGATCGATCCAATAAGCAATTTATCCATTAACCGATTTATCGATGAATATAATTTTTTTATTGCCTTAATACCAATTAATCATTTCTTTTCTCTGGTATATACGCTGATTGCTTTTTAAGTGCGGATAATTCTTTGTTCCGGTTCAAAGACCCGGTCGTTCGAACCGTCCGGAGCAATAGACGTCGCTTCAGCGCGCAAAAAAATAAACAATTTCTTCTTCGGCTCGCGAATTTAATTCCCTCCCTGCGAACGCTCCAAGGGTTATTCCACCCTCCGGCCAGTTTTTGCCGCTTTCTTTACAGACATTAAGATTCCCGGGAATACATCGCGCTCGCGTTAATTTGCATTTTATATTGCGCTCGCGTGATCTACGGTTGGGATTTCATTGCACTTTGCGAGTGTCATTTTTTTTAATTATCGCCCAGCCCCTTCCCTCGTTTTCCATCTCCTGAATACCCGTGGTCCTGGCATCGTAAACACGAAGCGTTGAACTTCGTGACGTTCGAAAATCTCGGAACAAAAAACAGAAAATTTTATTTTTATTTTTACAAAAAATCGTTTCGCGGTCTCGCCTGGTCAATTTCACGAAAAGCTCGCGAAACTGCCCTGCCCCGCTGGAAACTTTCTTAGAACGACTAACTCGTAAATATGCCAACTTTATGATTCACAAATTTCCTTCCCCGACAACGAAAAATCCGTTTTAAATTTGAAAATCAAATTTTGTATTCTACTTTCTAGGAAAAAAAAAAAAAAAAAATTCTCGGAATTAGCCGATTAAATCGGAATTCGGGAATTAGATGGATAACTTTCTCTTCGATGATCGCTAGTGACCTTAATGCTCTTTTTTTCAGCTCGATTATTTTGATGGAAATTTACCGTGTTATACGAGCCTTTATTGTCTTTATTGTCCCGCGCACTGTATCGTTTTTTCGGGGTTTTGCCTAAATTTGAAAACGAAAACAACGACAAAAGAAAAAGATAAATGTTAGATTGGGCAAGGTCGTCGTCAGGATCGTTCCATAGGTCGCACACGGTGCTTCAAATATTCCGTTGAAATTGCACCCTTGCCACTTCGGTGGTTCGACGATTCGAGATAAAATGGCCGTAGCGTTAATTCGCGAGCCCAAATGGCTCTCGTCGCATCGTGCATAAATTTCGCGTTCGTCCTTTTTTTTCTCTTTTTAAAGATGCCTTCGGTCATCTCGTTTCTACAAAGAAAAATCGTTGTCGTGGAATCGACCGTAGCGATTTTCTTAAATCGTTTCACGATACGAACTAAGAAGCGAAAATTAAAAAAATCTTCTAATATCAATAAATTTTCACCTCCGCCATCGCGAAAAATTCGCTTTCGTTTTTTTCTTCATTGTGGAATTCGATCGAAGACGCACGCGATGTCAGTCGTTACTCGCAATATTTATCGACCGCGAATGAATTAAAAGGTGAAAAAAATTCTCGTGATTGGCTACGTCGCGTAACGTCTACCGATCGTCAGCGTTCGCGGAATGTCTTCGAAATTAGTTAAAAAAAAAGCAAAGAAAACAAGTCTAAAGAAAAATTCATATAAATACGAATGGGCAAAAATGGGAAAGGATCGTTGGTTAATTAGCGCGTTCGACCGTGGATCGTGATGGTGAGACGATCGATTCGCACGATTTTTTTTTATTCGATCGATCGAAATTTTTTTAAAAATTATCCCTCGTGCTTTTTTTTCGCATCTTCCTCGATTCTTTTCCTTTTTTCAACGACGAGACTTATATGACGTTACGATCGCAAACTTGATCCTGATTCGCGGTGCGATGATGGATCGTCAATATCGAATTCTCCGAGAAACAACGAAGATCGTTATTCGCCCCGAGGGTTTCGCGTGCTCGGCTGCAATTAATCACGAAACGTTACCAACATTGTGTCGTTCCTCGCTTCATTTACAGGCACGAATGTTTGCACCTCTGGAAAAATAATTACGAGGAGGTATCGATTATCTTACGTACCCGACGATTTTCCGCAATTTTCCTCACGAGCCCCGGGAGGTCAACCGATTTATCCAATTTCGCGTTGTTTATCATTCGTCTCTCGTCATTTTTCGTTTCGTTGCATCGAACGTCGGATAAAATGCGCGGCGGGACGATCGTGAGAAAAAAAACACACACAGGCACAAAAAAACGTTATCGATCGACGATTACCGATTTTAGAAAATACGAGATTTATTCAACGTTTCGCGACACTGCGACATAATTCCGCAATTCCAAATCCACTTTATATTCTTTTCATCGACGTTTTTTTCTCTATCTTGCGTCTATTATTTTACGATAAAAAAACAGTTGAGAAGAGATGGAGAGAGAGAAAAAAATGGTTTAGTGACACTAAGTGTCCAATCGACCGTTCCTGATTTTCGAATCGCACGAGAGAGAGAATTAATTACTCGTCGCGCCTCGACGGTCCAAAGATCTCTTTTGATGAGAATAAACGAGTAGAAAAAAAAACACAACGGATGAGTTACGTGCAAGAACCGGGGAAAATCCGACAATCACTCTCGCGCTTTTTAATCACTCGAGAGAGAGAGAGAGAGAGAGATAGCGAGAGAGAGAGAGAAAGAAAGAGAGAGGGAGGTGGGTGAGGGTTGAGAAAAAAATCAGACGATAGACTGTGATGCCGGTATTTTCTCGCTTCTTCGTTACGCATAATAATCGAGCAAGGTGATAAGACGTACCTGTGACGAATAAACTCAACAAAAACAAAAAGAAATACGAGACAGGAAGGAACAAAAAATTATCGAGCGTCGACCAATGATTTTTTGTCCCTTCGTATTTATGAATTTTGCACTGTTTCGTCGTTTGAATGAAGATGGGGAGGGGGAAGAGCGCGTGCTCGTCGCGTTATCGACCTTATCGAGAAAAATCGTTACATGTTCGAGATATCGATTAAAATTAAAACTCGAGGATAATACGATTCCTCGCATGAATATCCAACCCGATGACTCTTCGCGAACTTCGTACCCATCGCCAATTACCAGTTGGCACTTTGAGCCAATTATCGTGGTCGGAACGATTTGCCGCGCATGGCACTAGGGAGCACGCACGGCGATACGCTCGCAATTATTAAATTGAACGAAGAAAGGATAAGTGTCGCGTGACGCGATTTCCGGATCGGTGGAATTCTCGCTAAGGCGGAAAAATTTATTATCTCGCGAGATATTATATATGATTATGGATATATAAATTATCGATATTTCGCAATAATGCGAGAGAGATCGGTTACGAGTGAAAAATTAATCGACTTCTCGAGGATTTTACGATATATAAAAGAAAAAAAAAACGGCGCGATTACAAAAAATTTATTTTCTCGACTTATCCGATTGTAAAATAAGACGATAACGCGCATTGGATTCGGCGAGTAAAAAATCTATCGTAGGAAAAAACATTCGACTCGAGGATATTATTATTTTGATTTTTATCAAAATTTATTCGTGAATTTGCTTCGAGAATTTTTCGAGTATTTTTTGTTTGTTCGTTGTTTTTTCGTTCACTTTCAAGGATTTTAGGAGCAAATATATTGGTTGTCTCTCGATAAATCGAGTCTGATGAGAAAAGTCTCTTTGTCGTGGCTAAATATAAGTACGAAGAATCTTTCGATCGATCGGACTCGTCGTTTCGTTCGAGGGATCGCCGCACCGTGACCTCCCACTAGTCACGTTTTGCTACCGCAAGAAATTTTTACGATAGATAGTACGCTATAAACGCGTATGAAACATATTTATCCACATGTTGGCGATCGATGCAAATTTAACCGAGGAGAGGATATTTCGTATCTCGACATGGCGAGGTTCGATGTTGATAATTTGCGTCTTCGGGCATTACGTAAGATTCGAATGAATTTGAAATTGGCATCGACATTGAATTCAATGCTGATTCTTCTCGTTCGAGTGTTTTCTTGCCAAAAAAATATTCAAATTTGGACAAAAAAAAACATTAAAAAGAAAAAAAAGAAAAAATAATAATCGATAATATCAATTTTTTGATACTCACGATTACGTGGAAGGGAATACTAATTCGCGAGAATTTGCCACTCTCACCGTGCTGATCCTTCCCTCGTTATCGTCCTTATTTATCGTTCTATTTCTTTTATCGCTTTTTTTTTCGTCCGAATTTTGCACTTTACTTTGTTTTTTGTTTTTTTTTGAGTTTAGGATGAGCCAATTTCGTCCATTCTCTCGTTTTTTTTCTCGCCATAGTCCATCGCGACTCTCTCGTCTTTCCCCCGTCCCAACTCGGAAAGCTCCATCAATTGTTTTCACGCCCCTTCCGGATCCTTAATCCCGTAACGACTCCTCCGTCTCGTTCCGAAATCGCTCGATTTCGGAAAGAATAATATCGTTACGTAATTAATACTTTTTTCTTTTTTTTTTTTAATTGACAGAAATTATATAGTTCGTTCGAACCATTTTTCTTACCCCCGCAATGTCAAAATGTCCATAACATCGACAAGTTAATAGCAAAATTAACAAAATTGATAATTGTAAAAAAATATGCAAAAAATTGTGAGTTTTGTTAAGAAAATTTCAAACTTTCTTAAAAAAGAATTATACGAAAATATATCAACGGGTCCTGCGAATACTCACGAAATTCTGATTTTCCCGTGTAGCAGAACATCATCGTTCTCGATTCGTAATCCCGCTTGACGAAAAAAATACAACTCGCGAGAAAAAAAAGCAACGAGTTGTCGAAAATTTTCTTTTTAGCAAAGCAAGAAAAAAAACCCCGAAATTCGATGAAATTCTTTAGCACACGCGACTTTTTGATACGTTCATTATCGAAATAGGATCCTGAATTTTTCCGATGACAGAGTGGACGTCGACGAATTGTTCGTAAAACGATTCGACCGACCCGGTCCACGAATGATCATTCACAACTGATGATGATTCTCCTCTCGGGTCTTCGTAGCGATCTCGTAGACATGTGAAAAAAGCATGAATGCCCTCTTCGTCTCACTCTTGGCATCTTCGCTTCACGATAATGTGAAATTTTTCGTTTTTTTTAAATTTTTTTCATCGATACCAGTCCCCGCTTTCAGAATCATGAGCGAAAGATGGAGAGAGAGAGAGAGATAAAGAGAGAGGGAGAAATGGTGATAAGGGAAGTCGCGTCGAACGGGTTCTATCAGTAAAATATTCAACGATTAGAGAATGGGAAGAAGTACGATGGGCATTTAACGAGCGAAGTATTATCTAATTAGGTCTGAGAGGGTTACGTTTTTTTTTATTTCTTTATCAAGAGCAACAAAAATACGAGAGTAAGAGAGAGAGAGAGAGAGAGAGAGAGAGAGAGAGAGAGAGAGAGAAAGAGGGAGAGAAAAGACAGTGAGGGAGAGGGAATAAGAACTTTTTTTAATCGACAATCTAGCAGACCAAAGAATGTCATCATTAATCGTCATTAACGAAGAAAATCACGTTACTCACAGTCAAGGTACAATGTTATGATAACAGTGAATCGAGTGTCTCTCGTCTTCGCGAACCCGTTGCCTCTATTAATTATTCTCGGAGTAGGATTATTTTCGAATAATAAAGAAAATCATAAATTTTCAATAATTTATCACCGATTCCTTATGACGCATTTGATACGATAAATAAAAACTAATTTATTATTGAATTATCGTAGCGTGTTTTATTCAACTTTTGATTTACGTTGAAATTTTGGAAACGACCAGATATTTCTGAATAATATTGGGAATATAAACAAAAAAAATTTATTTCCGTCGAGCGAATGTTCGGGGCTTTATTTTTGCTCTTTTTTCGCGGTATCAGCGCCGATGATCGTAGGATATGGCCTAATATCAGGTTTTTCTCGTTTCACATTCTATCGTTTTTTATTGTATCATCGTCCTCGACTCTTTGATTTGCTTTCACGGATAGGAACCGTTGTTTACCGTCGGTGTTATCTCGTAAAATTTCTTCCCGTTATCGAGCTTCTGTCGTCTTCTGTTGAATTTTATCTCGTTGAAGTTTCTTCTCCCGTTTCGTTAGTAGATAAAGTCATTTCTCCGCGTCTCGTCGCTGCGATTTCATTCACGTCCTGCTTGGTCAAGGATACATCTGCGGAGAGAAGAAAAATTAACGTTGGATCCAACGAGAGTCGCTCTGTACTTAGAAAATATTATTTTTCCAAGTTTTATTATTTGGGAAAGTTTTTCTTTTTATGAGTGGAAGATTTTAGGGTTGACGTATACGAATACGAGAGGATTTAAAAAGTGGATGTCGTTGAAGCGTGGACGGAATATCAGATGTTCGTTAAACATCCTGAAATAGATGACCCGGGAGGTAAGTAAAAATAAATTAAACGATAACAGGGTCGGCGTTTGCATTCTTTCGTCATTCGGGACGATGCTTGCAAATTTTTATTCATTTTTGCTTTTTTTTCGTCGTAAATGACGACAGAGTAGCTCGGATGACACGCTCGTTGTCCTAGGACGAGGTCTTCTTTCGTAATCCCGCGTACTGCGGCTTCCACAGTCCGTCGCCTGGCGGACTCGAAAGATCGTTTGATCTCTTCATTGCGAGCGAGACGACGATAGTCTCGAGGTGTGCGAGTGGGTTTATCGACGATGATGGAGGAGACTCGACGTCTCTTAAGAGCACTCGAGATTTGATTTGATTTGAATTTAATTAATGAATCACGGTAATTAATCGATTCAAATATTTTGATTTATTAAGAATTATTTAAGAAAATCGATCGATTAATTTTCCTTTTGACTTTTTTTTATCGATAATTCATGGAATTTTTTATTATTTTTATGTTTTTTTTTTAATTGATTTCTAACCTGTTAGATCAATTCGGCTATCGAACGAGCAAATGGAATTCTCGCAGTCGATGTCATCTTTTCGACTCGTTCGAACATTGAGCTCGAATTCTTTGTTTTTTCTGACTTTCGAACACCAGAATTCACCCTTGGCTGTTTTTTTTCGACGTCCTGCTGTCGCTGCCTTCGTTTTTTCCATTCCCTTATCTTCCTCGGTATCAGCACTTTCATCCTTCTCTCCCTCTGTATCCTCAATATTTTTCGGCTCTTCTTCCAATTTTTCTTTTTCGTCTTTCGTCTTTAGTTTTTTGTCCATTAGTCGAATCCTCTTCTTTCGCATTTTTGGTTCGTCGTCTTGAAAAGAAAAAAAAAATTACATTTAGATGAAAATTTGGAGAAAAAAAGTAGGAGCTCCGGTTACCCGAGTCGCAGGGTTCTTTTCGTGAAATCCTCAATATTTTCTCCTCCGATTCGAGTTTCTCGATCGCTGCAGCCTCGAGAAAGCAACGTATGTGACGCGAGTCCATCGAATATTTGTCTCTCTCCTCGATCGAGGGCTTTATGCGTCCCATAGTTTCTTCCTTCCACGAAATGACTTTCGGTAGCTTGTCCGCTCTGTAAGATCGTTTCCCGTCGCATTTTCGTTCTTCTTCGAGCACCTCGTCGTCTTCCTCGCAATCATTTTTATTCCCACGCTTGTTCCTCTCTTTCGCCTTTTTTCCTAATTTTCTCGCCGCTAATCTTCGTTGCTCCTCGCGATATTCGCAACACTCGACACCACGTTGACGAGACATCGGTCGGTTGATCAAAATTCTAAAATTACATCGATTCCTCAAAATAATTTTTTAATTTTTCAAATTTTTTCAAATTACTTCGTCATAAAAATTCGATTTTTTTCGTTCGACCGTATGTTTCCTTCACGAGGAAGAAATCTGGCGATAAAACGATACACGTGTTGCCAAAGTGCATATTACGCGCTTCATGACGATCGATAAAAACGTATGACGTTGCATAATAGAGTCGAGAAAAAGAAGAAAAAAAAACAAAAAAAAACAGAAAACGAACGTAAGCACACGACGATTGGTTTCTATCGCCTAACGTCTTTGTGCTTTATACAGCGAACATTACATTCGGAGTACACGATTCGCGTTCATGCGGGTATGATGGTTAGTGACTTTATGCATCGTGTGTACAACGATCGTTCATGCCACCTTGCTTACTACGCTTGAGCGTATTACCTCCCGTTAACTTTCCTCCGGCCCGAAGAGGACCCGAGGAGTCGCGAACGACCCGAGGTCGTTCCATTTAGCATTTCTGTCGCGGCCATTGTACCGAATATCACCGTCGAGAGAGCCTTAATGGCTCTCGATTTTGCAACTTCGTGAACGAAATTCCGATTACAATTCCAAATTGCCAATTAGCGGGACAAAAATAATCTCATTAACATACAATGAATATCGCTCGATCGAAACGTCAATCAATTTGATTAAAACGAATTTCTTTTTAACGAGATAACGATTTATCGAATTTTAATGAATTTTTATTTCAAGCGGGTATCGTGAATTTGTCTTTTATACCAAATATGGTGAAAAGATATTTTGCCTTACCACTTTGGGATTAATTCAGCAACGATGTCCTTCTTTGGTGCACGAAATGCACTCGAGCACAATTATTTTTGTCGTAAAAAAAAATGTTCTCTCTGTTTTTCTCTCTCTCTCTCAGCCATCGCGAATGTTAAACGCTCGTTTAAATTGCGATTTAACGAGGCAAAGGACCTCGCCCATGATTCCCATTAAGCCATTTGGATTACTTACGGGAGAATAATGTTTTATTATAAGTCAGAACAATTCTCGTCGTCCTATAAAACATTTTTATGGTTAATTTATACGTTTACAACGTATTTTTTGTTGTTGTTGTTCAGTGACGTTAATTTTGTAAAACCCGCGTGAACTCGTCCGTTGGCTAATTTACGACGGAATCGCGATTGTCTGATTTTTTGTTTTATTTGCGAACCAGGACCCGGTCCAAAACGGCGTTCATTTATTCAAAGTTCGGCCTCGATCGTTCTCGTCTCGTTGACGAAAATGTCAAAAATTCCAAGTGAGCAAAGAAATCCCAGTTTTTAAGCGGCCCTCGTCATGGACGAAATATTCTAGACGACGAAATTTTTCTGAACGTGTGAGTATTCGAATTGGCAAACTAAGAGTATCGAAAAAAGAAAATAAAAAAAAAAACTTGCCGTTATCCTTGAACGCGTCAATCACGTTTCTCGCATTAAGCGTCGTTATTGCGCGATAACCGGAAGTCTCGCGACAGTTTCACACATACAAATTGTTTTTCATCGAACGATACGATTCACGAGAGCCCTGTTCCCCTTTGACGAAAGATGGTGCGAAGGAGTCGATCAAGATGGGAGATAGAAGAGTCGACGTTGATAAAAAAGGTCAACCGGAAGTTATCGAGGAAACGTCCGAGAGACGCGAGAGACTCCGTGAGCTCTGCGAGTGTGACGGATTACTCGAGGACGAAGAAGTCCTCGCGCACGGCAGGATAATCCGTGATGTCGACCAGGCCGCTGATAACGTCTCGAGCTGCGACGAGGTCGACGAATTTCTCGAGGACGAGCATCGCAGACTGAACGATATTTTGAATCTTCCGGTCGACACGTATTCCTTGACTCTGATAAGCCCGAAACTTCCGACATGCGTGAAACACGGCGTACGATCCGGTCTGACTCACCACAAGATGGACAAGTTTTCGCCGCTCTCACGAGGATTTCAAGTAAAATATACGAGTTAAATCTTCGTGACGACGCCATTTTGCGTATAGCGGCCATTTTGTCATTTAACGATTAGACGTAAATTCGCCGCGACGATCGGTTCTTTACTCGATCGTTGCACGTTGTCAGGGTCCGGCGATCGCGATCGCTGCTTTTGCGACGACGGCTTTGACGAAGGCTCGTTGCTGGAACGAGATGATGATCGATCAGATCGTTGACGACGGTGACACGTATTACTGCGAATCGTACGATCGTCACCACCGGGACGATCGCAAGACGTTCACGATTCTCGATCTCGACAAGGATCTCATTATCCAGAAGACTCACAGAGTTTTCGTCAACGTCGAAGAACCCGCGTACGCCGGCACGTTTCGCTCGAAAAATCCAACGAATCTTCATCTCGTCAAAGGTTTGGAACTCTTTTTCAAACGATACGACGCTGGCGTGCTAGTCTCGCCGGTGCTCAATATCGCCATCTGGCGGGACGCCAAGTACTTCAACATCTTCGACGGTCAATCGCGTAGGGACAATCTTCTTCCCACTACCGACGATTCTGGTGCTGCGAAGTTGATTCTCGTGCGTGATCTTACGGGAGTTTTGTTCGTGATCCTTGAAAAAAGTGGGGTTAAGAATGAACATTTTGTTCTTTATGGTGTCGGTGTCAGAGGGATTGAAAGGTTGCCCTTGAAAGAGGACGATCCTGAAGAGCCGGATAAATCGGTTGGAAAACCGAAGAGACGACCCAGTGGTTACAAGATCCAGGGTCAATATCGAGCTTTGGTCCAAGGATCTTTTCATCTTAATCACGATCTTGTGCCCAAAGAGCTTCGAGCTCGTGGCCACTTGATGATCGCTCTAGCTGCGTTGATCTACTCGAGATTGATCCAGGCTAACAAATGGACGAGTGCTTTGATAGATTTGATTTTCAACCAAGCTCACATTTATCTCGTCGATCTTGCCAGAGTCCTGGAGAAAAAGCTTGATGACACCTTCGAGCTGAAGATCGACGACGTGATGGGTGATATTGTCCTGGGAGTTTACGCGGCGAAAATCAATGTACGCGTCAATGTCGTACCGGGTCAGGCGAAAAAAGGAAAAGCGACGATAGATACTGGCTTCAGGGATTTTTTCAAATCGAATAATTTAGGTGTTCTCGAGATAAAGAAGACTTTCTACGCTGTATGGAACGATGGTGACAAGTATTATTTTCTCGATCCTTTCGCCTGCGACGACGAAGGATTCAGGGTCGATCCTGCTGATCCTGAAAATGTTGCGAAGTACAAGAAGGCTCTGCCTTGCGTGACTATGAACAGTTCTGTGAATGAACTAATCGAAACGATACTGGAGAACACTGGAAACAAGGAGAAGGATCCTTTCATTCTTCATGGGCTTGGTGTGCTCTACGTCAAGACAGGACCGTCTCTCGACACTGTGATCTATCGAGGGAAAAAGACCAATCGTAGACCGCTTCCTCCTCAAGGACCAAAGCCCGAGGAGCTCGATGATTGCAAGATTGTAATGGACATGGTCCCAAGACCACGGCCTGATGCAGAAAAGACTAAAGAGATCTTTTCTCAGTTTCCAGAGCTGATGAAACATGTGGAAGATTACATGATGAAGGACAACGAGCCAACGACTTTTGTCGAAGAACCCTCGAACAAACAGGATGATTCAACGGACGTTGATTTAATGGATAAGGGAGAAGATGAGGATAACGAAGAAGATACATCGGTAAGAGTGGCCGAAGAGGTCACTAACGACGAGACTAATTTAGCTCAAGTGCGTTCTGAAAGCGAAAGAGGTAGCGAAGTGCCAGTCGAACTTGAAACGACACAAGATGAAAATAAACCTGAAGTGTCGAACGAAGAGACATTACTAATTCTTAATGATCTTGAAACGACCTCCGAGCAAGTTAAGTTTATCAAGGGCTACAGTATAATAAATCCTCATCGTCTGATTCTTCATGGTTCAGAGAATTGTCTTTCCGAAAAATTCGAGGAAAGATCACGAGGTAGACAAGGCTTGGCACTTGCTTTAACCGCGATAGCGTACTCTAAGATCAAGGATCTTGAAAATTGGCGAAATGTCGACGTCGATCAGATTCTTCGTGTCGGTGATCAAGCACACCGGGACATCGTGACTTGGATACGTCAGGGAAGTCCGGAAGTTGCTGAAGAATCTGATAAGGACGAAGAGGGTAAAGATGACGAAGCGGAGGATGAGGAAGATGAGGAGGACGAGGAGGAAGAGGAAGGCGAGGAAGCTGACGAAGAAGGGGAGGGAGAAAAGTTGAAGACTTTCAAGGGAGTTCTTAAACCTACCCCGAGTCATATCGAAGTTTCCATGCTTCCTGCGAAGATAAAATTGGGCGATAACAGAGTTACGTTTCTGAAGAAACAGTCCGTGATCGACGGTGATGCTGATCCTCTGGCCAATCTTGGTGAGGCACTCGAGTGTTACTTCGAAAAGTACAACGAAGCGATTCTGGAGAACAGAAGACTGATGTACGGAATTTGGAAACGGGATGACAAGTATTTTGTGCTCAATCCTTACGGCAGTGACGAGGAGGGTTGGAGACAAAGGGATTATCCGGCTTCCCTAGTCGTCACGGATACCATTAACGAGCTCGTCGATCTCTTTCACGCTGTCTTGGAATTCAACGATAGAATGTTTTCCCTTCATTATATCGGTATCGAGACTATTCAACCCGGTGACAAATACGTCGTTCCATTTCCTTTGGAAATTCCCGTGGATGGTCTAGTCGAAAAATTTCGAACGAGATTCTTACCGGTCACTGACGAAGATCTGTTCGTACCTGAAGTGGAGCCTGAAGCGGAAGCTGAGGCAGCGGTCGAAGATGCCAAGAAAGGCGAAGATGGAGAGGATGAAGAGGATGAAGAAGATGAGGAAGAAGACGAAGAGGATGAGGAAGAGGACGAAGATAAGGAACCAGATGAAGACAAGGAAGAAGAGACGGTCGCCGAGCCTGAAAAACCTTTGGAAGATCCGATTTTGGAAATCGAAGAACAAGAATTTCCCGATTCCCCTGAACGTTTGAATTTGTCGCTATTGACAGGAAGCGTGAAAATCGAAGAGGACATTGTGCCGGATGAGAAATCAAGAGAGACGGTTCTTTACGAACGACTCAAATATAGTCATCCACCTCCTTACGTTCTTCCACCGGACAAAGTGCTCTGTGTACTTCTTAACGCGAAAAAAGCCTCGGGCTCCATGCATTCCATCATCTCTCGATTCTCCATCGATTCGAAATTAGCCGTTAAAGCCGCTACGGATCTTACAGTCCCAAAAACCAACGAACCCGCGACCGTAGTGTTCTCCCCCGAGAAACTCTCGAAGATGATCAAACTTCCACCGAAAAAATATCTGTTCTCGAGAATTCCACCGATCGGTATAACTCCGTTGAGAGCGATCAATGAGAAGTATATCCAGGATGAAGACCTTGACAGAGCGATGGAGGAGGAATGTCGCAGGAAGAAGGAGGTGAAAGAACCGGAAGACTTCGTTATTCGAGAAATTCCTGAAGATCCGATCGGCATACGCATAAAACCCGAGATAATTCCACTCGGTCTAACGATCAAGACACCAATTCCGAAGAAAAAGTCGAAACCCTGTGCCGAGCACTCGAAGATCCGGAAGTGTAAGATATCCGATGCTGACAAAGAGGACACCGTGTTGAAGAAGATTTTTTGCGATACCGAGGACGTGGTATTCGACATGTTATTTCCAAATAAAGTTGACACGGATATCGTCGATGGAAGCGACGATCGCGACACGAAGAACGAAGACCCCGAAAATGGCGACGTTGAGGCAAAATCTGATGTAAGAATCAAAATCAATGATGACAAATCGAAAGAACCGGAAGTTCCGGAATTTCTTGGATTTGTGGAAACGGAAGATAACGTTGGTATAATCCAAGCAAATCGGTGTTTGAAGAATCGCGAACAACCGGAAGCCTGCCACTTCAAGGCATGCTTCTTCGCTGCCATTTTGTCGATCCTCGCGAAAGTGTTGATGGACGTGAATAAATTTAGCGGAACGGTCCTCGATCAATTCATCGTTGCTGCTGACAAAATTTATCAACGTACCGGGAAATTACGATACAAGCAGCTTCGATGGTTTTATAATGTCGCGATACTCGATGCCAAGTGCAACGTGATAATGAAACAATCGGTTTACGCCGATCCCGAGAATTGCGAAGCTGACGAATTACCGACGATGCTCAAGTCTTACTTGGATAATAATCAGAGTGGAATATTGGTGTTTGAGAACGCGTCGTACGCTTTTTGGACTGCTAACGAGAAATACTATTTGTTCGATCCTTACGCGTGTGACGACAGAGGGCGCGCTGGTCAAGATGGCTCCGGTTGCCTCTTAGAGTTTTGCGATTTTGAGGTTATGATCGACAGAATCAGAGAGAATAATGGCACTCCGGCCGAAGATCCGTATCGAATATATTCTCTTTCGATCGCTCATATGGAGACGAAAAAGGGAAAGCGACCCAGGAAAAAGCGAAAGCGACGATGTCCAAAAAAAATGTCGGACGAAACGATTCTTGAGGAATCGTTCGAGAATCAGGACGAACCGGATGAAGTCTTTGAGACGAAACGGGAAGTGTCACTGATAGAAATGTCGGAGTGGGTGACGCAGGATGAAAATCTTACGAATAAATTTGATTTAACGATCCCGGGTTTCGCGGGCATCAAAAATTTCAACGCTTCGGCTCTCGAGGTTCTCGTTGTCGAGAATGATATCACTACACCTATACAAGCTCCCTTTAAAAAAGTAAAAAAATCCAGAGGAAGATCGATCGACCCGTTCGATCCTCCCAGGAAAAAGCCCTACGACCGGAAGTTTAAAGAACAGACAAGCTTGAACGAGCCGATCGATCTGTGCATCATGGCGTGGTCTTCCATTCACGATCCGACCCTCTGGGGCTCGAGAACGATAAGAGGAATCTACGAGGCTTCTAAAGATCTCACTTTCGACAGTTTACTCGCTGCCTCGGACACAAATCCAACGGAAATGATGGATGGCGTCCTGACCGAATTTTCCATCGGGAATTACAGTTTTCGCACTGTCTTCGCGCCACTTCATCGTGGCAGGTTGTACGCGATGGAGGGTTGGAATTTGGCGATGTCCTTGAACAAACTGTTCGAAATACCGATCTACACTGGCGCCATTTTGATCTGTGGCAAATCTCATATCGGTCTCATGAAGAAAGGCGTCAATCATTACGCTTGGTGGACCGTAACGAACACGAAGAATCTGCGAATCATAACTTCCGAAGTGTTGGAAGATTTTCTCAAACTCGTCGTCAAGGCGATCGGCGAGCCGGAGGAAAAAGATTTCTTGATGCGAGTGGTGACCATTTCGTACGCGAGAAAATTAGATCCCGATTGTTCGGACATGTATGGTCTTCACGAGCCTGCGATACCGTCCACGTCGTTGGCGCAGATTCATCGTAAAGACTCTCCTCCTTACGATGTTGACGACATTTTTCGTCCAACCGTTCCAAATACCAAACCAATTTTCGTCCTCGGTACTGTTGCACTTAGAAATCGCGATATCTTGACCGAGCCGAGGGTCAAGCGTTGCTACTTCGTGGCCGCTCTGTCGGTAATGGTTAAACGCGATATCGTTCAGAGTCCCATGCCCGCCATGATCGATCGAGTGATCGAGGTCGCTGAAAATCTTTATAGAGAATTCGACGATGCGAAATATCACACGGAGCACATTATTCGTAACGTGACACTGATGAATCGAATATTCGACCTCAGAGATTGCGCATCCCCCATGTTCGCCTTCAAGGTCAATCCCTCGACCGGTAAAACAGATTTTTACGCGATCGTTAGGAAACAGTTGAAGAAACATT
This sequence comes from Netelia virgata, assembly GCA_951802705.1. NCBI lineage: Eukaryota > Metazoa > Arthropoda > Insecta > Hymenoptera > Ichneumonidae > Netelia > Netelia virgata. Next base: position 38,197,221 of record OX637867.1, read on the forward strand.
TTGTTAAACACGACGACGGTATCGTTCATTTTACCAACTGTTGCTACGGATTTTGGTACTCGCGTGCCACCAACGCTTATTACTACCTCGATCCTTATCAGTGCAACTCGAGAGGGCGCCGTGTCAACAATGGCGGCAATGGCTGCTTGTGCGTCTTTCCCACTATTTGCCAAATGGTGAAACAATGGTGCGTGAATCGTTTCGAAGACACTACGGGATTTTTCATTCATCGTCTTCACGTCGAGTCCATCAACGTGCCACCTTACGAGGTCTTTCGCGAAGATCCGATGTGGGTCTATCTCGATTATCACTGGAGCTTCGATAATTCTTCCATTTCCACGAAATTCGATGTTAAACCAGGCGGCAGGAAGAAGAGAACGATCAAGGATTCTAACGAGGACTTGTGCAAGGAAACGGAAAAGGAAGAACGCCCGAGGCTGTCGTGGAACAATTACACGATCGAAGTCCCTAACTTGATGTACTCGGTCTGGGGGACGATCGGCTGCTACGATTCGAGATTCGGTGATCGAGCCGGTAAAAATCGCAACGCCATTGTCGTCGCCATTTTGGCCATGCGACATCTCTGTCAGCCATCTTGTTGGGGCGCTGCGATTCTCGATTCCGCCGTCATATGTGGGGATTCTTACTACACCGAGAGCACCAAGAGCTCTGCCAGACGAGGATCCAGATATCCCAATCGCTTTGACCTTCAAACCTGCTTCAAGGTCTTTCCTCACATCTGGTCCATAGATTTTCTAGCTAATATGTGTGGAATCCTTTATGGTGCACGAGATAGACCTGATTTAGCGACGACGTTAAAAATGGCGTTCGAGGAGTCTTCGAATCTTCTCCTGGAATGTGCCAAAGTCAGTCTCGCTGTTTTATCGACCGATGATGCTTTTTACGTGGTAGACCCGTGCTGGACAGGACCACCCCTTTTCGTAAAAAATCATGGCGCTGTTTATGGACTTCGTTGCAAAAACATGAAATCGCTCGTTTACGCGGTCGCTAAGATTTTAAATACCAATCAAAGACTCGAGTTTCGAGTTACGCCGATTTTACTGACCTTCAGCCAGGAAGTTTGCAAATTTACCGATAAACGTAGAAAAACCACGAAAAAGGAGATTCTCGTGAATCCGTTAGGCGACAGGCCAGGATTAGCGGAAGGACCGGATCTTCCAGTTTCCGGAGCGATAACTCACCCTGACGAAGATTCCTTCCTGCTTTACCGACGAAACTTACGATTGGGCATGTTGCACGGTCCGGAACTCGAAAATCCGCCGCCACCTTCTCCAGTTCCTTGGATGAGTCCCGAAAACGCGAACAATTGTGCGATCAGCACGACTTGGCACTTGAACATCGGCCACCCTTCGCCCAAGAAACGATCTCGTCCACCCTTCGTTGCCTCGATCCTCGAGCACGATCCACGTCAGTGCCAAGGGATGAAAAATCGTCCTATCGAAATTCGAAAAAGTTGCTCGATCACCGAAAAACTTCGACTATGCGACGATTATCCAAGAACCATTGATTTAACTGCCGGTAAATTCATAACGAAATCCACGAAGATTTTGACGAAAAGGAAAGTCATACCGGAAGTGCCTCTGACAAAACCCCTGGAATGTATTCCACCGAGAAAATTCTTGATGGATTCGAGTCGTCGCGAATTCGCGAGATGGAACAAAGAAATGGCCGATGAGGCTTATAAGACTGTCAAGCATCGGATTTCCGATGAAGACATAGGGGCAAAGGACGAGGAAGATGAACAAACGGAACTGGAGAAAGACGAGGATGACTAAATAAACTATCGTTGCCCATGCATAATTAGTCATTTTATTTATTAAAGTAAACAGACATACAAAAAACAAAGGAAAAACGGAAAAATAATAATCGTATAGCATAACTTATTTCTTATCGGACGGTTGAAACGAGACGTTGCATGGTCTCGTTCTTGATAGCCTTAAAATTTCGTTATTCTCAAGAAGAATTGTACAGTTTTAAAGGTAATTATAGGACGGGGAATGATTGTTACAAAGAGGTGTTAGGTTTTGATATTCTGTTGTTCTTTTTTTTTTTTACCTATCTTTTCGTGAAAATCACCGATCAAAATTATCGAACGATCATAAAAAAAGAACATATCTTACGAAGTTAAATATTATCGTGCGAGACACATTATTTTGTAAATCTTATCATCGCGATTCGTCCGAAAACGATTAAATCGACGAATTACAATGTTTAAAAACTTTGACAATGTTGTATTTTTCAACTTATACGTAAATTACTAATTACTACGGCAGAGTTATTTAGCTTGAACAAAAAAAAAACAAAAAAAAAATACCGAGACAACACGAAGCGATTCAAAGACCTTTTTTATGGTCGGAATTTGCAATTTTCGAAATTTAAACAAGAAAAACGTCGTATCCGTGATATCAAATTACAAACTACCTCTCGAGTACATCTAGGCGTATAATCGAACATTAATTAAATCGTCTTTTTCTCTGCAATTAAGTACATTCAATCTTGATTCCCTTAAAATTCGTGTCAATTTTTCCTTTCCTGCTTCGCTGTTGTTGTTTTAAAAAAAACACACATTTTATCATCTTCATACAATATATGCGTCTTATTATTTAATAATAACATAATCGCACCGCTCGCCGCGGCGTAAGGCCGTTTTTGTTTATTTAGCTCATCGTGTCGTATAGTTTGATTAACGATCCTATAGACACGGGAACATTGCGAGTATCTTATCTTTCTTTTTTCTCTCTTTTGTCTCCATCTCCATTATTCATGATTAATGTAAAGGTTTCGTGTCGTCGAGGTGCTCGCTGGGAAAAGGACGGAGGGGTAGGAGGGATGTATCGATAGTCGAGAGAATTTCGATGAAACTATTTCTCAGGTGTCACGGGCTGTTCTCCTTCGACTGGTTTCGTGTACACGATCTCGGCGTATTCCGTCTTATCGTCGTTGATACGACGAGGCAGTCCACCCTGTTGTTGCTGCGTCAGATCAAGTTCGGCGTAAACTATTCCACCCTCGCTCGAGGGGTTGGTTCTGTGCGAATCGACCCCCGATTCCGTGCTCTGTACCTGTATTATTTTCAATAATTTCAAAATCACAAAATTCGACCGTAAAATAATTTTTTTAATTATTAAAAAATATTAAAAATAATTTATTTCGGCTTTTGATTTTTTTTCTTCTAGTACTCGGCTTATTTTTCGAACGGAACGAGAAAAACGTGACGTTGGAAATAGGAGGAGCGTTAGAGTAACGTCGGATCGAATGACGGAAATCCTGTTAACGCTTCGTTCGAACGACGTCGTGTTTACAAATATCCGTTCTCTATTAATCCCGCGACTCGTTTATAAATTCGCTCGATTATTTTCATTAACGTTTTTTGTTTTTTGTTTTGTTTTCAAGACTTTTTGTTCGTTCGTTAACCGGCTCGTTTTTCAAGTTCGACTACTTTGTACCGGTAGAGCCTCGGCGTGTTTTTTTATCGATGCAAATTGCGACGACGAGGAATCTACGGGTGGATACGTGCGCTTACGTACATGCGCGAAAGTCTCGCGAGATCTCGTGAGAATCCGCTTGCCGCAAAAAAAAGTCGTTATATCGCGATATGCGCGCACGTATATCGATATACAATTTTTTCACTTTGATTTTCTTTGTTTTTTTTGTTGTTTTTTTAATTAACGTCGACATGAAAGCTGTCTCGTTCCGGGAAATCCAAAGACGAAGGAAAATAGATTACGTTCGTTACGACATCGCGTGGTCGTTGTTTTTTTTTGTTTTTTTTTTTTTGCACGTTATTTCGTTCGATTGCTGTAAATTATCGAAAAACTATCGTAATCTTCACCTTGTCGTCGTCGACGGTGACGACGGTTCTCACGGTGTCGTTGTCAGCGCCGGAAACCTTGTCCTTGTTGCGTTTGAAAAGCTGCGAGAGCGTTATCTTCGGTCTTCTTCTTTTGCCGGGACCGTCGACCTCCGTTCTCGAATAACGTCCCGCGCTCTCGGTGTCGCTTCTGATACGCATTCGTTACGTTCGATTAGTGAGATAACCCGATTTTTTTCTTAAATTTATTTTTTTATATGATTTTAATCAAAAAACTATTTTTTGTTTTTATATTTCTTAATTTTTTCATATTTTTGAAATTTCCTTTCCCGATTGATCGTCATCGAGATTCGATAAATATGAATTAATAGTCGACGATTGATCGGGCTGAGAAAAAATTAATCGAGAAGGTATTATCTCTCGACTCGGATTTTATCAATCGAATTGACTTATCGATATCGTAATCGTCGAAGCGGTAATGCACGACGCGACGAGCTCTCTCGCTATCGCGTACAGATATATCGACTTCGTCGATCGAACGTGGCATCGAATAGTCCCGGGGGGCTAGAATCGTTGACGCTCGATATCGAGTGAACCCGTTGCCCCGAGCGAAGCTTCTTTTGTTATGTATGAGGATCTTTTTTATTTTTTTTTCCTTTTTGTCGTGATTTTTTCGTTTCTTTTCCCACGACTTTTTTTTCTTCTCGATCCTCGAGTCCGTGCCATAAGTTTTTCTATAGCCAACCACAGCGTGTATGAAAATGCACGATTTTATTCGTAATTCCTGCTCCAACCCTCCTCCACCCTTCTATCCCCCCTCCCTCTAGCAGGTGGAAGAAATGATTTTCTAGAAAAATCGTGTTACGCGATAATGAGAGGAGGACGCCTTAGATATAAATTTTTAACGACGTTATGCAAAGCGACCTTATATAACATTATGATAATTCGGAAGCACGAAAAAAGCTGCTTTTCGAGAGAAGACGAAAATTTATCGAGACTATGTCTCTCTTGTTCTTTTTATTTTTTATTTTTTATGTTCATTCGCCTTATCGTTAGATAGATATTACCACGGTATGACCCAGGAGAGTTTTAATAGGCCAGGAGAATATTTTTACGGAGCGTACCACGTTACGTTTTTTATTATTTTTTTTGCTTCAGCGGACCCAACACCAAAGGGGACGAGAGGCGGCAGATATGTTTTTTTTTCTGATAATTATAATAATGATAATAAAATTATTATTTTTATTATTATTGTTATAGAATGAAATAAAAAAGAATTATATGCGACAGAGATATCGTCCTGGCAAGTTTGTTCTTTTTTTGTTTTTAGGAATGAGACGAGACAAAATTAGTAGAAAAAAAATCATGGAACGACATAGTCCGGACGGACATGATAACGTTTTAAATATATATATATATATCGGTACATAGAAAAAGTGCTGTCTTGCCTTTGCCCATTGTCTGAATTTGGTTTGTGGAAGCGAAGTAGATTAACGCTCGCTGCTGGATCCGCTATGTCTCTGCAAAACGTGGTTTTTCATGCTTCGCTAAACGCTTAATACAAAACTGCTCTGCTACTACCTCTATCTCTTTTCTCTTTTCTCTTTTCTCTTTTCTCTTTCCCTCTCGCTGCTGGTAAATTTTTCAAATTGCCTACTGCTCTATTGTTTTCAAGCGGGACATGGAAATAGGCATACAAAAAATCTCGGCTATTAGTTACAAAGAGATACGTTTTTTGTCCTTTTTTAGGTAGATACGCGAAAATTTGTGTTCGTGTGGGTGTGCACGCGCTCTTTTTTTTATTTCCCCCGTTGGCTATTGAATTACCGTGGTGAGCGTGGGCTTTGGATGCAAAAGAGCTTTTTTTTTGTGGGAATATTCTTGCACCGATCAATACTTACGACTCGCCGATGTTTCTCGATGAAGAACCACCTGAAAGAACGATTTTTCGATCATTTATTCGTACATTGTCGTTTAGAAAAGAAAACATTATTTAAGGGTTTTTTGAGTGACAAGAAAATGGATTTGATTCGAGGGCATTTTTTTTTTGTAATTTCTGATCGAAAACGATTTATTCGAACGAAAGTAGTTTTTGGTTTTTGCAATTTTGGGTCGGGATGTAAAAAAGAAACAATTATTTACGATATTGTCGACGCGCGCCGACGCCCATAACTCGATACAAATGCCCACTAAATTTACATCACCGGCTACCGATGACCGATGCGGCAGTCAACGCGTTAATTCACATATTTCGATTAAAACACGTTTTTCTATAATTTAATTGATTCAAATTAGCGATATTTTTTGTTCTTCCGATTGAAATCGAATAAATCCATTTTTTGACTATTGGGTTTTTGGACTGGAGAGGATAGTGGTCGTCTCGTCGTCGCTGTATCTACAGGTAAGGAGTGTACAACCTCGTTTCTCAACGAAATCGCATAGTATCCCTTTTTTTCGTTCGAACAAAGCGATTTTTGTTTTTCGTTTTCTCTTTTGTTTTTTTTCGTATTTAAAACAAATATTTTATTTCAAAAAATCATATTTATAATGTACCACCTAGGTGTAATATCGTAGCAATGAATGAACTTATAGTTTATTACATACAGCTCTCTATATATTAATTTTCATTTGAAACCTTAATTAGATTCTTCTCTCTCTCATCTTTTTTTCTTCTTCCCTTTTACTCTTGCCTATTGCATTCGTATCTACACGTACAGATACAAAATGTTTCTCATTTCTCGTTCGTTCAAACCGATGGTCGTTATATCGTCGATACCATTTTTTCCTCTCGTAACGTCGTTTATAAAAAAAAAAAAGAAAAGGAAATAGAAAAAGAAAAAAAACGGTCTTCGATAACATCTTTCCTCGACTCTTGCAAATTCGATGAAAGCGATCTCTGAATTATTTTCGAGCATTGGCGCATTTTTTTCAAGAACTCGCCAAGTTCTTTCCTGTTTGGGTTCGTTGATATTTTTTAATTGTCTGTTTCAAATTCAACGTGGACCGGTATAACTCGTAAGTCGGATTCGAGAATCGTATAATAAATATGTCGCGAATTTCTCAATGTTTCATTTTCGATTCGAGGATCGATCGCTATTTATTTCTCGTTTTTTTTTTTTTTTAATTCAAGAATGTTCGAAAAATATTTCAGAGTATCGCCGAAAGTTTCGGATAAACGTCAATAATTCGTAATAATAATTTTTTTTTCTTTCGTATTATCTAAGGGGACTTACGTTAACATAAATATATATATATACATATATGTGTGTGTGTGTATATATATATATATATATTATATACTCCATTGTATGGCCAACGATCATGCTTCTTATAATACGGTGTGTGTGTTAACCATTGACGAGTACGAGATTGAACAATGTATTTTTGTTATTTTTTGTTTCTTTTTTGCTCTCTTTCAATTCTTTCATAGTTTCTCCCTATTTTATCGCGCGATACGTCTTCGTTTTTTTTTTTAAATCTTTCATTATTTCAAGCGAGTCGATCCCCAACATATTTAGGTGACGAATTAACCGATCGATTACGACGAAACGTGCCACTTTTTTTAATGGCGAATAAGCAAAGGAAAAGAAATAAAAAAAAGAACAGAAAAGAAAAATAATAATATTAAAAAAAAAGAAAATAATAACGATAAGCATGATCATCGAGGACATTTAAGTAATTAGCGTTACGATTAACTTTATTTATAATAATAATAATAATAATACAAATTAATCGCTACGAAATAAGTATAGGTAATATCTTAATGTACCACAATGAACCTTTGTACATTAAACATATTCGGTGTTTTATATATATATATATATTTCTTTAAATATATATATATATATATCTAATTCAATATTAGTCGATCTTACGTTCTACCTAGTATTATTATATTTATTTGTTAACTAATATATTCACCCCAACAAGCTGAATAGGTCGAAAGTTGTACAGTGACACGATTAATCACGGATATCACTGGCTCTGCCACTCTCTCTGGCAGTTACGGCGTTACAGATATTAATTCGGAAAAGGATCTCCCGTGCTTGTTTTTTTATTTTCTTATTCTTCAGGACAAAGGTTTCGACAGGACTCAACACAGTCTCGATATAAACCACGGGAGAGTGAGAGAGCGCAGTTTCATTTTTTTCTCTACAGATTGGCCACGATTTCATAAAAATTGTTGGTTCGAATAATCTGCACATTCGTAATATTTCTTTTTTCTTTATCTTTTTTGTTTGTTGTTGTTGTGCATTTGGCAGTGTGATTTTCTTTTTTCAACGTTTACGATGTTACTACGCGTAATTTGGACCTGTTCGAACTGATTCTTTTATTTTTATTTTTATTTTTTTTAACGATATCGCGAAGTAGTTTCACCGTTGATTTTTGTGGATATCATTGAAACATTTAAAAATCTGAATGAATTCTAACATTATGCATTATAAAAAATGGATTCTCGTGAATTTTCTTTCCCCAATCTCGTTTCTTCAAGTCACTTACGTTCTCTTGTTTTTTTTGTTCTTTCTTTTCTCTTTTTTCTTTAAATTATCATTAATATTATTTTTTTAACTTTTTTTATTCCTTAAATTCGCTCTCAACGCCATGAATTTTTGTTCACAGATCTTTAATCATTAAAAATTTGTAAACGTTCCCCGGTGAAACGATGGAGGGTGAATACGGATTCTAGGATCGAGTGAGGAATGCGATTGGAGGGCGAAGGAGGGAGAGAGGGTGGTGGGGTAGGGGAGGATGGGCCTTACAGATAACAATAGTGCTCGCCAAAAACACTTTTCGGGATATTTAAAAACCCCGGAAAATCGGTAATGTACAACCACACAGTACGACCATCTAATTTGAAACATTGATCTCTTATATATATATTTATATACTCGTTCTCAAGTTTTTTTTTCTGTTTTTTTTTCGTTTGCTGGCGAAAAAATTCTTCGACCGCGCTTAAGTAATGTTTAAATCATCGTTCTGTATTCGTCATTATTAATATCTTGTTTTCTTATTATTTCTTTTTTAATCTCTCTCTCTCTCTCTCTCTCTCTTTCGTTTTCTTCTTTTCACTCTCGCTCTATCATCCTTTCTCTCTCTCTCTGTAAATACGGATAACGACAGGTCGTCGGCAATTGGGATGCAAGTTGATGGTTTATTTTTTGTTTCTTTCTTCTCTTTCTCATTTCTTTCTCGTTTTTTTCATTGTTTTCAGTATAAATAAGGGTCTTTGAGATACAATATTATTTATACGCGAATTGCAAGCCAAGTGCCTTGACACAGAATATAATATCATCACTATTATTCGATTTTCGTACCATAGTATTTATAATATATATATAATTTATATATATATATATTTAATATATACAACACGCAGTAATTCGGGCACGTTCACCGACAAATTCTTTATTCCACTCTTGTTTTTATTCACTTCGGTTTTTGAATTCGCTCTTTGGACTCTGCCAAGTCAATTTTCGATACAACCCTGTGCTCTCTCTCTCTCTCTCTTTCTCTCTCTCTCTCCCTCTCGATGTCTCGCGCTTTCTCTATATAGTCAAAATTCTGATCACGAACCGTGGGTGGAAAATTTTGCATCAAATTTGTCGGCGTAACGGCACCTCTTTCATTTTTTTTCTTTTTTTTTTGTTATTTTTTTTTTCATTTTCTTCTCGTCCTATGTGAAAAAACGTGATTCGTGTAATTTACTAGAGGGAGGAAAAAATTCTTGTGCACGTGTTTCGTAATCGTGTTTTTCTGTTTTTTTTTAAATCGGGCGTTTTGTTGTTGTTGTTGTTGTTGTTGTTGTTGATGTTCGAACGAATGATTTTAGGCTCGTCAGAAAAATGCAAATGTGAAATGAGGAGAACGAACGATGGAACGTGAAACGGTGGCAGCGATTTGTAGTTTTCGATATCTTGTTGATGTTTTTTTTTTTGGCCGTTTTCCTTTTTTACTTTGCCTCGTGCCTCTATTCCAAAGTCGGTGGTTATGTAAAAAATCACGCGTACAAAAGTACAAAACAACCCTTATTGTCGAAGAGATAATGAAAGAAGAAGCAACGAAGCTCTCGAACTTGCTCGTATTATTATTTTTTGGTTTATACGTTTGTTGTTGATATTGTTTTTATTTGTTGATTTTCGTAACAAATTCCGAATCGTCAATGCAAAATCGTTTGTTCGTGGGTGTGTCGTACAAAAACTTTTATTTCCATTTTTCTTGTTCGCTTTTTCTTATAAAAAATCTATCGTTACTCGGAGCACTAAATTCAAACGCAAAACTCAGTTCACGGGCGATTAATCGTCGCAACTAAATCGTTCGTCTTGCTGTTTTTAAATTATTTACTTTTTTTTATATTCTCTTACGTTAAAATGTATCATTCGTCAACGAATCCCGTATGTCTAGTTATTAATGGAATGTCTTTTCGTCCGTGATCGTATGTACACGCTTGGCAGAGCGCGAAAAGAGGCCCGAGAAAAAGATTTTTCATGGTTTTTCATTTTTTTCTTAACTTTGATTATCGTTATCGGGACATTTTGTTTTATTTTTTCATGTTTTTTTTTCTTCTTTTCTTTTTATGAAATTGATAATTCCAGGACGAACGCCGTTCGACGCTCGTTTATCGTCTAATATCAATAATCGTAAAGTATGCAATTTTAAGTGAATCTCACGAGTATTGGATAATCCGTGCAAAAAGTAGTGCCAGTGAATCCCGTGATTTGGCTGTGTCGGTGAGAAGTAAAAGAAAACCAAAAAAATTACACAAACAAAAAATACAAAAGAGGAAAAATTACAAAGTACGTTCGGGAAGAAACATCAAAAACATTCTTCTTAAAAAATAAATTAATCTATACGACAAACTCTCTCTCTCTCTCTCTCTCTCTCTCTTTCTTTCTTTCTCTCTCTCTCTCTCGTTCGCGACACTCGAGGGACAAAAAAACGATCGCGCGATTTTTTCACGCGATCGATTACAATTTTTATTTCACGTTGAACACACTGCACGCAACATGCACAGAGACGCGCACACTTTCTTTTTTTTCCCTCGTGGTCGACTTTGATTATTCTATACGGTGATTGTGAGTTCAGAGATTCGTTTAAACACTACGAGATTCAACATTTTTTCTTTCTCTCGCCTCTCTTCTCTTTGCGTCGTTTCTTTCTCTTAACACGGCCACGCGAATTATCAAAGCGCTATTTTTATCACTCTCACTGGCTCGTGGGAGAGTCGTCAAAAAAACAAAAAAAAAACAAGACAAAAAAAAATAATACACGCGTGACTTCGATCGAGCACGTTGGACAGAACAAATGGAAGGAATGCTTGCGAATTCACAAAATATTTCGCGTAAGCGCGAAATAAAAAATGCGCGATCTTCGATCGTTCGCGACGAAACGAAGAAGACAAAAAGAAAATACAAAATAGAAAGAAAAAATAAACGAACGCGATTAACTCCGATACCGTTATCGAACACATTTACAAATAAGAACAGCTGCTTTAATATCGTAGTCTATCGCGATGCGCTCGAAACGTAAAAAAAAATGAAAGACATGCAAAAATGAAAAAAAAAAATCAAAAAGCAAGAGTTACGTTCGGTACGGACGCGAGAAGACAAATGTGATGGGAAAGAAGTTAGTTCCCTCCCAACTTCCTTTTTTTTTTAGTTATCACCTTCCGTTTTGTTTACAAAACGGGGATGTTCTCGAGAATCGTCGCGCCGGACAAAGATTTCTCCATGAATTTTATTCTTCTATGAAATTATGAAAAAGTGTTCGAGCGTCGCGTACCAAAAATATTCTCAAGCGTGATAAATTCTAAACGATTAATTCGTCACGATTAATCCGTGCGACGTTGTGACACGACTAATAATTAATAATTAATAATTAATTCGCTATTCGTCGAGGTTGTCCAGCTACTCGTGAGTACAACGGGGCTGCTTCGTTAATCGTCGTCGATTTTACAAGACACAAACATTATTTTAAAAAACAAAACAAAAAGAGAACCAAAAGAAAACAATTATTTTGCCACGAAGCAAAGGCCAAGACACGAGGTATCGTTCGACAATGTATTATTATTAAATGCTCTTTCGAAATGAAGAAAAAAAAAAGGGAAAAAAAATCGTTATCGTCGAGAAAGAAGCTCTCATTAAACGGGTGTGTCGGCCTTCTCGTCCTTCCTCTGAACGTCCTTGATGTCGGTGCGCCCGTTGACGTATTCGGTGCTCGCGTGAATCGGATTCTCCTGGCCACCGTGTGGTATCTTCTCGTCGATTATGTGAGGATCTTCGTGCTCGTCGTCGTCGTCATCGCCCGGTGTGATGTGGGCTTCGCTTCCGGCACCGGCTCCGCCCGCAGTTTCCTCATCGCCGCGACGTCTCGCTGCAACAAGCAACCCCACGATCGGTCAAAGGCAATTTGCGTGTGTTTCAATTTGTATTTATTTTTTTTTTTAATTTTTAATTTTCTTTTTTTTTTAATTTTAATTTTATTTCTTTTTTTTTCAACTAATTTCTTCGACCATCGATACAACTAATGATTTTTCGTTCGTACGTCCGTCGTGTCTCTCGAGATCGACTGATCTCGATCGGTTGAATTTATCGATTTTTCATCGGTGCATCGTGTCGTCTCGAGGGATGATTTTTTGTCCGCGAAACTAATTGCTTTTTTTTTTGTTTTGTTTATTTGTGCGAAAAGCTAAATGATGAAGGAGATGATATTAGTTCGTTCGTTTTTATCATTGAAGAAAAAGGAACAAAGAGAAAATTGTCACGGTCGGTCGTGAACAACGAGGGAAAATAATTCTGATATTTATTTTCCCCCTCAATGGAATTCCAATCCGTGGTAACTCGCATCCGTCTCGTCTCGATCGATGATTGACGATATACAGGCGATAACGATAAATATCGGAAACGATTAAATTAACATTCACAGGCACTAGCGATAAATGGATTTTTTAAATATTTTTTTTTTTTTTTCGTTACCAGGACAAATTCGTCTTTGGTGGAATGATGTTTTTTTTTGCAACGTGGACGATCATGAGAATGAGTCTTTGCGATGACAAACGTGTGACATCGAGTTTTTTTTTGTTTGTTAATCATTAAGCCATATAAGGTGAAAGAAAAAATTTGCTAACATGCTCGGCAGTCGAAACGATTAATCAAAAAACTATCGTAAAATATCATAAAATATCGTGGGAGATGGGTGAACAGAAGAAGAAGAAAAAACATCACGAGTCAATTTGCTAAATGTAAATCGTGCGGTAAAACTGCGTTGTCCGTTCTCTCTTTTTCTTTTTTTTTTTCATTATTTTTTATTACGCAAAAGGGATTGCTTAAAAAATGATAAACCACACTTGCCTTCGCCGATAATTTAGGGGTTGCTTGTTACAGGAACTTTACGTGTAAATATTTCGCTATTTTTGTGTTTGTTTTTAATTTAATTTAATTTAATTTTTTAGTCAAATCTCAGCTCGTCGCGAGAGTTACGATCGTTTCGAAGCGACATGCAAACAACGATTTATAAGAAATGTAGATTCGCATGCTATTTTTGTCGATTATTTTTTTTTCGATTCTTTTTTTTTCATTTCGTGACGAGAGAGATTCGACGTCGTCACGTTCGGTCGAAGCTCCGTTGCAACTCGATTCCTCACGAGTCCTTTTTCATGCAACTGAGTCAGGCTTATCGAGAGCGAGTCTTCGGAATCGTTTTCTCGAAGATGCACCGTTTCCTCGTTTGCTCTCGCCTTTTCTTTGTTTTTTTTCGTTATTTATTTTTCCCTTCATTATTTTTTTTTTACTTTGCGTTTTTCCCAACGTGCAAATTCGAGTCTCTCGCTCTTCAACGTACACTAACCGGGGGTGAGGAAGTGTGTGTAAGGGCAGCAGGCAGAGGGCGCTATCTCTAAAGCGACGACAGGGGTGGCCTTGGATGATTTTTTATTTTTCTCAATTTGTTTTTGTTTTTCATTTTGTTTTTTTTTCATTCGTTTCTCGCAGGATGACAAGATTTCTCTCCAAGCAGTAAGGTGACGATTGTTGGCAGGCGGCGCAACGCAAGATCGATTAGAAATTGGCCGATTCGAGAACGTGTGTGTGTGTGTGTGTGAACAAAATGAAAATAAAATCACGGGCTCACTTGCTGCCTGAGGTGACTTACCCCTGGACAGTGTGTCATGCCTAGAGTACGGGAATCGGACGTTTAACGCTGTCGTATCTCCGTATTCTTTACTTGGCCCGACTTGCATGCTGTCCTATCGGTAGCGGCACAACACACAAGACACATCGTAATACATAACAAAATTTGTGATTTTTCCTTTTTTTTGTTTTTTTGTTTTTCCTTTTTTTCTTTCGACACAGCTCTGACAGACGTACAATAAATAAGTATAAATATTAAAAATATATATAGATATATATATATGTATATCGTCGTCTCGCACCGATTTTAATATACGATCTATCATTATTCTCGATCGATCGTTGTTTTTGTTCCATTTTTTTTCATTCGTCGATCGGTACGAGAGTTAATGCTTTTCATTTTTTTTCTTTTCGCCTTTCTTTTTTTTTTTGCGTATACACAAGTATAAAAGAGCGTACGAGGAAACCTTCCATGGGACACGAGGGGTTTGGGAGAATTTTGGGGGCGTCGAGGTAGTTTTTGCATAAAATGTTTTCGATAATTGAGAAAATAAAAGTTGGAGTTAAACGGTTAACGATCGACTCACCTGCGAAGCACCAACGACCAGTCGCGCGAGCGAATATGATGAGAAAGACGACGAGTATCAGCACCAAAATTCCTACCGCAATCCCGATTATCGAACCCGCGTCGAGATCGACTCCTGTAAAAATGTTTACACGATCGTTTCGATTAGGACGAAGCTTACTTTTCGTCGAAAAAACGAAAAAATTTATCATTGCCCCCAATTTACGAGAGCGAAAAAAGCAATTTATCGCACAATAAATTTTTACGGATAATCGATAAGCTTATTTTGTTTTTTTTTTTGTTTTAATTTTGGTTATCATTGAGAATGATCTACGGAGTTGTGCGAATATTTTCATATAGTTAAACGATTATATTGCATGATTGAACGAGGAATAAAAATATTGATGAAATGAAAATTTTCGCACGTACTCGTTGTTCACGTATATATTTAAAAATGTAACATTACCTAGTGCTTGCATGCGTTCGGAGAGCTTACCATAGAAGTGAATGAACGCTCCTTCGTGAGCATGCGGTGAAGGTTTTTTGGCCGTTAGACATTTACAAACTCGGCACGCACATTGAGGCAATAGTGATATCGTGTGTTTTTATAACAGCGTGTATATATATTTTTTTTCGTGAGTGTGTTACATATAATTTTACTATCGCTCGATTATCCTTCAGGATTTCTATTTTTCGTGAAAACATGTGATTGGTGAACAAATATTTGCATGGTGAAGAGAAATATCGTGGACGTAGCGAACACGATAAAACGAACGGTGAGTGTCGTGAGCTTTTTTGTGTGTAATTTTGCTTACTTTTTCTTCATCTTTTTTTTCATTATGTTTTTTAAAATAAATATTATTGCACCGTGAAAATAGTGTGAAGCAAAAAAAGCACGAGGCTGTGTGAACGATATGGAATAATAAGATTGGAGGAATTTCTTACCTGCCGGTTCGGCCGAGGTCGAGAGCATAATGCGATATTCATAAGCTCCCTCGTCGTTGCGAGCTTCCAAAATGTATTCCTTCTCGGTGTCGGATTTTTGTACGCTATCGATTCTGAGCTCGACCGCCCACGCGCCCTTGCCCTAGTGAGAAGAGGAACGAAAAATCGTGTGAATGCGAGAAAACAAAAGTACGAGGGGCAGAGTCGAATAGAGAGAGGGAGAGAGAAAAAAAACAAAAAATAGACGAGGAAGAAGAAAGAGAAGGAATTGAGAGAAGCGAGAGAACAGAGAGAAAATTAGTCCCATGTATCGAAAATCGGATTCGCGAATCGTGAGACTCGCAAGTCCCGGGGTGCGTTAATCGAAGTCACATGGACCGGAAAGAAATTTCGCTGGACTCTTTCTCTCTCTCTCTCTCTTTCCTGCTTTTCAGTTCGTTCCCATGACTCGTCTCTCATTCTCCCTTTGAGCTCGTGTGCAGTCGTTGGTGCTCGCCTCGATCCGCTCGAATTCGTCGAAATTACGTTTCGAAGAATTGGTGGACCGAGCTTGGGCGTTGGAGGCTTTTTCGCTCTGCTCGCTACGGTCCCAGCGAAAGAGTACGAGGAAAAAAGAAAAAAGAGAAAAATGGAGAACGAGAGAAGGATAGGGATGTTGAATAGAGATAGAGATAGAGAGAGAGAAAAGAGGAGAGCGACAGAGGCGTTCGAGTCCGGCGGAGAAAATTAAGGCCACGGACGAGCGAGTCCTCGCGAGAGTTCACAAAAGCAGCAATATTGGATTTCGACTTTACACACGTTGTATCGAGCCAAAAAGAAACAAAACAAAAAATAGAAATTCTCCCGAGAGCCTTTCTCCCCTCCGGTGGCTTTTCGATGTTTTTCTTTTTATTTCCGCTCTCGTCCCATCGATAGCAAAATGTGCTTTCTAAAATTTTTTGAATAAAGGCACTTCTTCCCTCGTACGCAATATCCTACCACGACTGGTCTTGAAATCCAAGACGCTTCTATAACGTGGATAAACACACACCTATGTAGGTATAGAAAATTGCTAGGAAATATTTGGCATTCGTACCATATCGACCGAGGTCGACGTCTCGAGACGATTGCTCTCGTCCGGTCTTCCCTCGTTTATTTTCTCGCCGTTTATGCGCCACACGAAGCTCGGACGTGGATTCGCGTATACGGTCACGTTTACAATTCCGGGTCTTCCGATAACGTAACCGAATCTTTCGATTATCGGCTGGGGCTGAGGCGAGACTGTGAAATTGAAATAAATCGTAGGGTCAACAATTTATATAAATTTCGTTAAGATAAAATAATTTTTACAACGATAATAATCGATACTTGAGGATTCTTTGGTTTACTCACAAAATACTTGAAGCTCTTGCTTCGACTCTTTCGGTTGATCCAGAGCGATATGATGCGCGACGCAGCGCAACATTTTTCCATTGTCGGTCCAGTCGACGCTACGCGAGACGTTTTTCATCGCGAGAGAATTGTCGTTTACATTAGAGTCGTAGATCGTCGGTCTGCCATCGTGACCGATCGGTTCGTCGTCTGGAATGGAAAACAAAGTTAGCGCACGGAAGCTTTTTCAACGTTCAACGGCGATTTACATAGTTTTACGGTTGAAATTCCGAGCGAACACTCTCGGACGAACTTTGAGATGAAAAAAGATCGAACAAAAAGGAAAAGAAAAAAAAAAGAAAAAGAAAAGTAACGATATTCCACACGTACCGAGGTAGAGAGAAACGTTGGCAGCGGGACGTCCCGAGCGTGCGATGCAACTGATCTCCAGCTTGTCGCCGCTCCTATACTTGTTGTCACCGCGCGAGCCTGGACTCAGATGAATTTCCGGATTGTGAGGTGGTTCTGAAGAATAAAACAAATTTTTGTTTTCATGAATGAAAAATTATTCTCGAGCTTTTTAGCTCTTATAAAATTTCAACCGCGTGGAGCAACTTGAAGGATAATCCAACCTGTGAAAATTTGCATTGGCTCGAAACGATGCAAATTTGAAAATGCAATTTGTTCGTTTTTGTTTTTATTTGTAAAAAGTAATACTCACTCGCAACGACGATTCTGAGTGTCGCCTGGGTCTCTCTGATGTTGTCGACCGCCGTGAGGGAACACTTGAAGACACCGTCGTGGGTTTCCTTAATTTTGGGAATATGAACGCCGCACTGCCCGGAATCCGTGCCAGCCCCGTAATACTCGATGCCGTCCTCGGTTTTAAGCCCGTCCGACAATAACATACTCGTTTCGCCCGGTATCTCGACGCGACAAGCGCGTAATTTTGGTCCGACTCGGCACATGATTTTCAGACTCTCGCCGACTCTCACCGGTGCTGTGCCGCTCGGCGTTATCTCGACCACCGCCTCGTTTCTGCCGGCTGAAAAATACACGCAAATTCACAAATTAATTCACGAAATTACACTTCTCTCTTTCATTTTTACCTCGTGATTTCTTTTGATTATTATTGTTACAAAACAAAATATCGCGATATTTTCTATTTTTAGTTTCATCGCCTACGGTCATTAATTTTCATTTTATTCAGCATTATTCGAAACTCGTGAATAAAAAGAATTATTTCTCATGCGGATTGCATGAAAAAAAATATAAAAACAAAAAAAAAAAATAATCATAATTTTTGCCCACTTTTGCTGGAGAGCTTTGTTCGTTGCAAAAAGTGGGGGACGAAACAGACACAGACAGAGG
Source organism: Netelia virgata (assembly GCA_951802705.1). Taxonomy (NCBI): domain Eukaryota; kingdom Metazoa; phylum Arthropoda; class Insecta; order Hymenoptera; family Ichneumonidae; genus Netelia; species Netelia virgata. Next base: position 38,215,408 of record OX637867.1, read on the forward strand.
GAGAGAGAAAAAGCTCGCAACTAGCAACGTTCATTCCGGTCGAGACGTAGGTGAGCCAGAATAGGCCACGAAAAAAAAGTAACAACAACGGCAGAGATGGAGAATGGAGTATTACACGTTGCGTTGAAAAATTTGCATACTTTATTGCGGATGTCGAATATAGTGGTTTGGTTAGGTGGAAGGGTTGGTCGCGTATTGCTCATGAATCTATGGAGTACCCGGCTCGTTAATAAATTTCTTTTATATTTTTATCGAACGTGTATGAAACATTAATACGGATATATATATTTACACTGTTATATATATATGCATATAATATGTAATGTTTATATATATAGAGGGATGCCCTATCATCGGGAAATAATAAATTGTTCCCGACCAATTCTGTTAAAATTCGCGTTCGACAGAGAGAGAGAGAGAGAGAGAGAGAGAGAGAAAAATCGGCAACGCCTCGAACGAGGTCGCCGAACGGGCAACAACTATAGCCGTATGGTCGTACACGTATATATATATATATTTTTATATTTATATGTACATATATATATATATATACGCCTATAGATATAGCCGTGTTCGTAAGCAAAATCAGGGCTGCACGACAGATAAACCGCGTCGCACTCGCCCGGTGCAACCCTCCCCGTCCTCGACCCCCCTCGAGAGCGTTTGTATAATCAAAACGTTTTCGACGCGCATCGCGCTGATAAAAAGTATTCGGGCAATCGGGAAAATTGAATTGAACCCGCTCCCGCGGAGTTCGCTCTATCGGAGCGAACGAAAATAAACGGGGGTGGAAAAAAACGCTTCGCTACCTGCACCCCTTCCACCGTGATGGAAGCCATTTTTCTCTTTTTTCTCCCTCTCCCTTCCACTTTTTGTATCAATCCCGATGAACCGCACGAGCCTGATGAAACTCCATTGTTCTCAATCGTTCGTTACACAGGCGCCCTGAGACGAGATAATTATAGGGAAAATAAAGAGATAACGAAACGTGGCGAAAAAAAAACTGCGGCGTAGTTTCGATTTTATCGTTACGACGTAATTTTATTATTGTTATTTTTTTCTTCTCTCGACCTTGAAACGTAATCCGTCAGCTGTTTAGTTTGAAAAATATATTTTAGAAACTACCCCTAGGCTGGCCAAAAAGTAACTTGGTTTTTTTTTCTTATAAATGGATTAGAAACGCGGTTACTTTTTGGCCGGACAGACGAGTCTGCAAAATTGGAAGTTTTTTTTTTTTGCTATCTCGCAAATTTCCAAACGTAATGGGCATATTGTCGAGAAGCACGTGTCGACGTCACGTGACAATAAATCCTGAATACATCTGCGAACTTCGACCAAATCTCTCTCTCTCTCTCTTTCTCTCTAATATATATATCTCCGTTACTGTCTCGTTCATTGTCGAAAGCTCGAAAGCCTCGAACATGTCCCGGTAATTCTATGCCCATAAATTAGTCGGTTCGATTTTCCAATCGGCGATTTGTTACACGTTATGGTACGACGCCTCATCTCGATGTATAATTTGCCTGTCAGTATGCGTGCGAGCATTTGGCAGTAGAGCAGGGGAGGGGGTTAGTTGAGGGATGAACGGGGGGATATGAGAGTCGTAACGCGTGAAAACCGCGGCAGCATATGCCATGATTTGTGAACAGTGGAAACGATATCCGTCGACCGACTAGCACGGTCGTCGGTCGACGTGAATGATGCGAGAATCATTCAAGGATTCTGCGTTTCTAATGAAATTTAAATTAAATTCGATATTTTTTGCTCACTTTGATATTTTTATTACCGAGAGACCGTTTTATTTCTTTATCTTTTGAAAAATATTTCTTTTCTCTTTTGTTTTAGCTCTTGATCGAGTTCAAAGCGAGGATTTTAATCGTCGCTTCGAATACTGTCCAAGGGGGAGGAAGGACATCGAGAGAGCCTGAGAACTCGAGACCACGATCGAGAATTCGGTAAGCTGCTACGTTCTTGTTACATTCTTAATTTAATTATCAAAGTTCTCTCGAGTACCGGGGGTGGAGGGAAGAAGATTCTGCGGTTCGCCTCTCTCTCTCTCTCACTCACCCTCCATCTTTCCATCGGTCTCTCACGATCCTTAATGCGCCTTGCCGCAATCGAATGAAATAATAATGGTATCTCCATTCGACGATAGAAGGGTCGGGAAGGACCGGAATCTTCGCCCTGACAGCGTCGAACTCTCGTCGTCTTTGAGAAAAATTTCTCATCGAGGTCCATTCGCCTTTCACTCGCAACGATTCGCTTCGTTCGAGCGTAAAGCTCGTAACGTCGATCGAACGAAACGTCACGTTATGGAACATTTTTATTTGATTTTATTCGAAGTTGTCTGTATCGACAATATTTGTGAAAGAAAGTTGTGTAGGTACGTTTTTTTCCTTTTTAGTAATCGTTTGGTTTTTTTATTGAACATTTTTCTCAGAGGTAGAATTTTTGGGAAATATTTAAAAAATAATATCTCATCGTTCATTGTGAATTTTTTTGTTTGATTTTGGGGAGGATTTTCACAGCTCCATCTCTTTTACGTGTTGATGTCAAGTTCGGTCCTTGGAAAATCTCCCCTCGATGTCACCGTCGTGACGTGTTAAGTGCCTTCTCGTCTCCTTCGCCTTCCAATCACTTCGTCATCTCGACTCTCTCTCTCTCTCTCTTCTCTCTGCGTTGCCACCGTAAACGGTTTTCCTTGCCAATGACGATCTTGAAATCGAGTTATGCAAACCGAATTTTCTGTATGAAATAACTGTCGCTCGCCGGTGGCCACGATATCATCGCGTCATGTGCTCTCTCTCTCTCTCTCTTCGTGTATGTGTCTCATACGTGTCGAAAACGATTTCAACCCCTATTTTCCGGGATCTTACTCGAGATCTCCGAGATATGAAAATTTACATTTCAATCAACTAAAATCTTCATCATATTTTCAGTATTCAGAAATAGAAAGCTTAATTCGATAATAGAATTAATATTTAAACGAAGAACATCGTCACGATGTAAATTTAAGTAATTTCGTCGTTCTCATCGCATTTGCGTAATTACCTTTTTACTTTTTATTTTTATAAATCAAAGAGTTTATTTTGTCATAGAACGTATTACGTTGGTCATTACATAGTCGCCGGATTGTTATGCACATACGCGCGTTCTAATTCCGACGATATAAAGAGCGATTATTGCTTTAATTGAGCACGTTGAGTTTGCAACCCGTGTATCATTAGCGAGCGATAATTTATCCGAGGTGAGATTTCCCATGTTCAACAGTGGTAATTGATGTTTCGTTTGTCAATGAGAGGGGATGTTTTGTTTGTGGTGATTCGTACATACACACACACACATACAGAGAGGAGCGTAGGAACATCGAATCGTCAATCCCGAATCAGTGAATTATAACGAACGGGGGTGGAGGGTGAGAAGAGGGGGGAAATAACTCGGGAACTCGATAGTAACGATAATGGGATTGAACGAACGCATTCGTTCGCGCTTCGATACTTTGTTTCACCATACACATAATTGACAATTTATCCATCGAATGAAGCACGACCTGATCGACGTTACGCGAAAACATACCGTGATAAAAATAATAAAAAACCCATAAAATACAAATAAAAATCGAGCTGCGATTGATTTCGTTCGATCGACGATCGGTAATTATTGGCCTCGAGCGCATCGTTACGGATTGAAGTGGGATGTAAATTCGGCGATTACGCGATCGTGTCTTTAATTTTCTTTTTATCCCGATAATTTCGAAGATATTAATCGGTAATTACGAAAACACGATTTTCCGGGAATTGTCCGTTCGACGTAAAATTGGGCGAGAAAATGATTATCTCTGTTTCTGTCGGCAACGATAACATCGGTCGAGTTTTCTGTTTTCACAACGCGCGGAAATCGGTACAAGCTTCCATAATGTGCATGGGTTTTAAGCCCATGAATTATATAGGTGTGCAATAATTCATCCACAGAAAGAGAGAGAGAGAGAGAGAGAGAGAGAGAGAGAGAAGGAGAAGGATGAATGAAATGGTGTAAATGGTCAGCTCGACAAGTCTAAAGCCGTGCCAGCTTTTTCTCTGTCTCTCTTTCTCTCTCCACGCATTCGCCCGTAATCTCGTGAAACATAACGTTGTCACTACATAATCACCGGGATCTCCCGTTAAATAATTATTAACATCGTACAACGGATCTCGTTAAACGAAATGCCAAAGCTTTTGTCGTCGGATCGACTCGCACGAGTAGCGCGATATCCAATGTTGCTCTCACTCGGACTGATCGATTTGATTCAACAGCGATCAAATTTTGTTGGAGCTTTTTATAACGGTTATTACAACTGTACACGAACGAACGAGTCTATACAGATCCCATGATTATCGTGCGATAGGCGTTCGTTTGTCAGTGGATTAAATTCTGTATTTCCAACAAATCGGTTGTTGGGTCAAAAAGTTTGAAGGGTTCGCACTCGCAGGTGGACGAAATTTTGTTTCCCCCAAAATAACTTTATGCGAGTGACCTTCGATCGGAAATTTCCCGTAAATCACGAATATGATATTCGTAGTTCCGATTTTTAGAAATTGGTCGGTCAAAAAACGAAAAATCGTGAAAATTATCAGATTTTTCAATTTTTGTTAGTCCAATTATCAAAAATCTTAAATAACAACGCCATATTCGTATTCTACGGAAAATTTCCTATCAAAATACGTATCCATAAAGTCATTTTCAGAAAAAAAAATATAAAATCACTCTTTCGAACTCGATTCACCTTCGGAATTCCGGTAATGCATTCTTTTTTTTTCTTCATTTCACCGATCGTTTGTCAAAATGAAAAAAAGGTCGTCGTTTTTTTCGGTTAAGGCAAGGATGGAACGAGGGTAAATGGATATTTTCTGCAACAGCTTGTCGTTAAGCCGAGCGTTATTGCCACGAGAGCCTCGAGCATGTTGTACCCGAAGCGTGTAGCTCCGTGCACCTTTCAATCTCGTTCACTCGTCGTGTTGTGGAACTATGGGGGATCTCACGCTAGAGCAATGTTGGCACTGGTAACGTTGATGATGTTGCTGCGGCTATGACGCTATGCTTCGTGCGGTACACAGTGCATGGGGACAGGGAACCCGGGAGCATTATACGAAGAGCGGGCATGATAACGCTGTGTTTCAGCAACAGCTACTCGCCGTTGCTTCTCTATATACCGACTACCGGCCGTTTTAGATGCACGCTCTCGCCCGATCGCCGGAAGGTTTACATGTAAACCATCCCCGTGTTGTAACTCCACGGTGACGACGACGATGCATGCGGTTTCGCGCGTATTTCCCGGTACATTGTCACTATCGCGCTTCGATACTCCCCCAGAGTTTCGCTTTTGGCCCAACTAGAGTCACGCCACGTGGAAATAAAAATAGGAAATTTCAACGATAGTCCCAGCGAAATTGAGTAGGTCGGTTCAATTTGATTTTTTCTGTTTAAAATTAAATTTAAATCATTTAACAATTAAACCGTGAGTAAAGTGGAGTTTTGGTGCTGATGAAAAATGGAATAAAGCGACGGAAAGATTGGGATAAAAACTTGTTTTTTAATAAAATAATATCGTGATAGATTTGATGACATTTTTTTTATATTAAACTGGAGAGTAAAGTTTATTTTTATTATGTTTTTATTATCGTCATGTTTTTATTCATAAAAGTACAATTCTGCGTCTCAAAGAATTTGAAAAATCTGCGATATTCCGTGAATCTTTTAAATTTCTTGGCGAACGAAGACCAGCAAGGTGGGTAATACGATCTACGTCGGGAAACTGATGAAAACGGGGATGAACCCAAATTGCATGTGCCTCACAGCTTCGAGCTTCATTATATCATAATTTATTTCGAAGAAGGATCTCTCCTCCGGCGAGCGCCCGTGCATTATTACTCTCGTCCCTTTTCCCGCTGGCGTTTGCTTTATCCGATGCCGGTGAAGTGATTAGGATTTTCCTCGGATGAGGCTCGAGGAGCCTAGGCATCTCATTTGCATTTCTCGAATTCCGCAGCGAGAGGAAAAGCCCTCGAGGAATTTCTAACTAATAGTGAAAACCCAATGAATCATATATACGAGAGTAATAAATGTTTCAAAGGTTATTTAGATATTTCCATCATCCATCGTTGAACAATATCTTTACACCCTTAATTCGTTTTCCATCCCTTAAAATTGTTCTTCAACCCCCAGAACAAAATCCTCGGCACATACCTCGTTCTCGTGGATCGTAAATCTTCGAATACCGCAAAGTAAATATTCCAAGGGGGTTCCTCGATATTTTGTTAAGCCCTTCTCACCCTAAAATCGTTTTTTAAGCCCTTTTCGTCCTCAAATCGTTTTTTTCGAGGCTACGAAGATCCCCCTTTAAAAAAAAACCACAACCATCTCTTGTCCCGAATCCACTGATCCTTCTTACGAAAAAGGACCAGAACAAAATCCTCGCGTTTTTCATCAGCCTGTAAAAGACGGTGGTTTTTCTTTCCTGATTTCCCATTTTTTTCCGTAAAAGAGACACAGAAGCCAGGAGCAGTCGGGGGGACGACAAGGTAGCCTCGAGATAGTAACGAAAAGATCTCGGTAACGCGATTCCGTAGAGAGATAGAGATCGAGAGATGGAGGGAGAGAGAAACGTTAATTAAATTAGCATTTGAATCCGCACGAGCTCGTGGCTCGCGCGACTATATGACCATTCCGGATTCTTTGGGATGATCGCGGAGAGAAGGTAATTACGAACTCCGTTGAGCCCTTTCCCCTCCCTCCCACCGCTGCAGCAGCTCTCTCGCAGCGACTCGACGGAGTAAGAGAGAGAGAGAGAGAGAGAGAGAGAGAGAGAGAGAGAGAGAGGGACTCATATGTAGTACACCTGCGTATACGAAATCCTAACGCACATACACGATTGCGCAAGAGATAACGGCTTTACGCCCCGCGAACGTTGATTAAATTAACATAACGGACGAGAGTGCGCTGCACTCTCCTGTTCCCTGTTGCTTCGACGAAAAAATAAAATAAAAAATGAAAAAAGAAAAAGCGTTGTCTCTCGTACGAATTTTAAAAAATCGTTAACGTTGTTCGACAAGATCGGTCGTTGTAAAATAAAGTACGATTATCCAGTGCTCGTTTATTTTTATTATTATTATTATTATTATTTTTCGTCGATAGGGAAAACTGGTTCGTCGTGGTGTCAAAGCAAGACGCTCAAAGGACCGAGAGCTTGAGACGAGATTTTTATTTTACGATCGTTATTGTAGTTTCTCAATGGATTTTTCATCCATGTAATCACGCCTTCTTTCTCTCTCTCTCGCTCTCCTCTCTCTCTCGCTCTCCTCTCTTTCTCTCTCTCCTCTCTTTCTCTCTCGCTCTCTCTCTTTCTTTCTTTCTCAAGGGGATAATGAATTTTCGAAGTTTGCTGCGCACGTACACTCTTCCGTTGGGGTTGCAGGAAAGCTTGCACCGACACGGTTACTCTCTTCCTTCCTCGATTTCCCCTTCTCTCTCTCTCTTTTCTCGCCGTCAAATCGAGCGAAGATTTATAACCATCCTACACCGCGTGGCGAACAAATAAGCGAGCTTACTAAAGTTTGTAACGCCCCCCTCGCGCGTCTTTCTTACTCGTCTCGTTCACGTAATACCGGAGCGTTAGGGAAACTTGGACACTTTCGCGAGAGAAAAGAGGGCCAAGGAACGGGGATGGCCCCTTGTCGAAAGTACCTCGGCCCGAGAATTTTTTTCATTTTCCCTTTCGCGCGACCCTCGTTTAGACTCCTCTGTCGCGCGTCCTTTAGAGAAAAATTAAATTACTAGAAACGAAGGCGTGACAAATTTTTCGGGCTATTCGTTGGGCAATTCTTTTCAATTACAAATTTTTGTAATTTCTTTTCAAACTGGCATCATTTTTCTTATGAAAATCATCATCCGGCTAGAGCGATTCCTTTTTTAAATATCCCGCACATTTTTCTTTTCACCTATAATCAATTTCGTGAGGTAGAGTGTGGGCGTCTGAGAACAATCATGGAAGGATATTTCGTATTCTCTGGAAAGTGATTTGGCCGTTTCATGGAACATGGGAGGCTCGTAAGGAGTGCGAAAAGGTCTCGGTAGAGAGAGAAAGAGAGAGAAAGTAGGATCGAGAAAGAGGAGGCAAAGTAACTCGAGCTTTGAAAAAAAAGACACAGGATCTCAAGCCACGCTTTTTTCCGTGGTATGCGCGTTATATATGGAACGTATATATATATATATGTATTACAGACCATTATGAGGGCTGACTGCAAAGAGATAGGTCGTAAGAGAGGAAGGGCGAGGGGTAGAGAGCGCGTGGATCTCATTTGACCGAGGAGGCATCAGGAGGCTGGCAAATGTTATATACGTAGAATGAACAGAGCGAGAGAGAGAGAGAGAGAGAGAGAGGAAGAAAAAGAGCGAGAGAGAATTTCGGGTAGCTCGCAGTCTGGGATCTCCTAATGAGGGTGGCTTTTTTCTTTCGTCTCTGTGGGAGCCGCTACGGTTTTCACCCTTCGGCCTCTCGACAGGCCCTCCTTCCCCGCCCCTAGACCACTCCTATTCCCACATAGGAAAATACCCTCTCCCTCCTTTTTTCTCTTCACCTTTGAATGAGAAAAAGACGCGAGACACAACGAGAGGGAAAGGAAAAGAGAAACGAAGGGCTGTTTTGCGCATGAACTCAATGTTATCATCGCAATGCCAGAAATGCATAGTCTTTTCTCTGGCATTGTGCGTCAACGCGAGGGGATGTCGAGAAAGGGAGAGTGAGTCTTGACACGGCAGTGTCATATAATTTTTTGAAAAACATCACGCTCGCCTTTTTCTCAGACGAAAAATAAGAAAAGTCTCGGAGATTAGAGATTTTTTTCTATAAATCTTCTTATTCGAGAATAAAAAAGTTAATTTTTTTTAAAGACGAAGAAAACAAAATTAGAGCGCGCATCTGTGCAGCTATTTTATTAATAGGTGGCTTAATAATTTGCGAAAATCTTAGCCATTAGGAAGAGTAATGGACCTTTCCCATCTCTTCCTTTGTGAGGAGTTGATGTAAAATGTTCGTTGGGCAAATGGGAATAATCAAATTCCTTTGGCGTGGAATTATTCGAGGATTCCTCTCTACCGCAGCCCGGGACTATTATATTCTCCGATCGCACAGCCGTATTCACATATATATATATATATATATATATATATATATATATATATATGCATATATACGTATATCCCGATCAATACTTATTAAATATAGACCGCATGTCGCGTATATCTTCGGAATAACTATACGTATATTGGCTCTCCTCCGCTAAGAGCCGAGTGCCGTACACACGTATGGTGGGGCGCGACGCCTGCGCCCGTCCGCTCGAAGAGAGAGGAGTGGGGGCAGCCGGCCAGCCAGACGAGCAGCGCTCGTCGACCAGTGCACACGTATGGTAGTGATCATTCGCGTGCGATTTTACGTCGATAAGTAATAGATTTATTTAAAACAATGATTATTTAATGGATATTTCGAGACTGTTAAACTTCGTGCATAATTTGTACTGTTTTATGGTTTCTATGTCCATGTATATGTGTATATATATATATATATTTATATACATACGGAGGAAATTCAGCCAGAGAGCTCCTCTCACGAGGTAAAAAATTGAGACTCCTCGGTGTTTCCTGGAGCGGCAGAGCGCCGACGAATAAACTCAACCCTCTCAACCCCCGTATCTTCTGCTTCACTCGCCATTAAACATCAACAATAAGAACCAAGAATTTATTCGCAATGGAGAGAGAGACGTAGAATGAGCAGGTAGAGCCAGAGAAAAGAGAACAAAAGGTAGCATTACGTCCGCGCTTCTTTTTTCGCTTGTAATCCAGCGAAACGGTAATAACGATAAGGTAACCAGTGACTTTTACCTAACAAGACAGTCTACAATGGCTTAATATTTTTTTTTATTCATACATGTATATATATATATTGTCGAGAAATACCGCGGCGATAAACATGACAGAAACAAATTTCTCTCGTGTAACGATCTTTCCGTCCCCGGGAAAAATCTCACTTCTCTCGCGTTTACCCTCGTCGCTCCGTTGCAATTTTTACCTCGCTTTTATCATGAACAAAGCAAACCAAAAACAAAATTATATTCCTCGAAAGATAAAATATCATTAAAAATTGATATTTCCAACTTGGCATTATAGTTTATGTTTTTTTTGTCTCTCACGTTCGTTAAAATATTTACCCGACTCTCCGCGAGAACGATATTTTTCTCGCGCGCTATTGTGACGCATTGCAGGACTAGGAGGGCGACCGACTCGAAGATAAGGGTGCCGACGAGGACGTGATTTTTTTCTCTCTTCATTCTTACGTAGAATGCCTCCGAGCTATCGCACACGCTTGTCGAACGCCATAAGATCGCTGTCAAGTGTAGAAAGAGAGAAAACGTCGTGACACTTTGCAACCCTCTCGCGATGCCGGGAATCCCCCAGAGGTATGTAAACGTAGCTGTATATCTATACGTACGTCCCCCACCACTCTTCCATCACATTCTGACTCTCGCTCGCGGCCACGTGAACAAGATCGGGGGCTTATTTCAATACGAATTGAAAGCGGATTGCGGATATCAACGTCTAGCCCGAATCGAATTACCATAATAAAGAAAGCCGGCGGAGAATAAGGGCGGTGAAGGTGGTACGGGAAGGCTTCGAGGTTGAGAAGGCTTGAAAGATGGAGAAAGGGAGAGAAAGGAAGAGAAAAAAGTATAAGGCGAGCGAGAAAGTCACTCGGTCGAGGAAGAGAGAGAGAGAGAGAGAGAGAGAGAAAAAAAGAGAGAGAGGGAGAGAAGTCGGAGGTTGGGATATTGGACGTCCCGGGCAGAAGAACGCTCGCGCTCGCCCATCGTCCTTCTACCCCGACGAGAGAATTTCGCCGTTCGTCTCAACCGCAGAGCCCGGAGTGCTTTTTAATCCGAGGGAGAGTTCGCGCGTTACGTCGCCTAGCCGCTTCGCAAAGTCCCGATTTCCGATCGACAGCCACCATCGAGAACGTCGTCTCTGTTTCTCTCTCTCTCTCTCTTTCTCTCTTCCCTCCCCTGCCCTTTTTTTCTTTACCAATACTATATCAAACCGGGAGAGTTTTTCTCGTCCAACGGGTGACTCGTATCTACGTCTATATTTATACAAGCGTGATGTCAGAAAGGATTTAGGAAACGTTTCAGACAAGTCGTCAAAATTCACTCGATTCGATCGATGCGAAAGGGACAAAGGCGCGGGAGGGACGAGAAAGGGTAGAAAAGAGGTAGAAGAGAATATAATAAAAGATTGGTTCGAAGTGATCGAATCATTCGAGTGTCTTTCCGAGACGAAGGGGAGTTGTTTGGCTCGGCGGATTTTTATTTTTTCTCGGATAAAAGTGGACAGTGAGAAAAATAAGTGAGAAGGACGAATGAAAGAGGGGGTAGGAATGAGGGGTAGGAGAAACAAGACTGGTAGGACGATCGATTATCGAGGATTCGGCTCGTCCCGTTTTTTTTTTTCGCTTGTACGTTTTTACGAATATGGTACACGAGGTAGGTAGGTACGTGTACAAAAAAAAAAGGGACGTTTTTAGGGGTTGAATTTCATGCCTCGAGCTTTTCCACCATAGTCGTCTCACTTTTCTTTTTTACGAGCTTTTGAACGACCATTCGAGGATGGGGCTTTCGGTCCATCCCCTCGTGCGTATAAGAAACAACCCGCGTCGCCGGTACGGATTTTGAGCTTTCCCGTACAATCTCATCCCACATTTACGGTCCTCGTGCTTTTCGACGAAACAATCGCCGAGTCCCGACGTGGTCTATTTCGTTTTCTATTGTCGACGTCGCGTACGAAAAACCACCAGACTACACGATTATTGTATTCTCGAACGAGAGGGCGCGCTACTTCCATTTTATATCCCGTATACACGCTTCGTACAGGGGGATGAAAAGCGTAAGGGTGAAAAAGTACGCGAAGGGTAGTGTACGTGTACCTGTTGATGCGACGATACACGTAGTTCGAGGGATAAAAAGCGCGAGCTCCCTTCGCGGATGATGCAAGCTGCGGCCAAACGGGAAATTGAATTTTTTTTTCGATTTTATTATGTTTATATATATATATATATATATATTTTTTTCATCCCTTGTCACGACCAGGTAAACGCCAGATTCGATCAATGATTTTCTCGCGAACGATTCTTTCTTCAATTCGTGCGTCTCTCGAAATACAAATTTATTTCAATTTGACGTTCTTTCCCCGCTTCGGTCTGGCGACCCTTTTTTTTCTCTTCAAAAATTCAGATTATGTATCGTCAAAAATAGAAAAAAATTGTTTGAAATTCCATTGTCCAGGAATTTGTTTTATTTTGACAATTTATATCGTACTCTCATATTTATCGCTAATGAAAACATATTTCGATCGATATGATATCGAAAGTGTAAAAAAAAAAAGAAAAGCGAAAATAAAAAATGATTGATTTATCGATGATAGCGATGAGCAATTAAGTTGTCTGTTTCGCGCAAACTGCATCGTGTGGAAGCGAGTGACAAAATTTAATTCTCATGGTGCACATCGAAACGTAACGTTGTTTATGTATAACGAGTACGTGTTCCAGGACCATTGTGTACACAGCAGAAGTTTACTTTTCGAGCCCCGAAAACGTATACATATTGTATATATACGTATATATACATATATATACATATATATACATATATATGTATATTTTATTGGTCGAAGTATCGGTCTCTAGTCGACGGTTGGCCATGCGAGAAATATTAATCCCCCTCGACGGGACGCTACGCAAATATAATGACGAATAGATGAGCTGTCGCGCGTGTATCGACTCTCACCCTCACCCCTCCTCTTCATCCCCCATCCCTCTTTTTTCCACCCCTCGATTCTGTTTGTCGTTTCAATATCACGTACCACGAGGGTTAGCCATTCCCCCTCTTTCTCTCTCTCTCTCTGCCTTCATGGCTTATACTCCGCGAATTGATGCGAATCCTGGGACGATTGATAGGAATTCGCGTCTATTTCTGCATCCCTACCCTCGGACGTGCGAGCTAACACGTAGATATAAATGTATCGTGCCATATCGTGTTCATCGTTCGATGAAAATCAATTTTTTGTTTCTCGAGAAAAAGAAAAAAAGAAAAAAAAGATTCGAACGATCGTTCGACGATTTACATTTTTGTTGTTGTTATTTTTTCGTTGGAATTCGATGAAAAATTATTTGGGAATTTCGGATTGTTCTTCGAGGGAATGTGTTTCTAGAGACGGATGCGGTTTTGTATCGATCGATAACGTCGAAACTATTTCCACGTTGCGAGGTCGACTTTGGCTCTCGGGGTTGAAATTTAATTTTGCACAAACTCGATACTGGGCCAAAGTGTGCAACAAGGTTTACCTGTTTTCCGGACTATGAGCAACGAGCGCAGCTAGAATCGACCTAAAATTTGGCATTCTGGAGAGCACTCTCTCATCCCCCTCCCCCCTCTCTTTCACTCCTCTCACGACTCGATTTAAGGGGTGGCGTAACTCTCGAGCCACCGAGTGCATACGCGATGCGGAATTAACGAAGAGGCTCCTCGGTAATAAGGGTGAACGCAAATTAATTAGGATATTTTTTTCACCCATAGCGAGGTGATATTTTTTGTTTTTTTTTTGTTTTTTTTTTTCCCCTTTAAATAAACGATCGCTTAGTCGTCGAACTTTGCTTCGGGAAGATTAATCGATCTCGTTCGACTCAACGAATCGAGTAATTTGTCATCATCGTGGAGAAAAAAAAAACGGGGACAAAAAATACTTTTTTTTCACACCCCTAAGAGCATTTTTGCAGTCGTGTGTACTTTTGCCCTCTACTACCTCCCTGTAGTGACCTTACACAAGGGATTTTTCACTACAGGTATACGTCTCTCTCTTTCGAAAAAGAAGAAGAAGAAGAAGAAGAAGAAGAAGAAGAAGAAGAAGAAGAAGAAAGAGCAAAGAGAGAAAGCACTCGTGGCTCGTAAGTCACGCGCGGACGTTATTGCCTCATCGCTGGTGTGATGGCCGATGCTCTTTCTTCTTCCTCCCCTCTCCTCCCTCTCGCCCGTCTCTCTTTCGTCGATCATTCCGTCCTTGGCGTAATTTGTACGAATGGCCTGTATATAGATGAAAGCGATGAGGGCGAAGGCACGAGGAGGAGTGACCCGAAGTGCGGGGGGGGGGGGGGGGGGGGGTTAGAAAGCGATGCCAGGCAAGTTGCGAAGTTGCGGCAGACTATTTTTCAGACAGGTCTCGCACGGACTTCGAGAGAAAGAGAGAGAGAGAGAGAGAGAGAGAGAAGAGGGAGAGAGAGAAAGAAGAGGGAGTAGTGGCAAATTAGTGGCCCGAACGATAAACCTGACAAATGACTTTTGCTCGAAGATCAATCGAGAGAAATGCGTAAAGGTACGTGACGTGGTATATTTTTTTTGTTTTCCACCACGTTACGTGACACGTGGCATTCCTGACGAATTAATCTCGCGAACGACTACCCGTAAGTGACAATTTTATCAAGCTTTTTTTTTTTTTAGCAATTTTGATCGCTTCGAAGCCGTATGATTTTCCAATGTAAATAATTTAGCACATTTTCGTTACTGTTCTCTCGTTGCGAAAAATTTATCTCGAGTCGCGAAAATTCTGGTTCACGTGACACTAATAATAAGTGGTAGGAAATTTTCGTTACGGAAAATATACAATAATTTCTACGAGGAGTTAACGATAAGGACGAGAGTAAGGGGCGAGGGGAGGAAGAGGTAGGGTCGTATATCCGTTTGTAACGTACAGTTCTCGCCCGGTTGTCCCGAGGGTAGATAATAAACGTGTGAAAGCTCTCGCGTTCATAAGGAAGCGCAGAGACCCGACCGAAGCACCATCAGCGCTAACGGAGCACAACAAGCAGTACGTTTCTGTGTTCCGTCTCGTGTATACGATGGAGGGTAGGTAGAGAGAGAGAGAGAGAGAGAGAGAGAGAGATCTTGCGCGCATAGCCACGAGTAGACTAAAGCACGAATATCATGCGAAGGTGGAGAAAGCGAGCGTGGAGAGAAGGAAGGAGGGGCGGAGGGGTGAAGGGTAGGTCGCTTGTTTTCTAGACACAACATGTGCGAAGAGAGGGCTCCTCGCGTAGAGTGTACCTCGACGTACGGTCCCCCGTACGTCGGTGCACGCCAACTTCGAGCTTCCTTGTTTCATATAACGAGCGGTGGAAAACGGAGAGTGTATATACGAGACAAAGTGCGAGAGAGGGAGAGAGAGAGAGAGAGAGACAGACAGAGAGGTAGCAGTTGAAAACCTTGCGAACAGAGAGACGTTGAAATGAGCAAAGAGAGAGCGAGAGAGGGGGCGAGAAAATGAGAGAGAGAGATAGAGAGAGGGAGAGAGTGAGAGAGAGTAAGGATGAGAAACATTGTTGGACTTTGAGAAACGCGACGATGGTGTTACGCCGAATTAACGCGAGAGTGGCGACTCTGTGCCAACCCTGGACCATTGCTCTATGTATGAGTGTGTGGTTTCACCATAGTTGGGACGGAGAACGAAGGGGTAGCTCGTGGAAGTCGGAAGTGAGTCGGAGAGGCTGAAGAAGGGATAAGGGGTAGTGAGAAGAGAGAAAGAGAGAGAGAGAGACAGAGAGAACAAGGGGTTGGAGGAAAAGCAGGTATAGGTCGGTGCCTGCTTTCAGGCGTCTAATAAACTATACGTACTATCCTACTTAGGTACACGTGCAGCAGAAAGAGAGAGAGAGAGAGAGGAGAGAGGAGGTTAGCAGCGGGTGTTGCCAAGGAGAGGGGTTGGGGGATGGCAGGGTTGGAAGCTCAGAAGGTAGGATCCTCGGCAGAGTCGGGCATATTCCACTTGGACGTGGCGCGAGTTGCCAAGCACGTTTCGGCCCACGGGCCGACAATGCCCCGGTCTTGCACCACTCTCATCCCCCTTGATGCCTCTCACAACCACCCTTACTCTCTCTCTCTCTCTCTCTCTCTCTCTCTCCTCGGTCCTTCTCCTCATCCTACTCACGAAGTGCTTTCGTCTCTCTACCTAACGTTCTGTTACACCCCCTCAAACGTGATACAAACTCGAGCCAGGACTCTCTCTCGCTCTCTCTCTCTCTCTACCACGTAAAGAATCTCCTACTTCTCACGTAAAACCTCTCCTAACTCTCCCTTTCGCTCTTTCCACGAACACCACCTTGTATAAACGCGTTGTGATATAAACAAAACAAAAAAGAAGCTTGAAACCTGGCGAGTACCAACAGGGAGGAGCACTCTTTGAACGCGCGTTCGTTTTGCTTTTTTTCTTCGTGGCGATACACTCCCAACTTTTACGCTCTTTTTCCTTCTTTCTTTACCTCGGTCCGTTCTAGGGTTCTACGGAAGGGGTATGTACTTTTCAACGCTAAATATAACCCAACCCGAGGAATCGTGGATGGTGAAAGAGAGAAGCTTTTGCTGCCTCGTTTACGAAGGAGTGAGAAAACCATCTTCTTCGTCGACCCTCCCCAGTCCTTCTCCCCTCATTCACCGGATACTTCGGGTATAATGTATACTATGTACATCATGGTGGTAGCTAGTATATACACGTGGTTTTGTAGAATGTGTTATCCTTCGCGTGTGGCGATGTAAGGGATGAAAAGGAAAGCGTAACGCGTTATAGCGAGTGAATCACCCCGTGTGCGCGCTTCGTGTCCGGAAACATTCCTTCATGCGTGCTCTCTCGGTGTCCTTTCCGTATGTCTGCGGTGCGTACATCGTACCCCTTTATTGTTTTTCTAGATCCTGAGAGAAAGACAGAAACGATCCACAGGATACTCGACTGAATTTCTTCGAGAGAGATAGAGGGAGCGTCGAGGGCAAATATTCTCAAAAACGAAAGACAAAACAAAAATTCACCCGATCGAAAAACGCTTCATTTTCTTTTCGAAAGATGCAACCCCTCGTTATTTATCCACCCCGTGACACGACGATAATTCACTGGCTACGATCGTCGAAACGTCTTACAAGCAACTTTGCTCAGGAAACGACCAAGTAGTTAAGGTCAGTTAATGGTCAGACACGCGGACCGTTACGCGGGGGATAAATTTCTCGGCCGCAATTCTCCGACGCGCTAGCTAACACAAATGGCTTCTTTTCCATCGTAATCGGTACAAGACACTGAACGGAAATTTTAACTGGTACGTAAACGACTATATTCTTATGTACAAGAATGTGTCTGTGTGTGCGTGTTTCTTGTATCGTGTGACGTACGTGATTTTAGAGGGTTGAGAAACGACATAATAATTCACGGCCGTTGGATCATTAGCCGGCTGCTTGGTGTAGTCCCACGGTAAACTCTTCGAGCCAGTAGATAATCCCTCCCTCAGGAGCGAGAACAGCGGGAGGGACGAAGAGAGAGAGAGAGAGACGTGAAAGGATTGTACGACGATGAGGCGTCGAGGACGATATATATATATACACCAGCTTGCTATATATATATATAGAAAGCCGGTGCCAGAGTTTACAAGGTGCAATATCTTGATTTTAGTGCCTCGCACAGTGCGGTGCCTTAGACCGGGCATAACAATCTCGGAATAAACAGACGCCCCAGCGAAGACGGTGTATAACGGTACCGTTACTACTGTTATCCGTTGTACACGACTCGACAGCGAGAAGGGAGCGGATTATTATCACTGTCGTAACGTCGTATTCGCGAGTTGAGGGAAGATTGGTGAGTCAAACGGATAACCAAGTGTCTCGAAATCGAATCTGTCAAAAAATAAAGAAATAAATCGCTTTTTCAATTTTGAAAACATTTTTACATTTTTTTTTAGTAATGTTTATTGTATATTTGTCGGATTAATCAGAAATCGTATTTATTAGAAGGAAGACTCGAGAGGCTGAATTAAACGCGGGGTTTTAGATAAAGAAAAAGAAAAAACAAAGGGGGCGTCTGTGAAATATTTAGAACAATTTGCGAGAGAACGTTGTCTCGACGTCGCTTCGTTACAGTCGGGAGAGACGCCCGAATTATCATACGTCTCCGCCGATTCGTATCGCCGTCAGATTTTTATCGCTCGTTTTTCTCTCGAGCCTTCGGGCGAGAAGTTTTTTTTGTCTTTTTGTTTTTTATTTTAGCCGATTCGTTTCTCTCTCTCTCTCTCTCTCGCTCTTTCTCGAATTTGCATTATTCCTCCGGTACGGTCGACGCGAACAAAAGTCCTCGATATATACGATACTTTTGTCCCTCGCTCGATCTCGCGTTTCTCACGGGAAAAATAAAAATCTCGGTCTATTTTCGCGAGAGGAAAAATAAATTGTCTTTTTTTTCGTTACGTCGATAACGAAGTAGAGATTTTTTTTTCTTCACTCGTGAAATAGTTATCAAGCTGGAAGTAGGCGAACGCGTACGAGAGAAGAGAACTACAGAGAGATAGAGAGAGGTCGCGGTCGGAAAATAAATTGTACGCGTAAGAATATTCGCGGTCGGTGGAAAACAATATGCAAGATCTCGTTCTCATATTTTTCAGAGGGATAATATATGATCCCGGGTCGAAGTAACAGTAACGGAGTACGAAAAGGGTGAACAACTTTTATATATATAGCTGACACGTGGTGCATGTCGAAGCTGCTGAGAGAAAAGAATAAGAACGAGGTATGGAGAATAGCTGTTCGCCAGGGTGGTAGCTGTACGTCGTGATCCTCTCTTTCTTTCTCTTGAGAGAAAGGATAATTGTAATGGAACGAAAACGAAAAGAAAGAGACAGAGACAGAGAAGAAAATAGAAAACATATACGAGTATATATATATATATATATATGGTGGAAAATAAATGAAAAGCGTGTGGGTTGAAAGCATTGAATGTGCGGCTACCCTCCCTTGTACCAGCCCGTGGTTTTCTGTACTACATGTACAACACACCCACACACACACATACACACTAACATTAGAGAAGCTTTGGGTGTTCCGTTACAGCCACGAGACTGCGCAACTCTTTAATTTCGCTACTGTTGCTCGGTTGTTTCGCGGGAAGCTTTCTACTTCTCTCCGGTACCGTATCGTATTCATGCTTTTTCGAACATCAATGCATCTATATATACTCGTATATATAAATATAAATATGTACACATATTCGAGCGTCCTTTGCCACGGGCGTTTTCAGTGTTGACCAGAAGGGAACCGGGTTGTTGCGTCGTTCGGGCAAGTCGATGACGAAAAAGAGATAGAGAATGTACAGAGACACGTACACAAATAGACCAAATTTCCGGTCTGAGTCAATTTTCCATATGCTAGAGAGAGAGAGAGAGAGAGAGAGAGAGAGAGAGAGAAATAGAAGGAGAGAGAGAGATGTGGAAGAGGTGAAGGGCTTTGACATCAGCGAGCGTTTTATCCGAGGCCAGCGCCGCGGCAACGAACTCCGCAGCTGTGCTGCAAGCACCATAGCGTTGCAGGGACTTTGAACTTTTATCGAGAGGCTAATATGCTCACGACCTTTGTGAGGCTGAAACTGCAGCGTCGAGAGAGCCGGCCTTCCGAAACGCGAACGCGCGCGCGCGCCATACCACACGGCGGACGGGCTATTATATATGGACCTGGGTTATGGAGACCACGTCGGTGCACACGTGTGCACGATTATCGAACGAAATTTTATAGGGATCAAAGGAATATTGCATGGGCAACATGGAACACATATACATATATATAGAAATATATAGAAAGATAGGTAAACCCCGAAGAGGCACAAACCACGAAAATTCGACGGTAGTCACAAACGGCGGAGACAAAGCGCGTGAAATATGAAAATTCCTTTGTGGCTTATCAATGGAAATAAATTTATCGTCACTCACATGGGTGCTAAATTCGTCAGCGATAAGAATTATTCTTTATATATCGCGTGAGAGAAAATTCGTAACGAAAATATCGATGAGAACGTTAAAAAAAAAAAAATTAATATTTAATTTGTATAAATGGAAATTAATGATTTTTGAGATGAGCATTTTTTTTTTAAATCTTGAACTTTTGTCGTTTTTTGACTCGTGACGTTTTCTGTATTTTGTCTTAACCGCGTACTCACTCGGTTTATATTTAACGCGACTCACGTGCACCAGGTCGCACTACTGGCTAGCGGCTGGCGGGGATGGCCAAGGGGGATATTGCACAGCCGACGGTGCCACGACGGGCAAGAGCCAGACACTACGGCGGTTGGTAAATTACCTGAAATAAAAGAGTGGAGAGACGCAACGTTTATTAAAGCGTTTAGACGACGAGGCAACGACTGTAATCTACGCGAGCGCCTCGCATAATAATAAAAATAAATAATGATAAAAAGTGTTTTATGTCGTCTTTTTTTTCTCTCTGTTTCCAGTGGTCGACGGTTGACGCGCGAGGGTTGTTTCTCGTCCGGGTACTTTTAAGGGCGCGTTGTAAAAAACTTATCGTAATAAATTTTTCAGGACGAAGTAAAATTGAAACAAAACAAAAAAGCGCGGGGGAAAAAAGTTCAATTTTTTCTTCGCTATCGGTTACAAATGGCTCCTGGCGGTCAGAGAAAACCAAAAACAAAGAAGAAGAAGAAGAAGAAGGAAAAAGTGTCCGTAACTGTTTAAACTCGAAACGATCGTTTGTCGGTGTTCTCGAGAGCGAGAAGCCGCGCGAACGAACAATTTCTCTTTTTTCTCAAGGAATTCAAGAAGAATAACGAGTGTTAGCGAAGATGGAGAAAACAAAATTTGTATATATATAAGGTAAGAAAAAAAATAATAATAAAGGGAAGGGAGAAAAAAGAGAAAAATGAGAACGTGGAGAAAAAAAAGACGAAAAACGGCGAGACGGTATTATTATAGTATAAGCTTTCAGCGAAGGCTCCCCCCTACCCCCTATCAAATATTCATAGGATCTTCGTATTTTTTTCCCCTCCGTACGACCGGGACAAAGTTTTTCAATGTCTCGGAACAGGAATCTTTATACCGACGCTTGAACACGGTCAAAGTTCCAACGAGTGGGCGAATACCCTGACGCCTCTCTCACTCTCTCTCTCTCTCTCTCTCTCTCTCGTTCTCTGTATATGCGAGAGGCAACCTCCGCGAGTCGCGTGACACCGGTAAAGAGGGAGAGAGAGAGAAAGAGAGAGGAAGATGCAAACTTTCGCATTTTAAAGTCGTTTCTACGACGCTATATGCGTCGCCTCGAAACATCAGCAAGTCGAATAAATCTCCTGGGAAACGAGAAAGATTTATCCACGGGCATGTACGAGGGTAACGTCTATTATAAAGCGAGAGGGTGGTTCGCGATATCATTGTGAACAAGGCCAGGTTGGACAGGTCCGTTTCGTAATTTTGGGGTAATTCCATTTTACGGGAAGACTAAAAAGGGAACAGAGGGTAAATGTGAGCGAAGATAAAAATCTCGTTCTCGTTCGTTCGTTAAAATTTTGTACTTGCCTCCGAGCTTCGCTGCGACGTTTATCTACGTATCTATATACGCGTACATACATATATATTATAGGCGGTACTTTACGTCATCTTTACCGGATTACGACCCTCGAAAATTTAGGGGTTAATTGTTTTTGTATAAATAAAATAAAGAAAGAAGAATTTTTTTCCATTAATTTTCAACTCTTTATTTTTTACAACGTTTTTAATCTCGATTGTATTTCCGTTGTAAATGTTGTCAACGAGGGCTGTTTATAATACGCAAGGGATGAAAATTAGCTCGAGTCAAAAATCACGAAAAATTACTTTTGACTTTTTTTGTTTTTTTGTTTTTTTTTTCTGAGAACCGTGATAGAAATTCTTGGCAAAGTTAAGAACGAATCGACCGAGTTTAATTCGAACGATATCGCGGCATAGCGACGAATACCAGCGAGGCGCAACGAGTTTTGTTCCGAAATTCAAATTCTCTCCTTCGTTAACATTCTACCCGTTTCTATCGCTTCTCTTCGTTCGTTCTCCCACAGGAAACGCGGTGCGTATACGAGACACCGGGTACGTCGTGAAACACGTAGTACTCTGCTTGTGCCAAGAGGGGAAGGACGTTTATGATTATTCGGAACGACCGACGTTAGGGAAAGGGAATTTCGGCAAAGATGGCGCCACGGTAACGTAGAAGGGCTAACATACGGTTAGCCCTTCGGGCCACATCGCCAAAGTACACCTTCTATAACAACCCTGTTCTATCTCGTCTATGTATCGCGACGAAGAGAACGTAGAAGCTTTGGGGTAGAGTCAGAAAGAGAGAGAGAGATAAACATTAAGTTCTCGAGCCTCGAGAAATTGCATAGTTCAACATCGTCCTGATAACGCGACCGTACATTCGCGGTATTCTCCGTTATCGCAACGAGTTATTTCGAACGCGTATCGACCCTCCTGCCAAAAGGTACGAAGAATAAGAGTTAACAATTTTTTACCTGCGATTTCGAAATGAATTTTTATTTACCTATCTATTTTTGTTTTTTTTTAACGATATTTCGCTACAGTTGCAATTTTGTTTTCATTCATAATATAATACTCGATGCGAGAGTAGGGAGCTGGGTAGAAGCAGAGGATGAATAACTTTTGGAGCGATCGAGCCGAGATATTTTTGGTATCGCTGGGTAACTCGCTTTATGAATGCCCAAAAAAATTTCGGTCGGAGGATGATTCGAGAGGAAAGATCCAAAGGGCTCTCCCACGTGTGGTTATACGATATTCTCGCTCCGAGCTTTTCTCTATTGCTTTCTCTCGTTGGGTAGCTATTGGAATTGCCTCTCGAGCACCGTTTCCACCAATTTCTCTCCCTCTCCCTCTCTCTCTCTCCTCTCGTATGCATCGTTTCTCCTTGGGAACTGATTTTCTCGCTGGATTGCACCTTGCACCATCGACTGTGCAACGTCCGCACGTTTGAGGGTGGTTCACGAAAGAGGAGGGGGAAGTTGGAAGGCTGGGAATAGGCAGCATCGTACGTCGTGTATATGAAATCGTGCCCTTTTGCAACGGCGCACTTAATGCCCGAAAAGCTCTTCGGGCGCTTTGGGGCCACCCCTCTCCCCTCCCTGTCTATCTTCAACCCTCTCTCTCTCTCTCTTTTTCAACCCCCTATCCCGTGGGAAATTTTCATGCCGGTCAGTGTAAACTCCGTCTCTGTGGCTGCGCACCGTTTGCCCTTCTCTCTCTCTCTCACTCTTTACATATATATATATATATATATTTGAACCTTCTCACCCTCGCTTTATCGTGCAATTCCCCCATCCGGCAAAGCTCCGCGATTTCAAGTGGTTCCTGTTGGGAAGTTTGCAATTGAGGGCCCCATTGAAATTATCGGTCCAGTCAGTTGGTATCGACTCTATCTATCCACCCTCTCCTACCCCCTCTTTGCTCGCGTCCACTCGCGAAGAGCATTCTATCCTCGTGTACAGCGAACTGACCATACGAAATCTCTCGATTCGTGCACATGCAACCGTGTAATCTCGTCTAGCTATCGGTACGGATTTCGAAACGTTTCTCGTTCCCTCGAACGTCTCTGCTTTTACGTTTAAATTCACCTTTTCACACAATCTCACGTATAATTACGTTTCCATTAATGTTTTTCTCGTTTTTTTCCCCCCCACCATTCAATTACTCAATCGTTTGTTCGATTTCGACAATATTTTGCTTTTAGGAAAGAAAAGGAAAAAAAAGAAGATTTTCTGCAATTCGGTCATATCGAAAATTATGCAAATTTCAACGTAATCATAGAAATTCTTCAAACACGTGGCTAACTATTATTTGTTTTAGGAAAGTTTTGAGAAATGTATCTCTAGTATTAGGAAGACGCTGGGAGGGGGGAGCTGTCTTACTCCTTGTAATTTACATACATTTGGCTTTGATTGCAAAGTTGCAGAATTTACAAGAGAGAGAGAGAGAGAGAGAGTGCTCTGAATGAAGTTTGCCTTATTGTATAACGCGAACTACACACAGTCATCGTACGAGTCGAGAGTCACTCGAACGACTGTACGAGCGTGCACTTTCGAATTTCCAGATGCCTCGCGCTTTCTCGTTATACATTGCTCGAAATATATATACATAATACATACATATATATATATATAAAGATACTATATATATATATATATATATAAAGATACATATACATACATAAACAATGTACATATATACAGTTTTAGGTCATATATACAGAGGAGGAAAGGTTTTGGTGGAAAGTGCAACGTAAGATCTTGACGATCTCCTAGATGCGCTGAGAAACACTTGACAGGACCGTGAAACTCCTGTCTTTGGCTTAAAGGGTTGTTAGAGTTGGCGTGTATAACGGGGTAAGGAACCACGATAGGCGCGGGCAAAGCTGTGAGCAAAGAACAGACAGAGACAGAAGTAGGGAGAGAGAGAGAGAGAAGGTCGAGGGGGTAGATTTAGTGAGAGGAAGAGAGAAGAAGGTGGGAAGAAGCGGAGAGTGGCGCGTCTCGAGTTCGAGTCATAACTTCGCCATTATCCGACTTGGCAAGTTTCAGTCGCGAGAGCGAAGGTGCTAGCAGGACGGAGACGCGGATGACGGTCGTAGATTGGGGTAGAGGTGAT